>WOVY01001926.1:0-130578 GCA_013436015.1 Rhipicephalus annulatus | reverse complement strand
CTTGCACTATTTTCACCACGGCGTGAAAAAACTTTCTCTTATGTGCGAGGGAGGTGATATGACGAACAGGACAGGCGTTGCCAGATGAAAGAAGTGTTTTGGCAACGTCACGGAGTGAGCTGATGTAGAGGGTATTGCTTCACAACCAATCACAAGCTGTGCCTGTCGGCCAAGCCGTCGTCTGCTCGCGTTTGTCGTCTGCTTCGATCAGAGCATGCGACAGGGGATTCGCCTTCGCAACGCTATTATTCTCAGGTCAAGTGGTCGCTGCGTCGCACAAAATACATGTCAGTGGCTCGCTCTACCTTTGAATGATGTTCGTGCGCCAAGTTAAATGGCTGGTAATTGACGCAGAGATGAATTCAGCCAAGGTTTGCTCCAGAATCGTGAGGGTTTGCATATTTTCGGTGTCATACAAAGTTACTAGGGTAATTTCATTCCGATTGCTTGCCATATTATCACGGTCTATATCGGTGTCTGAACAGTGAAGGTGAAGATGCATGATTTGTTTGTAGTTCCATGCGTAATCACAAGCACCCCTAATACGCTTTGGTTTACAAAGTAAGCTTTGTTCCAGATCGTCCCAAAGTGTATCAACAGCTGTATTTCAGAGATCGCAACAATTGGACAGTTAGAGCCAATGAAAGTACACTAGAGCACAAACTTTAGGAACCACTCACTGAAAACTTCCTCTCATTTTTATTTCCAATAGCGTGCAAAGAATGTGCTCCCATTAACCTCTTTGGTGGTAATTTCCACCAATGAGGCAAGGATCTCGAGTCGCACTTTTAATTGGATGAGATGGGGCGCAACACAACAACATAACAAATAAGGTTGATCCTATGCCATGTCGCGTTCGAATGCACCAACCATTCACGTATCGCATTGGTTTTCATCCAACCACAAATCTTTACATGCGTAGTTTTATGCCATTCACGCCCAATAGAATTCTTCAATTACTGTGACTTCGAACTTATTGGACGATGCTGGTTGTCAACACCATCCAATGCGTACAAGGGAAACAACACGCGAAGCTCAAAGCGCCGAAAGAAATAAAAACGCACCAGCAGTCATCAGGCAGCCCTCGATGGGCGTCAATTAACTCAAAACCAGCCAGGGCACCAAAGTATACCGCCGCGGCAGCAAGTTCTAAGTAGCCACATTGTTCCTAAGAGTGGTCCGGACCACTCTTAGGATTTTCTCTCAGCCATGCTGTTTTTACGCACAATTACGCTTCGTGAATCCACTTACGAGCACTTTCGGTGACGTAAGCAAATATAGCAACTGCATCACCATCGCCGACATGTTCCCGGGCAGTCACAGCGCGCTCTATTTGCAGCGGCCGATGTGACAACTATGGCCTCTTACGACGTTTTTTCGTTTCGTGAATCGACTTACGCGAGAAAATTTCTCTTGCGCAAAAATGTTTTCGTAAGTGAGTTTTGTGAATCCGGGCCCAGGTTTTTGCAGCACTCGGACAAAATCACGAACGTGGCAACGAAAGCTGAATCACCAATACTAATTCTGGCAGTGCACTTTCCAGTTGGCGTCATCAGTTGGCCCCCCGCGGTTCTTATGTTAGGCCCCGTCTATGACGTTTTAACTTTTTTAAGCCAATCAGCAAGCTTTCTGCTCATGATAGAGAAATCTGCGCCAGTGTCTACTAGCGCTGTCACAGGGCGTCCGTCTATGTAAAAAGCTATGTCGGCGCTTACGATTTCCTGTGGAGTCGGTGACGTTGCATGGTTCGTCGTATCGTCGTACCGTACTGGTACTGGAGGTATTGCAGCATCTCGACGAGTGACAACCTTCCCTCCAAAGGTCGCAGCTGTTAGTTTCCCCGATGAGGACTTGAGGACCTGCGCCGGACAGCGTCGGCGTAACTACGACAGTTGGGCGAAGAGCTCGGCGAAGGTGACGGAGAGCGGGGTCGATGCTACAGAGCGGATGGCTGTCCTTGCGGGTGCGCGCTGTCACGTCGGGTGTCGAAACGAGGTCGTGAAAAAGTCGGCGCATAAGTCGGGTATCCTTCTTCACGATATGAGCAGATGCGGTAGACATGCCCAGCTTCTCCGCAATTGAAACACAGTGGACGGCGGTCGACGGTGCGCCACAGATCCGTCTTCCGAACGAATGGTCGACTGGTAGGCACCCTCGGTGACCAAGTTGCAGGTGTCGACGGAGAGTAGAACGGTGGGTAGAACGGAGTTTCGGTAGGTGAGTTATATTGCGGAGTCGTCGTCGTTGGTGGTGGTGGTGGCGGCGGTGGGTTGTAGACTGGCGGCGCCGGCGTGTTATAAAAATGAACCAGTGCAGACGAGTTGTGCGGCACTGGCGACGGACGACGGGTGGCTGCCGCATAGTTAATAGATCGCTGGACTGGTAGTGATTCGGGCTGGGGAAATGTTTGCCTGATTTCCTGCCGCACAACTTCTCCGACTGAAGCCATCGCTCGTTCTTGCGGAGTCACAAGGAAGTTGTGGATCTCCTCACGAACAACCTCGCGAATAAGCTCACGAAGAGAACCGTCACTGCCAGCCGTCAGAGCAGAGACGCTGATTGAGGCACCATTTGGTCGGTCGTAATAGCGACACCGTTGCTGCAGTGCGCACTCGATAGCTGTAACCTCTTTGATGAATTCCGCAACGGTCGTCGGTGGATTGCGGAGAAGGCCGGCAAACAGCTGTTCTTTGACGCCTCGCATCAGATGGCGGAGTTTCTTGGCTTCAGGCATATCAGGGTCAGCCCATCCAAATAGGCGCATCATGTCCTCCGCAAACATGGCGACACTCTCATTCGGCTTCTGGACGTGAGGCTCGATGAGTTGCTGAGCAAAGTCACGGCGGTCGTTGTTTGCGAAGGTGCTGAGAATCAGGTGGCGAAATTCATCCCATGAAGACAGCGTTGCTTCGTGGTTCTCATACCACGTACGAGCGCTGTCTGCTAAAGCAAAGCAAGCGCGTGAAAGCTTTAGCTCGGTGGTCCAGCGGTTTGCCTTAGCGACTCGCTCATACTGGGCTAACCAGTCCTCAACGTCTTCATACGCCTCAACATGGAATGTTTCCGGAATCTGAGGCTGTTCAAAAGAAAGCTGGGAAGCACCTGCAGTTGCCATTTCTCCAGGCGGAGTGCTATGCTGGGAACGTTCCAGGGGAATAACCTCAGGACTAGGCGTCGCTGTCGGCGACTGTAGCGGTGGACAGGGGTATCCACTGAAGGAACGGGATCTGGTGTCGGACTTGAAGTGCCGGACCACGGAGGAGTACTGAGCATCAGTCGTAGAAGCCCAGCACCTCCACCAGTGTCGCAACGAGCAAAAAACAAGACACAAGGCTTTCTTTCGACGTTAACAGCAAGGTTCTATTGCACACAAAAACAAAGCGCAAGAGCAGACGCGCAACGTCGTCTTCCTCGAAAACGCCAGAGACCGCCACACGTGATGCTGGCTTCCTCCTCCTTTTGTGCTTACGGCTAATAACCGTGACAATATGCGAAGAAGCTTCGGTTTAGCGTTCACCACACCAAACGCTTGACAGTTGCACCGACACCACCACAGTCCCGAATTGCGCTCAGGCCTTCTCAGAATAAACGAATTAGTAACCAAGTTCACGCGTCAATCAGTTTGATTGACAGACGCTCGCAGCGAAGAAACAGGTACGCCCACCACGTTTGATGATTAGTGGAGTTTATTGGCGCAAGGGCCAGATGTGGCCAAAGAGCGCCAGAGCAATGATAATGACCTGTGGCATATGCAGTATGGATAAAGCAGATGTGACGTGGCTGTAAATGGGCCTAAATACAGTCGCTGTAGGTGCGTAAAATATACATATAGTAAAATTATGGCAATGATAAATGATGTGTGCTAAGGAGACATAAATGCTTTAAAAATGATACGTATATGAAATAAAAACTTGGCGTGGAGCACCAGTGCCTCGGCAGAGCCCTTAAACAAGTGCATGGAGGCCTGGGCTCATTTAAAGCTGCAATCACAGCGGCATCCTCTAGACAGAGGATGCACTATGAACTTGTTTGGCTAAAAACATTCAATACTACATCTTTTAAAAAGCCAAGGACTGCTTTTGCGTCGAAAAGCGGCTCTTCGCCAAAAAACATAGTAGGATGTAGAGGAAGATGAATGCGGTATGCTAAAGCAAAATATTTCTTTTTCTCGCTTTCAGCTTCCGGATACTCCAGGATGACGTGGAGGACGGTTAGCTTGTCGCCACATCTACCACAAGTAGGAGGTTCATCGCCAGTCAGAAGAAAGCTATGGGTATCATGTGTGTGTCCTATTCTGAGGCGACAGAATAGGACATCAGTTCGCCGTCTTCTTGTAGCGGAGGGCCAGTAACCCAATCGCGGCTTAACAAAGTGAAGCTTATTATTTATTTCAGTGTCCCACAAGTGTTGCCAGTGGCTTCGCAGTTTCTTGCGTAGGAAGGGTTTCAGAGCTGTTGCAGGGACAGTAGCGGTAGGGTTAATAGCGCGAAATATAATTGACGTTGCCATTTGGTCAGCTAACACATTGCCCTCGATGCTTCTATGGCCAGGTACCCAGTAAATAGTAACATGCTAGTTGGACATATACGCTGTACACAGAACGGAATACATCTCCATTATTACCAGATTTCTAAATCTGAAAAGGGATCTTAATGCATTTACGACGCTTAACGAGTCTGTGAACATAATTGATTTTTGTATATTTGATTTCCGTATATGCTTCACAGCCAACAATAGTGCATAACCCTCAGCCGTAAATATACTTGTTTCCGGGTGCAGTACATCGGATTCCGAAAAGGATGGAGCGACGGCTGCATAAGCTACCCCTGCATGCGACTTAGAAGCGTCGGTATAAAACTCTACGCATGAGTAGTTGGATTGGAGTTGTCGGAAATGCATTTTAATATGTGCTTCTGGTGCGTGTTAAGTGATCTTGGCAAATGAAGTGTCACAATGTATAAGCTGCCACTGCCACAGCGGTAAATGTTTTGTTGTGGGCATAGGACAAAGTTCTAGCAGCGGGACACCCATTTCTTCACTTAAGTTTCGCACACGCAAAGAGAACGGCTTCCTCGCTGCGGGTTGATTATGGAAGAGGGTGGCAGTGGTCATATCGTTTAGAGCTGAATAAGAAGGATGCTTTATGTTTGCGCGTACCTTTATAAAATAAGTGAAACTGCTATAGGATCGCTGCTGGTGAAGTGACCACTGATTCGACTCTACATAGAGACTCTGGATCGGACTTGTCCTGAAAGCACCGGTTGCAAGTCGGATACCCAGCTGGTGAACGGGGTCTAGGATTTTCAAAGCACTTGGCGTTGCGGAAGGAAAAATTATAGAGGCGTAATCAAGGCGCGACCAGACAAGGCTTTTTTACAAGTTCAAGAGAGACTTCCGATCACTATCCCATGTTGTACGTGATAGGAGCTTTAGGAGGTTCATCGCTTTCCGACATTTCATTTTTTAATATTTAATATGGGGAATAAACGTGAGCTTGGAATCTAAAGTGGTTCCCAGGAATTTATGCTCGCTGCTCACAGAGAGTTGGTCTCCCTAGATCGCAATATTTGGTAGTGGCATCACCCCTCGTTTGTTGTAGAAGAGTACGCAAGTACTTTTCTGGGTGTTTATTTTAAAACCATTCTCATCTGCCCATTTAGAAATTTATTCATTCCAAGCTGCACTTGTCGTTCGCAGATATAGATATATTGCATGATTTGAAACTCATCTGCACATCATCAACATACACGGAATTAAACATCGCGCTTTGAATTACTGACTGCAGGGAGTTCATTTTTACAAGGAAGAGTGTGCAACTAAGCACCCCTCCTTGAGGAACACCAGTCTCTTGGTTAAATGATAGAGAGAGAGCATTTCCTACTTTTACGCGAAAGGTTCGATTAGACAGATAGCTTTAAATTGTGTTTTACATGTTCCCATGGATGCCCATGGCGGCAGGATTGCGTAGAATCCCGAATCGCCATGTGGTATCTTACGCTTTCTCCAGGTCTAAGAATAGCGAAAGTACAAACTGCTTATGAATAAATGCATCTCTGATATATATGTCTCTATGCGAACAAGGCGGTCTATTGTCGACCTCCACTCTCTGAAACCACACTGAAGGGGGTCTAGTATACTGTTACTTTCTAGGAAGTGGATTAAGTGCCGGTTTAAAATTTTCTCATATAGTTTGCATAGACAGCTTGTTAACGCTATTGGCCTGTAGCTGGCGGCCAAGGACGGGTCTTTGTTTTGTTTAAGTACCGGGATGACTATCGCTTCTTTCCATGACATTGGAATGTCCCAGCTTCCCACATGTTATTGAAGAGGGTTAGGAGTGTTTTTAGTGCTTCGGGGTGAAGATACATGATCATTTCGTACATTATACGATCGCCACCTGGCGCCGAATCGTTGCAGTACGTAAGATGCCTTAAGTTCAGCTAATGAAAATGGGCAGTTGTAAGCCTCCCTGGATGGACGCTTACATTTAAGGTGTTGCCGCTCTGCGCGTTCTTTGAATCTTAAGAGTGTTTCTGTGTAGTGTGATGCACTTGAGACATATTCAAAGTGTTTGCCTAGGCAGTCCGCCTGCTCCTCCAGGTTCTCCCCTCGGCTACTTACCAAGGGTAGGGGGTGTGACTCCCGACCCATTAAATTGTTTACCCTATTCCAAGGCTTCGTTTCGTCGGTGTAAAAATTTATACCGGAGATGTACCTATTCCAATTTTCTTTCTTTGCAAGGCGACGCGTTCTTCTGGTTTGGGACTTAACCTGTTTGAAATTGACAAGGTTTTCAGCCCTTGGGTAGTTTCGGAGTAGTCTCCAAGCTTTATTTTGTCTATTGCGCGCTTTCCGACAATCGTCGTTCCACCATGGGATGCGACGTTTATTGGTCATTCCGTTAGTTTGCTTAATACATTTCACTGCAGCGTCAATAATAAAACCTGTTAGGTATGCTACAGCATCGTCTATATTAAAATCAGCAATGTCATCGCCGTCGAAAAATGTAATTTCTCGGAACAGTTCCCTCTTGGCTGACTTGGTGTTCCAACGAGGAATGTCAGGCGAGCATGTATCTTCTTTTGTTAACTTCAACATAATCGGGAAGTGGTCACTCCCAAAGGGGTTCTTGGGAATGAACTACTCCAGATATGAATTTAATGTGCTCGAGACAATACTAAGGTATATAGAAGGTATGTGTTGTGTGTAGTGCTATAATATGTTGGTTCTTTTTTGTTTAGTAGATATGCACCTGACGAAAACAGAAAGTGTTCTATTAGGCGTCCTCGCGCATCTAAACGGGAGTCGCCCCGTAGCAGATTATGTGCATTTAGATCACCAACGACTATATTTGGCGGAGGAAGTTCATCAATGAAGCTTTGAAATTGTGTCTTTGAAAGTTGATAGCACGGGGGAATGTGAATAGAGGTAATTATTAGTAGCTTCCCGAACAGCACTGCTCGGACAGCAACTGCCTCAAGAGAAGTTCGGAGGTTTAATTGCTTACAGGCAACACCTCTATAAACTACTATAGCGACACCGCCCGATGAAGCAGCAGCGTTGTCACGGTCTTTGCAGAAGATGGCATATTGCTTTAGAAAGTTTGTGTGGACTTGAGATGTGTTTGCTGAACACACAGCACCTTTGGAGTATGTTTATTAAGAAGTTCGCTAATATCATCGAGGTTATGGAGAAGTCCTCTCACATTCCACTGTAAGATCTGTGTGTCCATTTTAGATGTGTTTTGTGCTCTGTGCTCAAAGATGTAAAGATAGCTCACGGACCCTTTCCAGGGGCCGTGACACGAGATTTTTCTTTTTTGGATCAGTCGACGGAGTCGCGCCGATCCTTAGGCGCTGGCTGCGCCCTCATGCTCGGTGTTGTGTTCATTGCCTCTTGCGAGGCGCTGGACACGCGCTCTTGCGAGCACTGCGTTTATTTTGAGGGCCTCGCCTCAGAAGACGAGACCTTCGCGGCCCCAGCACGGCGGTTGATGGGTCTTTCTTGGATGGCAGAGCAGCACTGGCTGCAACCACCGAGGGGGCGGATGGCGTCACCGCTGGCTTACTACGCGTGCGCCAGACAGCCGCTGGAGGCCGTCGTGGCGCTGCCCCCTGACGCGGCACTTCGGCAAAGCTGGTTTCTGGTAGGCAGGACACCAGCCTTCGTGCCTCTCTAAATGAAATGTTTTGTTTTACTTTAATTGTGCCAATTTCCATTTCTTTTTTCCAGCATGGGCACGACCGTGAGTATGCGGCATGCTCCCTATTATAGTGCCACATTGAATATGCAACGCGAAGAGGACAACGAAGAACACGCGCAGCGAGTGAAGAAGACGAGGTTCGCTCCCGATCAGTTTGCCAGTATTCTAATACAATTAAAGTGAGATCCCTGGATTCGACTGCTGCTGTTTCTGCACTGTGACACTGGTGGAGGCGCTGGGTACATGTTCGGGACGCCTGACAACAGCCCCGCATCTGGTCAAGAAAGACTTCCGCGCATCGACACCCCCGTTCACCGCAGCAGCCGGCGCCTGTTAGGCCTCAGCCCGGAGTTTGGTCCATTGCCGGAAAGCGTGACTGTACCAGAAAGCATGACGGCGCCTGGAAGCACTGGCCCCAACATGTCCAGCCCAAGCACGACACAGGTGACTGTTTTGAACCCTAGACTTCCGGTTGACTTCCACGGAAACGCATATGAGGATGCGCATGACTGGCTCGAGGAATTCGAGCACACAGCGAATGTTAACGGGTGGAACACCACACAGAAATTGGGCTACGTTTATTTTCCGCTTCAAGACGGAGCCCGAACGTGGTTCACGAATCGCGTGTGGTCGTCTTGGGACGAGTTCCGGCAGAAGTTTCTCGACACGTTCGCGAGCACTGAAAGACGAGAAATCGCACAGCGTCTCCTCGAGTCACGGATTCAAAAACCAAATGAATCCGTTACGATGTTTGTTGAGGACATGGCGCGGCTATTTCGTCGAGCAGATCCTAATATGCCCGAAGCCAAAAAGGTTAGCCACCTCATGCGGGGCATTAAGGAGCAGCTGTTCGCTGGCCTCGTACGAAACCCGCCTACAAGTGTGGATGAATTCTCCAAGGAGGCGACATCTATCGAACGCGCACTGCATCTACGTTATCGCCAGTATGACCGCCCAACCCACAGTGCACCGATCAGCGTGGCAGCCTCTACCACAGCAACAACACCCGACGAAGGTTCTTTGCGCCAACTAATACGAGAAATCGTACAAGAAGAGGTCAAGAAACTCGTCGCCAAACCAAATGACTGCGCGATCGCTTCAGTAACGGAAGTTGTACGCCAGGAGATCAGGCAAGCGCTCTCGCTTCCTGAGCCGAACACGAGCAGTCCCAGGGCAAGCTATGCAGACGTAGTCCGCCGACAGCCAGTGAACGTGCCGACACCACATCAGTACCACCAGCAACATCCGCCGACAGCGCCTTGGTACTACAGAGAAACTTCGATGCCAAGGCGGCCACCACTTCGCAAAACTGACATCTGGCGTACCCCTGATCATAGGCCCCTGTGCTTTCACTGTGGGGAAGCAGGCCACATCGTTCGGTATTGCCCGTATCGCGCCGCAGGATACCAAGGGTTTCCTTCTACGGTCCCTCGGCGCCATTTCAACGGAACATCTGACGTCGACACGAGTGTCATGACCCCGCGGGATGTTCCTCCTGGGTTTCGGTCACGCTCACCCTCTCCTGGGCGTTATTCTCCATCGTCTAGACGGAGCACCACTGACATGCCAAGAGGGAGATCTCCTAGTCCACGCCGGGGAAACTAAAAGCAGCGACCTTAGGGGGGAAGGTTGCGAATCGTCGAAGTGCTGAAAATCCCCCATTGCTGCCGAGCGAAGAGAGACACATTTTCAATGAATCGACGAAAAATGGGGTTGTTACTGCCGAAGTTGCAATTACGATTGACGGACATGACGTCATGGCATTGGTCGACACTGGCGCGGACTTCTCAATAATGAGTGAGAGTCTGGCAGACACGCTCAGGAAGGTTAGAATGGAATGGACAGGACCGCAGATTAGAGGAGCTGGAGGGCAGCTACTCACACCTACCGGAAAGTGCACCGCAAGAATGAAGATAGGGGATGCATCCTTCGTCGCAACTTTTGTTATCCTTTCTGAGTGTTGCAAACAGGCAATCTTGGGGATGGATTTCTTGCGTGAATATGGTGCCATCATCAATATTCCGGACGGTGTACTGACCTTTTCAGCGGATCAAAGCGCAGCGCTACACCGAAAATCCCTACGAGTAATTGACGATGTGACCATACCTCCGTTATCGTGCCGCCTTGTTCCAGTCACGTGCAGCGAGCAGAATACTGGAGAAGGAATCGCTGAACAAGTATTGACGCTCCTACTCTCTCGCGGTGTTGCAATTGCCAGAAGTATCGTCAACGTTGTGTGCGGTGAAGCAGAGGTTCTGTTGACGAATTTTACCAACGAGCGACGACACATTACACAAGGCACTACAGTTGCCTACTTCGACGAGATCACCGAAATCCGCGAGTGCTGTGTAGTACAACAGGACGAGCCGCAAGCCACGTCAGCCCCACCACCTATTGACGTAAGCTCGAATTTGTCACCAGCGCAGAGACAGCGTCTAGTAGATCTTCTTCACCAGTTCAAAGACTGTTTTTCATCGACCTCGAGGGTCAGTCAAACGCCACTGACGAAGCATCGGATAATAACGGAGGAGACGGCAAGGCCAATACGACAGAACCCATACCGCGTAGCACCGAAAGAGCGTGAAGCAATCCAGGAACAAGTGAAGAAAATGCTCGATGATGACGTCATCCAGCCGTCAAGAAGTCCTTGGGCATCGCCGGTAGTGCTGGTTAAAAAGAAAGACGGAAGCTTGCGATTTTGTGTCGACTACCGCAAGCTGAACCATGTGACAAAGAAAGACGTGTACCCATTACCTCGCATCGATGATTCACTCGACAGGCTGAGGTATGCACGCTACTTTTCGTCAATGGACCTCAAAAGTGGGTATTGGCAAATAGAGGTCGACGAGCGAGATAGAGAAAAAACGGCTTTTGTAACGCCTGACGGGCTTTATGAATTTAAAGTCTTGCCATTCGGATTGTGCTCAGCCCCCGCAACGTTCCAGAGACTTATGGATACCGTTCTGTCAGGCCTTAAGTGGCAGACATGTCTCGTCTATCTAGACGACGTCATTGTTTTTTCAAAAACATTTGAGGAACACCTGAGCAGGCTGCTATCGGTATTTAGGGCAATAAGGTCCGCCGGCCTGACACTGAAACCCGAGAAGTGTCATTTCGGTTTCAAGGAGCTTAAATTTTTAGGCCATGTGGTGAGCCATGAAGGTGTTCGACCTGATCCCGATAAGATTGCGGCCGTCAGAAAATTTCCGGTACCAAAAGACAAGAAAGCAGTCAGGCGTTTCCTTGGCCTATGCGCATACTACCGAAGGTTTATTGCCAATTTCTCCAACATAGCTTCGCCGTTAACACGACTCACAAGAGAAGACGTTTCGTTCACATGGGGCGACGATCAACAGGTGGCATTTGACGATCTCCGACAGCGCCTGCAGACTCCGCCTGTACTTGCTCACTTTGATGAGGATGCTCCTACCATGGTCCATACAGATGCCAGCAACGTGGGTTTAGGCGCTGTACTCGTCCAGTGGCAAGACTCAGCCGAGCGTGTGATCGCATATGCTAGTAGGACGCTTTCCCGCGCCGAGTCCAACTACTCCACAACGGAAAAAGAGTGTCTTGCTGTCGTATGGGCGGTTATGAAGTTTCGTCCATACCTCTATGGTCGTTCCTTCCACGTAGTCAGCGACCATCATTCCCTCTGCTGGCTGACCAACTTGAAAGACCCGTCTGGTCGGCTCGCACGGTGGAGCTTACGCCTCCAAGAGTTTGATATGACGGTCGTGTATAAGTCCGGACGGCAGCACGCCGACGCCGATTGCTTATCAAGGTCACCGATAAAGCGCGACGATGACACAGAAGATGACAGCATGGCGTTTGTAGGAGTCGTTGACACCACTACGATTTCGTGCAAGCAGAAAGAAGACAGTGAGTTGCTTCCTCTTATTGAATTTTTGAATGGCCGGACAACAACCGTCCCCAGAAGATTTGCAAGGAGCCTGCCGTCATTCTGCTTACGTAGTGGTGTTCTCTATAAGAAGAACTTTTCCCCCAGAGGAAGCACCCACCTACTTGTCGTTCCGACGTCACTTCGTGAGGAGATACTTTGTGCTTGCCACGATGAGCCAACGTCTGGTCATCTCGGATACACACGCACATTGGCCAGAATCCAACAGAAGTACTACTGGCCAAGACTTCCAGCTATTGTGAAGCATTACGTGCGCACGTGCCTCGATTGCCAACGACGAAAATCGCCACCGTTAAAACCAGCTGGGCTATTACAGCCAATTCAAGTGCCCACGGTACCTTTTGCCCAAATTGGAATGGATCTCCTTGGACCATATCCGACTTCCCATGCTGGCAACAAGTGGGTAATAGTCGCCACTGATTATCTTACGCGCTATGCCGAAACAAAGGCTTTGTCAAGTGGCACCGCCGTTGAAACCGCACGATTCTTCGTAGAAAATATCGTCCTGAGGCATGGTGCTCCAACAATCATAATAACGGATCGAGGTGCCGCTTTCACGGCCGCGCTCCTGAAGACAGTGCTTGAGCTCAGTGGAACCGCCCATCGGAAAACCACTTCCTATCATCCACAAACCAACGGCCTAACAGAACGCCTCAACAAGACTATTGCCGACATGTTGAGTATGTACGTTGACGTGGATCACAAGAACTGGGACGACATTCTACCGTACATAACGTTCGCCTATAATACAGCGCAGCAAGAAACTACACGAAGAACGCCGTTCAGTCTCCTTCATGGCCGTGAAGTGAGGACGATGCTTGATGCCATGTTACTGCACGACTGCAATGACATCGATTTGGACGCTGCATCCTTTATCCAACGAGCAGAAGAAGCGAGGCAGCTTGCGCGCGTCCGAATCACCCAGCAGCAAAATTATGACGCTCAACGTTATAATCTGCGACACCGACATGTCGTCTATCGGGCCGGCGACAAAGTCTGGGTATGGAGTCCTATCCGCCGCCGGGGACTGTCTGAAAAATTGCTGAAGAAGTATTTTGGCCCCTACACAGTTTTACAACGCCTGAGTGACGTTAATTACATGGTCGTTCCTGACAACCCCTCGACAACTCGCCAGCAAAAACCAGAAATCGTGCATGTTGTGCGAATGAAGCCCTACTTTTCGGACTGATTTACACCATACACCTACTACACCGTCTTTTGTAGAAGAGCATCGGGACGCTGCTCTCTGGAGGGGGGCAAATGCCACATTGAATATGCAACGCGAAGAGGACAACGAAGAACACGCGCAGCGAGTGAAGAAGACGAGGTTCGCTCTCGATCAGTTTGCCAGTATTCTAATACAATTAAAGTGAGATCCCTGGATTCGACTGCTGCTGTTTCTGCTCTGTGACAATAGTTCGCACAGTGAAGAGAGTTTTCACAGACATCAGATGTGTGTTCTTCAGCACTGAATTTCGCGCAAGTTAGGTGGCCTCGGCAGTTCTGTGAACTGTGGTCGAACCGCTGGCATTTCAAACATCGGAGAGGGCTTGGTATATATGGCCTCACTCGAAGCTTGATGTACCCAGCCTCTAGGGAGTCAGGCATTACACTTGAATTAAAGGTAAGTATCAGGTGCTTAGTCTGGACTTCTTTGCCATCACGTCTCATCCTAATTCGTTTCACGTTGACGACATTCTGTTCGCTGAAACCCTCCAGGAGTTCAGACTTCGTCAGCCCTAACAGGTCATCATCTGAAACAACGCCATGGGTGGTGTTCATGGTTCGGTGTGGGATTACTATTAATTTGGTATCTCTGAATTTCACTAGAGAGAGAGAGAGAGAGAGGAAACGTTATTAGAACTTGGCCGGCAGCTTGGTCTTGGTGGCCTCAGATGGCGGCGCTGAGTCCCTGAACTCGGGCGGCATCTTCGGCCTGCCGGACAGCCCAGAGCTGGTCGTTGAGCTCCGAGCTTCTGAGCGCCGCCTCCCAGCGGCGGCGTCGCCGACGGAGAAGGTCCCCCGCGGCTCCCGCAGACGGGACGGCGGCGGGAACGAGTGAGCTCGAGGCTTCCTGTTGCCTGGTATTGGCAGCCGCCATAGGCGCATCGCGAACGGCGGCCGTTTCTAGACCATTGTTACCGGCGCATTCCCAGAGCATGTGGCACAGCGTTGCTCTGTGCCCGCATGCTTTACATAGATCGGTAATGTGTAAGTGCGGGTAGCAGTGGCGTAAGACGACCGGGCTGGGGTAAGAGTGGGTTTGTAGTAAGCGATAGCTTACGGCATCGTGTCTGTTTAATTTGTCATGCGGTGGCGGGAACTTTCGCCTTTCCAGTCTGTAGTGTTGCGTAATATCTCGGAACGTGATGAGACGATCACCCCACGACCATTGTGGTCTGTGTTGTCGCTGCGTGTCTGTCAAAGTGTCTCGATCCGGCAGATCAGAAGCCCCGTTCTCGGGAGCGGAGGCGGCGGCCACGGAATGTGCCGCGGCTCGGCGAGTGAGACCTCGAGCCGCGGCGTGGGCCGCCTCGTTGCCCGGAAGCGGGACATCGGTGTGTGCCGGGGTCCAAAGGAGGAAGACTGTTAAATTTTGTTGTGGCGATCGCGACGCTGAGTCACCATCACCGCACATCTTAAGGATGCGGGCGGCTTCCCGCGAGACGCGGCCGCGCGCGAAGCCGCGGATTGCTGCCTGCGAGTCGCTGATTACGATCGTAGCGTTCGGCACCGTGGCGATTGCTAGGGCTATCGCGGCTTCTTCGGCCGCCTCCGTATGTCCCGTGGTCACCGTGGTGCTCGCGAGGCATTTGCCCGCACGGTCAACGACCGCAGCGGCGTGTGCGTGTCTCCCGTCCCCATATCTCGCGGCATCTACGTACACAACTTCGTCGCTAGTGCCGTACTTCTTTTGAAGGTCACGAGCTCGCTGGTTACGGCGCCCGACGTGGTGCGTCGGGTGCTTATTCTTAGGAAGCGGCGGAACAATTAGGCGGTCGCGAACCGAGGCAGGAACATCCGCTTTTTCTCCCTGCTGAGTGTGGTACCGGATGCACTAGATTAGACAGTTTTTCATATTGTTTCCGGTCGCGGAGCTCCAACAGGAGGTCACTACTTGCCATTCTCGATGCTTTATATGCTGGGCCAAAGATTTCCGTCAAAGACTTTGAAACTAGAAAAGGTGAAAGCGTTCGCACTGATTTGCCGGGTGTGTCAGCGTGAATAACGTGGAATCTGGAAAAAAAATACTTTCTTGTGACCAAAAAACTGGAACACTTCATCGGTGCACCCTCTTTTCTGAGAGCGATCAGGGAGTGGGGGGAAGGAACTAGCCATATGTAAATATTTATTTTCGGCAGCGACGCCAGCCACCCACCATGGAGTCGTACAAGGGACGCTGCAGGGTCTGTAAGTACAGGACCTGCGCATGCCAGCTGTACGCCACCACTGTAACCAAATATGGTGTATCCAAGGTAGGATAGCCACACAGGGTTAACCCTTGCCACCAGGAAACTCAGAAGTCAATGGAAGTGCGTAGAGGACAGGAAAGATTTAAAGTAAGAGAAAAGACAAAGATGTGAGATGGAGACAGGAAAAGGCGACTGCCGATTTCCCCCGGGCGGGTCAATCCGGGGGTGCCGTCTACGTGAAGCGGGGGACAAAGGGGTGTGTTGCCGCCGCTGGGAGCCTTTCAGGTCCAATCACCCAGCATTGGCTCAACCCCCCGGATCCCCTTTTCCCCGGACACGGCAAAGCCACGCACGGCTAGGCGTGGGAGGGGGTCGAAATATCCCCGTTAGCTTGGGTCCGTGGTGTCGCTACACACCAAACACCTGCTTGCGCAGACGCCCTTGCGGGGGCCCACCACGTTTGCCCTTGCAGAAGAGAAGTGGTCACGTCGAGTGGCGCGAATAATTTATCAACTTTATCTCACAGACTGTGTACACACGCACGCAGAAGTGAAAATTGGCAGATCCCAAGTACTGTGGGAATCGATGATATGCGAAGCACGAATGAGAAATGTTGATATGTCGCTTTAAAATTAGCACAACGTTACGAGATGGGAGTAAATAATGCCATAGGTCACTTCCATGTCATGATTATCATGTTTGGATGTGTCGTTTACGTTCGTCATCTATTCACGTCACGTGTTACCAAATTTAGTATATGTGGAGCTAGCGAGACGGCCGTGAGCACGCTATGAGCATGGCATGTTGTCATGTTCTTACATGAAACGCGGGTCAGGATTAGCATGTTTGCACCAGTCAAAATTTCGTCATTCATTGACGCCACTTAACACCAAATTTGGTACATGTGAAGCTAGCAAAACGGCCACGAGGGCATCATAATGGGGCCAATATACTACAATGTTGCGTTGACGCGCGCGCACGCTGGGCACAGTGACGTTACGTTAGCAAAACTTGAGCACTTTATAGTCTGACGCCATGCGCGACTCGTGCAACCAGCGTCTGTCTGCGCCGCCCGACGGCAACCGGCGCGAATTACAACATGCTGCATTTCGTGCCGATGCGTTACACAGACAACACTGCGTCTCCCTCTTTTTCGTGACGGAGGGACGCCGGAAGCGCTGAAACGCACATTCGTGATAGCAAGGCAGCGCGGCGCGCGCCTGCGAGTATACGGAAGGACCGGCCCCTGGTGCGGCAACGCCGGCGTGACGCAACGAAATGAATGCCGGCGAGCACGCGCATCGCGTCACGTTGAAATGTATTGGTGCCTTGACTGCGGCATGTAGTCAAGTTGTTACATGCACGCATCTCATGTTTATCATGTTTGCGTCAGTATCATACCTTCGCCATGCATTCACGTCCCGTAATACCAAATTTGGTATAAGTGAAGCTAGTGAAACGGCCGCCAGCGCATCATGAGAGTGGAATGTAGTCATGTTGTTACATGACACGCATCTTATGCTTATCGTGTTTTCACCAGTCACATACCTTCGTCATCGATTCACGTACTGTAATACCAAATTTTGTATCTGAGATGCAAGCGGAACGGCCACGAGCGCGTCGTGAGCGTGGCATGTAGTCATGATGGTACATGACACTCATGTCATGATTTTAATGTTAGGGTCTGTCACTTGTATTCGCCATGCAATCATGCTATACCATACCAGTTTTGCAACATGCCAATGTGAATGAAACCACCGCAAGAGTTGCAGGACCATGAAATGTAAATCATGACATTAATGACATACATTTCGAGATTTTCATGTTTTGACTAGTCAAATATGTTCTTCATGCAGTCATGTTATTCCATACCAAATTTGGTATCGATACCATTATCGAAACGGCCAGGAGAGCTAAAAGTTGTAGGCGGCTAGATAGATAGATAGATTGATTGATATATGAATAGATAAATAGATAGATAGATTAGATACGCTCAAAGTCGGCGAAGTTCGCAAACAAATTCTTCGCATTTAAAAAGCGACATAACACGCGGTTACCACGTTTCGAATTTATTTCACCGTGCCACAACGTTGTCAATCACGGCCGCGTTGCCGCCATAATGCGAGCGCCCCTGGTGACCACTTGTCCTATGTATCCGCATTTTCGAGTGAAATAAGCAGCACAAGAGTGCTGCGTGTGCACCTTTGCTGCCTCTGAGAGTCGAAGTTTTCGTGCTGCAGGTGGAAATAAAGAACCTGTCCGAAAGATGACATACGCCCAGGAACACGCCTGTGGGAGGCACCTGTTGAGTTGGCAAAAATACAGCAATTACGCTGACGTCGCTGCACTGCTAAATTGCTGAGCGAGCGGCGGCGCTGACGCGTTCGCACTTGGTGTTTCTTTGATAACCACCGGAAATGACCCACATGCGTTTCCAACGCCACGCGCGTTCCTGTAGTCTTTTTTATCAACGCTGCTATAACGCACTCCGCACTGTTTTCATGCAATGGCTGCGACAGAACGAGCTTGGAGTAAACTCGTTTGCCCCAGCCTTGGCATGAAGACAGTGCGAAGCGCATGAATACACCGTTGATTAAAAAGGCACATCCCACGTATTGTATAAATCTTGATATGCGAAGCACGAATGAGAAACGTTGATATGTCACTGTAAAATCAGCACAAGGTTACGAGGCGAACGTAAATTATGCCGTACAAGACTTCGATACCATGGTTATTGTGCTTGCACATGTCATTTACCTTCATCTTCTATTCACGTCACGTGATAATAAATTCAGGATCACGTGAGGTGATATGCGGAGCTAGTGAAACAGCCGAGCGCACGCTAACAGCGTAGCATGTAGTCGTGCTTTACATAACATAACATACATGTCATGACATAACATGCATGTCATAAGTAGTATGTTTGAACGTGGCATTTACCTTTGTCGTCTATTCACATCATGCGACACCAACTTTGGTATATGTAGAGCTAGCGAAACGGCCACGAGCACGCTATGAGCTTAGTGTGCAGTCATGTTTTACATTACACGCATATCAAGATTATCATGTTTGGACGCGTTATTTACTTTCGTCGTCCATTCGCGTCACGTAGCACCAAATATCGTATGCGTGAAGCCAGCGAAATGGCCGCGAGCGCACTATGAGCGTAGCAAGCAATCTTGTTTTAGATGACACGAATATCATGAATATTATGTTTGGACATGTCACTTACTTTCGTCGTCTATTCACGTCATCTGATACCCAATTTCGTATATATGCAGCTATCGAAACGGCTCTGAGTGCGCTACGAGCGTAGCATGTAGTCATCTTTTGAATGACACGCATGTCATGATTATTATGTTGGGACATGTCATTTACCTTCGTCATCCATTCACGTCACGTAATACAAATTTCGTATATGTGAAGCAAGTGAAAGGGCCGCAAGCGCATTATGAACGTGGTTTGTTTTCATGTTCTTACATGACACTCATGTCATTATTATCAAGTTTGCCCCAGTCTTACACTTTCGTCATTCATTGACATCGCCTAACACTAAGCTCAGTATATGAGAAACTAGTGAAACGACCACGTGTGCATCATGAGCATAGAATGTAGTCAGGTTTTTACATGACACGCATCTCAGGATTAATATGCCTGCATGAGTCATGTACCTTCGCATCCATTCACGTCCCGTAATACCAAATTTGGTATATATGAAGCTAGCAAAACGACCGCGAGCGCACCACGAGCGTGGCGTGTAGTCATGACTAGTGATAACACGTAAACTATGCGAAGCATGTCATGTTGTCCCTTGTGTTCGCCATGCAGTCATAACATACCATACCAGTTTTGCAAAACGTCAGGTGAACGAAACCACCGCAAGAGCAGCAAGACCATGAAGTGTAAATTATGATATTCATGACATGTTTGTCTTGATTTTAATGTTATGACTACTCAACTCTGGTCATCATGCAGTCATGTTACGTCGCACCAATATTGTTATCGATACCATTATCGAGACGGCCAGGAGAGCTAAATGTCGTAGGCGGCTAGGTAGGTACCTAGATACGCTCATAGTCACCGAAGTTCGCTGAGAACAGCTTCGCATTTAAAATAGCTACAGGAACGCACGTGGCGTTGGAAACGCATGTGGGACGTTTGCCGCGGTCATCAACGAAGAACTGCGTAGGAACACGTCAGCGCCACCACTCAGGCAACATTTTAACACTGTTGCGACATGAGCTGATTGTCTTGCTATCCTTCTGCCAACTTAACAGGCACCTCCCACAGGCGTGTTCGTTGGAGTACGTCTTCTTTCAATGGGTTCTGTCATTCCACCGGTAGCATTGACATTAGCACACTCGTAGGGAGCAAGGGTGCACACGTAGCGCTCTTACACTGCTGGTTTTACTTCTATCGAATATTGCAGCTAATATAAAAACAGGTGGCCACCAGGGGCGTGAATATCATGTCAGCGTGCATATCGCACCCTGTGGAGCAGAGAGCACAGTCACCACAGTTATAAAGCCATTAAAAAACTAGACGCTTTTGTGGCAGCATGGAGAAGGCTGTAGGTGCCCAACTGCGGGCAACTGGATAGCTTCGGCCCAACCATCTGACACCAAACATGACAGATGCATTTTACAACGAAAGTTCTTGCTGTCGACACGGCTTTCAACGCACGAAAATGTTGGGAGATATCAGGATCGCAAGGCAGAACGATGTGCACGTTCATTCAAGAAAAACTATCAGTGAGTTTCCATAAACTAGCCGTGAATCCCTGTCGCAATATTCATGTACTGTCAGCAAAAGTTATTTCACCTAAAAAATCCTTACGGTTCTCAATGCGCTGACGGCATTCCCTCTTCGTACCTGCGATTAGAATGACGTAGCCAGCTTACCCAGAGTGATTCTCGACACACTACTCACATGTGCGCTTTGTGACCATCGCTATTGCAACTTCGAACGCATGCTCTGGCTGCGTCCTACCCAAAGCGCAGCACGATTTAACACCCAGGAGGCTCGGAAGGAAGGCCTGACAAGCAACGAATACAAGCAGCAACTACAGGTGGTCCAGAGGGCCCGGGACATCACTACAAGCCTTCGGCTACCAGCACCCTCAGGATGACTTAGAGGTAGTAACAGTCCCTATTTGGCCTCCTCAGGATTCTTTCAATGAAGTCAATCACCGTCGATAGAATGGAATGAAAAAAACCTTTATTTCAGTCCTGCAGGGTGCGCTTAGCGCGTAGCGGGCGTCTCCCAAGTAGGGACCGACAGGGGGTACCTGGCGGCCACTTCATGGGCCTTATGGACGGCCCATTGCTGGTCGCCGAGAAGTGAGCTCCTGAGGGACCTCTTCCACTTGTTGGAGGGAGAGTCGGGAGGAGTTGTTCTACACTCCCAGAGTATGTGTGCGAGTGTCGCCGTGTGTCTGCATGATGGGCATGTGTCAGTGGGGTATGCACCAGGATAATAAACGTGAAGCGTGGCAAGGTTTGGGTACGTGTGTGTCTGTAATAGGCGCAAGGTTAGTGCCTGCGGTCTGTTAAGTTGCGGATGTGGGGGTGGAAAAATGTGGCGTTCAAGGTAAAAGTGCTTTGTTATTTTATTGTACGTAATAAGTGCATCCCTATTGGTCTCTAACTCAGCAAGATGGGGTTGCCCTGTAGCGGTGCCGTCAGTAAGTGCGCGTGCTGCATCGTGGGTGATCTCGTTGAGGTTGGATAGGGCACCCGGCACCTGGCCGAGATGGGCGAGGAACCAGATGACAGTGTGGTGCTTCAGGGCACTCGGATCCGCTCTGCGCAGGATACGTAACGCCGTACGTAACTCCGCGTTCGAACGATTTGATGGCCGGTCTGGAGTCGCTGTAGATGAGTTCCCGTTTGCTTTCGAGCATAGCCATAGCTATAGCTACCCTCGATCACTCTGGTTTTCCATGTTTGCTGTTGTAGCCTTTAACTGCTGCACTAGTGTAAATATTGTAAGCACACTCATCGTTCGAAGTGTCCTCGTAAAATATTCGATGAATGCGTAGACTATATCCAAAGCACGCAACGGAACGTTGCAGCGGGCCTGTTGTACGCTATTTAATGTGGCTGTTCAATATGTTACTCCTAGATTTTCACCCAAGAGGAGATTTACGACGTGAGCAGCTCGTAGACTCTAACTGAAGGCGCTCTCATGTGTTGTGTACACGCGTGTATATGAAGTCGCGCGCGGGAAGCGCCAGCTTATCACTCGCTTTATTGCGGCTGAGCGGTAACGTTTTGGTAAGTATGGTCAGCCGGGCATGATTCACGGCAATGCTTTACGGTAGCTTTGACAGTGCAATTTAAATAGCACTGCAAATAATGCTTCACCATAGGTTACCATGTTTACAGAACCTTCCGTAAAAGCAACCGTGCGCTACTTTGCTTAATTGGCAATATTTTTCGCAGCATCAATCGCGATTAGTGCGCTAACTTGTATCGATAAATGCTTGCACGCCACGCGTCCAAATGCACCCCCACGAGTTTAACTAACTATACATGAGGACACTACCTGGAATATGCACTGTGTATTTGCTACAAGGTAGCCTCCTCATGTAATTGACATCGATACAGATGACCTGGCGTGCGTATGATAAACTTCCTTACCTAAATGCTGACAGTTTACAACTGTCACTAAAGTGGGAGGCGCGCCGCCATTGCACACTCTACAGTTATGGCATATGGGCGGAACAGCCCAATGTACGAAGAAAGAAACTTCAGAAGTTAAGAGCCGCACAATGTGCAGTGCAAGGAAAAAGAATGTACGTAACTCTACGAAATAGCAAAAGAGCAGTGTGGACGAGAAAATAATCATGGCTGGCCGACTTCCTAGGAGATGTCAAGCAAAAAAAAAAGAATGGGGGGGGGGGCTGGATAGGTAACGTTGTCAGAGCCTGATGATTATTATGCATTACGACTGTGTGCGACAATTTCTCCTCTATCTGTGACCTCATTGTTTGTAGTGGTTTTTTATAACTAATCATTCTGAAAATGAATAAAAGGTTTAGCAGTTGTATGGGTGATTACAGACACATCTTTTAGAGGCAGCTAATATAGGAACGTTTGAGAAGAGACTATGGAAAGTTGATTTGAAGGAAGGAAACGAAAAGTTTCGTAGTCTTTTCACCAAAAGCTTAAAGTTGTCTTTCAGACCTGTTACGCGGTAGTATAACAACTGGAGTGTAATTACGTGGAAGTACGAATAAAGGAAGAGAAATACGTCATACATGCAACTAGTGTGAATAGCAGTGCACGTTCATAGTTTAGTCTCAATACAAGTAGAAAATTGGGGCTACTTAAAGGTGACGTATACTGACGCATTCGTTGGTAGTTGTTTGGGGCATTTCAGCCCTTTTGTGTGCTTAATTCGGGAATTGTCAATACAACGCCCTAATGTGATATATATTCACCGATGTCACGTGTGTAGCCCAGTCGACAAGACGCTCAGTTCTTTAGCAAGAGACCCTACGTCGGATCCCCGCATTACAAATAAATCAATCTACTTGTTTTGTCGCAACAGACATGCTCTTGCATTTAAAGTCAAAGGCAAGAGAAATACACGGCCTCCGTGGTGTTACAGTGGTTGCCGATTTTGGCTGCTGACCCGAATGAAGTGAGCGTTTTGGTACAGACGAAATGCTATAAGCCCGGCCTTTTTGGTACAGGTGAAGTGCCATAAGCTCATTTGTAGTGATTCACGTGCAGATCAAAACACTTCACGATGTGGAAACTCCCGAAGGCCTTCCATGCGGCATGCTTTACAATTATGTGATGGCTATGATACGCGTGACCCAAGAAAATATAATTAGATGCAAAAAGATTCACTAACGACGCTCACATAAACTATTTGCCTAGCAAACGTTTCATTTTATTTATGTTTCGTTTTTTAAGGGGCGCTATTTTTGTTGTGTAAGCTGTCCAAGGTCACATCGCCAACAAATCGACTTCAATAGACAGGAAGGCCGGCGGGAAGAAGCGAATTGTGCTAGAGTCGTATACAACGGCTCTTTGACGGTAATTCCATGCAGTAAAATAAAAACATGTGGTAGCATTATGTCACGCGTAGAAGAAACAATAATATGTATGCACTAAAGCAGATAATATGATATGATTATCGAGTTCATGAGTTACTAATTATTACTTTTAGTTTGTAGGGTTGGCTCATTTTGACTTTCTGTCTGTCCTCCGAGTATTGCTGAGCAACGAACCAACAAAAAAAAAGAAGAAAGAAAGAAACGAGTGTGCCCCTGTCCGTGTTCTTTCTATCGTTCATGGTCTTGCTTTGTGCCTGTGAAATATTTTTTTTAAGTTTTTCTCCTAGTGGCCCGACAGCACTCGTTATTGAACAGGCAGAATAACATTTTCATTGAGAGGCATGTGTTACTGTTCTCAGAAAAATGTGTTATTAACTGACGTAATCAATTCTTGGTCGTATCCCTAAGTGGGTACGCGCAATATTTAAAGGCATCATCATCCTACTTCTCACTGATAGGCTGACAACTGCCGGAAGTGCTACACAGAAAGGTACGAGGTCCCTTTCCAGAAAAGAACAGCTCCTTGTGTGCTGAGAAAGAACGAACATATGAAAAGAACAACGCTCCCTGGTTTATTTTCTATTTCCATCTAAAAAAACAAAGCAACGGGAAGAACATGCAATACTGTCTAAATAACCTGCATATTCGTCGTGTTCTGGATGCTGTGTTCTTGTACTTCTATGGGAAATAGATTGCTTCCTGTGAATATTATGTCGTCCCTAAAGTGAATTTACGTTTTGGTGGCGCGCATAACTTGCTATTGTTCAATCGAAGATTCAGCTAGTGCTAAACAGTGTTCACATTGCTGTAACAGTAGCAGGAAAGCCGAATATTTTCAATGGACACTCTTTACCGAAGCAGATGTTTTTCTAAGCGAAATGTTTTGCCGTACAATGTGCAAGAGTATAGGTTGGCGTTGTTGCCTTTGGGATATTGCAATATGACAATAATCGAGTATGAGAACAAAGACCGTACATATACATCAACGTGAAAAGCAAGAACTTTGCAACAACAGAAAAATGAACACAAAAAGTATTAATTCAGCCTCACACGTGCTAAGGGACAAAGCTACAGCCACACACCTGTTGCACAATAAACGTCGTGGGTGCGAATAAAATGATGTGCCCATAAATGCTTTGCGACTGGTGATTTAGCACAAGAAGCAAGAACCTGAGGAATACTGCGTTGCGCTCCAGCTTCATGGGAGCTTACAATGCTGAAAAATCAACTTCTTGCAACATTTTTTTTCTTCGGTTGTGCGGCGATGTTCGAATGTCACTGGTGGGTTTGGAAGGGTGCTCGTGACATCAGAGAGGTAAATATGTTACAGTGAAGTACCTTTGCATTAATTTATGCCCGATTACTTGTAAAAAGCTTAACGCTTTTTTTGTCAACAACCTGGTCGTGCCGCCGAAGTGCAGAATTGATTATGTGTCCTTTTAAGTGTAGAGAAATTGCCATGTCATTTACTAGTTTTGCTCAGAACAGTCGTTAAATGCCACATGTCGGTGTCCATTGAAACGCTTCATGCTGTAACAAAAAATAGGCCTCTGAAAACTTTTCTGAGACGTAGAAGTTTGCGGTTTACATTGCTTTAAACGTTTTTAACCATACAAAAAGCCTTCAGGAATCTACCATCGTATTTGACTTTATAAAAAGTTATCAGTATAGAGTGGCCGCAAGTGCCTTTGTCATGTACTTCGCAACACGGTGTCCTCAGACACTTTTGGGCCTTGATAGTTCATTGCGCCGTTATAGTGTTCCTTTCCGAAGCAGCTTCGTGAAATATTGTGGCTCTTTGGTAGATCACGTGCTTAACGCGCTAACGGCGAGGGTTAGATCCTCACTAAGAACAGAAAAATTGTATTAATAATATTATTCGCACTTTTCTTCATTTTTTGGTGACGGACGAAATCTCACAACCAACGACGCTGGCTCAAAAATTTCAGCGAAACGAGCGCTTTAACGC
The DNA here is from genome assembly GCA_013436015.1 of Rhipicephalus annulatus. Taxonomy (NCBI): domain Eukaryota; kingdom Metazoa; phylum Arthropoda; class Arachnida; order Ixodida; family Ixodidae; genus Rhipicephalus; species Rhipicephalus annulatus. The sequence continues at coordinate 105,003 of WOVY01001926.1, read as the reverse complement.
TATCGCGTTAGTGTAGCTTACTGCCAACCGTACAGTATTAGCGTGCAATCACACATATAATGTGGACTAAGTGACTATTGTTCAGTTTTATTGGCTCCGTAAATGTATCGTTCATAACAAAATGCAGTTGTAGTAGCCGTTCAATAGGTAGACAATGACACCAAGTGGCGGCACCAAGATGACGTACACAATGGGTAGGGTTCTGAAGTTAGGTCACTGTCTTAGACCTTCGCGCTGTTTCTGCGCCTTATACTTCTGCTTTTGGGTTAAATGTGTCGTAATTACAGGTTTACTTGGCATTAAGTGCCGAACACTTTAGGGGCCCACACTGTCGTTTGCTGCCACCATCTCATGTATCGTGGCGCAACGCGGGCAAAGCCACGTGCAGCCTAGCGATCTGTCGTACACTGAGCGCGCACTTGCGCCAAAAAGTCTTCTTACTCTTGTTCTTCGAGCCCCTTACTGATGATCGGAAATTATCAAGCTCGTATACCAAGGTCGGATATCAAGCTTGGAGCACTTTAACAACTTAAGCTCGGAGCACTTTATCAAGCTCAGATATCAAGCTCGGAGCACTTTATACAGCTCGAATATCAAGCTCGGAGCACTTTATCAAGCTCGGATATCAAGCTAGGAGCATTTTATGAAGCTCGGATATCAAGCTCAAAGCACTAGGATCAAGCTCGGAGTATGTTGAGGCCGCTTAGCGTAACGCAGGCACAACCACTGGAAAAAAGCTGGAAAATACAAATAGAAAGATAAAAAAGAACCTAGGAGAGAGGCAGAAGGCTGCCCTGCTCCTCCGCTCTTCCTTCAGGTTAAGCACTACTGGTGTGTAGCTGCCTTCAATTTTTTTTAATGCGTGGGTAAGCACGCGTCGGACCGTGGGAGTGAGAATGAAGGCTAGGAGTTAATAGAGCTCGTAGCTAGTAAGATGGAAGCTTTAGGGTGTGGATGCTATAGCTAGGACGATATTGTTGAGATTTGAACATTATGTCTTCCTTAAGGGTCGATCATACAAAAACAATGTATCGTAAATGTATGTTGCAGGTCCGAGGCGTGGACGGTTGGCGCAAAATAGGCGTGGAAATAGGCAAACGATTTTAAACTCCTTGAACACATTACAAGCGAATGTTTGGTTAAGTTGGTACTCCCTTTCTAATGTGTTTAGCAGGGCGAAAAAAAATAGGCGGAGGAAGCATTAGGACACATACGAGGACTGGCTAAAAATGTAGCTGGTTAGATTGAAGCACTTCAATATGTCTCTTACCTTTTTTCTTTGTTTTTTAGAGTTGATGTAACGTTGTGAAAACTTCAAGTTCTTTTATGAAAGGTAGCAACTGTAGACAAAGACATGCCTTCGCGCTTATAAGCGAAGGATCCTTCAAGCGTCCATCTTGAAGGAAATCTATTGCGAGCGTATGAAACAGTGTCCACAAAATCAATGGAAAAGTCACGTTAGCAGCCTTACCATTTTCGATTATTTACTACCACTTCCTGTGCAAATTTGACACTATGAAAGCAGTCAGTCCAATTTTCTCCCCGCTTTTGAAATATTCGTCATTACTTTTTTTTCAGTTTATAAATACGACTGCTCCCGTATGGACCTACCTTACAAGTGAAATGACGAGTATTGAATGTAAAGCAGACTTGTATATAGTGATGACTGCTGAATATGTCCAGTTTCAACGATCGTATTACCGCGCAAGTGAAAAGTAAGGTTCTAGATAAGTTCAGAGGTAAGTTAGGAGCTGATCTGTTTTTTTATTTACTATTTACAGGTTTATTTACAGACTTTTGGCTAAACTTGATTCGATACGAAAAAACCGCATGACCATCACATCTCCAGGTAATACAGCCCTTGCAACTTTTCTCCGACACAAACACAAGAAAGACTTTCGCAATGATGCGAATTCATGTGACATCACTGTCGAAAAATTTCCGGAAACGAAATGTAGCAGCCGGTTATCAACAAGCGCATTCGCACACACTTCTCGTAATTTCAAGGGTGCTTAAGCTACCCATATGTTTAAGCAATGGGGCCCGAAACACATTGTTAAGAAGCAGTTTTCTACTTAAGGTATACCCTGAAGCAATGCGATAGTGTTTTCGGGCTTCGTCCACATTATTTCCTCATTCAATTGTCATTCTTCGATTCTCAGTAGACATATCAATCGTGCCTCATACGGAAAAGAACGACCATGCTCGCGGCATTGGTGGTTTTCCACTCTGCTAGTCCGCGTACTGCAAGTATGATCTAGAAATTCGCACTACGCTATGAAGCACGATTTTAGCGAAGCATCTAGCTACCCACCATGCGCCCGTAAGGAAGTGAACTCATGTAGACATACCTGTTTACATTCCTGACGCTGGAATTTCAGCGAAATGAGCTCTATAACGCTATCGCGTTTGTGTAGCCTACTGCCAACAGCGCACTATTAGCCTGGTACTACAATTCATCATCTGATAGCGGTGATCAGATAATGAATTGTAGTTGAGGTCTTTGTGAGGCTTGATGGCTTGCAAGCACTCATATCTTATGTAATTTGTACTGTGTGGCACTTGGTGCAGTTGAACTCTTCTGCCAAGGACTATTACATCTCTCATTCTGAGTTGCCACCAGTCGCAACGACTGTAAGGGTTCTTATTCTAAAGCATAATCAACCACTGGCTTTGCTCTGTTGTCAAAGGCCCTCTTCTTCGACTAGCGCCTGTGTTAAGAAAAGCACGACAATATCAGTTGATTGTAAAGGCAAGAAAACAAACTGGTAGTAAGACAAGCCCAAAAAAGCTGTTTGTGTGGTAGGTAACTGCACTAGAATGATAAATGGACATGCAATACTCTCTCGTAATTATGACAGTGAAGGAGGCCAAGCTGCAGACGGTAAGATGACATTTTATAGGGTGGCCCTTTGTGTTGGAAAAGAAGCGTTTAAAGTACAAACAATGCTTGCTGTTGAATCACAACGGGCACGAACGCCACTGGTCGATAATATGATCGTCGGTGAAACACGTAGTGCTTTATACGTGAATAATAGAAAGTTCTTGCCTGAGCAATGAACGTCGCGTTTGCTCTATAACAGACAAGACTGCTCGTGTCGGCGTGCAATCTTGCCAGAATAGTTTTAAGCAGGGGTCGGCAGCCTTTTGAGTTGGAAGGCCTAGTTCCATGAAGCCGATTTTACGGAGAGGGGGATGGATGACCTGGGGCAAAGAGAAAAAAAAATCAGCGAATTAGAATTGACGACAATGTAAGAAAATGTCACCGGTCCGTCTGTGTAGGAGTTGGAATAACACGAAAGGGAAACTCGTCTTCACAGAAGTGGGTGAGCGTTTATTATGCACTGTTTCTGCACAAGGGCTAAGATTTGAATGCAACAGCCCAAAATTGTACTGTCACACAAAGAAAGGCAAGCAGCCTGAAACTTGAAGTATGAAGCTCAAGCAGAAAGACGCTCGAAACGAAGGTCCAAGTACCCACAGGACGATGGTGAACCACAACTGCCGAAATTAGTACTTCCTCGTGTGTGAGTAGCACGCCCATTTAATAGACGTGGTCGCGGCAGCGAGTGAAGTCACATTCGTCCTCTTCTGAATAATGAGATAAGCATGCGCGCACAAGATGCCACGCCCCGTGGAGCTGCGCGCGCATAAAAACTCGAAGGCCGACGACCATTAAAGCGCGCCCAAAGCTCGCCCTTCGCGCCATCTCGCTACTGATCACGAAAACATGCTCAAGTTGCGGTGCTTTGAAGACTGCTGAACGGTATGTAGTGCATATAAGTAGCGTGCCGTTAGCAGGCCAGACAAATTGCACTTCGTGATCTTGAGGTGTTGCACCACCCGCTGTGGAGCGAAAGGTTGTAGTTTCGACGCCCGATGACAGAACTTTTTCTTCTAAATTTTTTCTTTTCACAGCGTGTTAGTATACATTTGAGAACGTCAAATCTATGATAGAAGTACGTCAGGGGAGCCGTGGTGGACCCCGACCTACGACACGTTCGTATCAAAAGTTTTAAGTTGGAGTCATGTTTATTTTAGTGCCATTACCACGTAGTTTAAGTTTACAAGTACAAATTAAAAGCAAATGCTTCCTTTGAGGTCCAGACTAGCACATAGGTCCTCGAATAGGGAGTCAAACAGGGAAGGGCGTAGGCTCGAAGGTTGTCCTAAAGGCCACATAGTACTGCTACTCGGGTCACAGGTTGCCGACCCATGGTCCCAAAGAATCGGATAGTGTTCTAATCAAAACAATGCAGCCGTAGCCGAGGGAGTGGTGGCAACAGTTTCCGCGGGTGGATAAATTTGGAGAGGTTGAAGTTTAGATTAAATGCGTAAAGCTTAAGAAACCGCGAATCTTTTTATTTTAGTGGCTTAAAGGGCCAATAAACAGGCTCCAACTTTTTTTACACCACCGAAACAAGCTTAGTAATTCGTAGAGTGGACCGCCGCAATCACGTTTTCTGAGTATTACAGAGCCGCGCACCACGCAGAACCTCCATTTCAAAAAACAATTTCTGCCCTCCTTTCTTACGCCTGACCAATGTCCCTCGCACGCGCTTTGACAACTTGGCAATGGGCGAAGTGACGCAGCACGCAGCTCGTTGATTGATCGAAACCCGGCCTCAACAACACAGTAGTGAAGTCAACGAAAGTTGCTGTTCCCACCCACTACTACGACAGGAATATTCAATTCTACGAGTTGCGAAGCTCCCCATAGGCTCCATGCATAAAAAATGAAACTCTTCACTGACCCAGTTTTTGGTAGCGAGCAGACTGTCGCGCCCCCTCTTGACCCGCACACTCACTATTAAGAGCACAATTTGTGTTTTGTGTTGCTGCTCCCACATGGCGCGAAGTCTGCCCCCAAAAATTGAACTCCAGAAAGATCGGGCCAACTTCATGTCCGGGTTTTGCTGCAAATTGTTTTCGGCTGGAAAGCGAGTGACTGGGCTGCGGAGAAGCATCAGCACCAGGTGAATAGTAAACCAGGCATCGCAGCGAATGGATGTGCGTTGCGACTGATCGAGTTCGCGGATGACGTCAATCACTGACGTCTTGTCACATTGCCGATGCGGGAGGAGTCACAACGACGGGCCACGCCTTCGGAGAGAGGGGGCGAGACTGCGCGAAAATTTGAAACCAGCTGAACGCGATGTTCTAGCCTCTGCAACTTCCTTATAATGCACGTATTCGCAAAATTTTTGCGGCAGCATATTCACGAAGCAAAAGTGCACATATTTCTTTTTGTAAGAATTTTTTTTACCTTGGGCCTTTTTACTGGCTCCTAACGTAGACTTTCTAGCCGCGCAAGTAGATGGTAAAAATAACCGAAAGCTGGAAGCAGAGGCCGACGCTCCATTTGGTTCAAATGTTTTAGCAAAAGGAAGCCATATACGCTTGTCGCAAATGCGCTGTGAATGTACGACGAGTCTGGTAGGGTGACGAAGCACATCCACTCGAAAACAAGCAGTCATGATTTATCTTATCGCTTAGTCTGAGTTGTCTATCTAGCAGCACGTTGGTGGGCCTGCTGCTTCATAGAACACTGTTAAATGAAACATCCTAGCCTCTCGGACCACGTGCGTGGGTGTCCGACACAGTGGATGAAGAGATGTTCCGGATCGGCTCAGAGCGGAGATGGTAAGCTAACGAAAAGAATATGCGGATCTTCGTGTCCAAAAATCAAATGTGATTTTAAAAGATGCCGTAGCGGAGGGTTCCGGAAATTACGTCTATCTAGTGTTACTAAAGGGTGCTCACATCGGATACTGCACGGGCCTCTGCCATTTAGTCTACTTCACATTGCAACTGCAGTGACTGAGACCAAGCGCGTAACTGTTGGGTCAGCAGCCCGGCATCGTATAGCTCGTGATCTGCCATTGCGCACCGGTAAGCAATGAAACCAGCAGGTTTGCGCCGCCTGTCCGCACCTAATTTTACGGTAGCTGCAGTGGCTGGGAGCAGATGTTGGATTGAAGCTGTAATACTCTTCATTTAATAATGTAGAGCACACTGTTACCACTCGAGCATCCACAATAGTGATTTAAAATTTCGTGTCTTCATACGAGATACGGTAATAAATGATGGACCAATAAGGAAGCTCACAGTTTGTAATACTTTAAGTAATTCGACTTACTTGTACGTCGTAGAAAATACGTCACACGTTATATGCACTTGAAATAAATTGAGGAGGATGTCGTGATAAGCTATCTCTCTGATAGTTCACCTATACATTTTGTACATTTCTGTCATATTAGGTGGTACCCTTAAGCAGACCGAAGATATTGTCTATATGTCTGGAGACCTCACCTGCGCAGTCGTGAAGGTAACAACGACTATGAAAGGTGAGTTGTAGTTTACCAATGCTTCAGGTTGTAGTCTCAAGTGAAATTGAACTTGAAGTTAGTAAATAATTTACAACAAATTATTGTTATACTTCCCCAAAAAGATATTAGTCAAAAATGACTTATACTTTTGAATCCCAATTTTAACAAAGTAATAACCATGCGCGAAATAGTTTTTGAAACAAAAATATAATGTAGAAGGGCATCATTACTTTGAAGTATAATATCGGTGTCACACGGGTACCTTTAATCGCGATCAAGGTGATGAGGATCGGTTTTCTTGATCGAGATCAACTTTATAACTGCTGCTACTCGGCCCAAGCTCATCCGGATCGAGAGTGGATTAGACTAAATGAAGAAGGTGGTTTTTCCGTGCCGTAAAACCTGTCTCTGACAAAACTCGGTGTCCGATGTTTCTATAAAACCCTTTATCAGCAATGTTCTTTGTGCAAGAACAGCTCGAACGTCAAAAAAACACTGCGTGTCACTTCAAAAGTAATTTCTTGAATCCATAATTCGATAGAGTTTTCGTTGCGCTTAGTTGTGTTGCTGTGTGAGATTCTTAACCTTCGCTTTTATTCCTGATGGCCCCTGCTCGTAGCCGTCCAGTCACAGCGAAGCGTCAATCTCGCTGTATGCGCCAGAGTGTCGCTTCTGGCGCCTCAAGTCCTCCAGTCCCTCGTGCCAGCTGTATTTTATTGTGAAGGTAGCTTCATTCGACCACAAAGGGCGCGTACGTTGCGATGAAGTCGGAAATGGATTGATTTGTGGGGTTTGACGTCCCAAAACCACTATATAATTATGAAAGACGTCGTTGTGAAGGACTCCGGAAATTTCGACCACCTGGGGTTCTTTGACGTGCACCCTACAAAGTCGGAAAACTGGCGACACTCATATTAGGTTTCCTTCGAGCGGCTTTAATAGCCCCGATGGTGCGAGAGGTGAGCTAAGCGCAGAAGGCAATGGCCATCTGCTTGTCGTCTGCTTTTTCCGTAACTACATGCGGTCGATAAGAATCCTAACATATGGAATATTTCAGACATTTTTTCCAATTTAAACAGTTTAGAATTTGATGTTAACTATCTAGCTGTCTAACAGCGTTTTTAATAAACTATGATCGATTTTATTGTTTATTGTGCTTATAATGAACTCGGTCAGGGGTGCAGACGACAGCGAAATTGCGATCTCTCAGGCAGATCGCGATGCGCGGATCACAATAGTGTTGACCCTGGTCACACTTGATTGTTATTGAATGTGACCATGTAGCAGCACCTGATCCGTATTGTGGTTAATCTCGATCAAAACTGATAGCGATTAAAAGTGCCGGTGTGACACCGGTTTAACAGTGTAACGTAGCGATGCAGGAAAGTTAGGAGTGACATTTTTTTGCCAGCTACCTACGACTGCGCACAATGAGAACTCTATATCTGCTTAGGTTTAGGTGCTCGTTAAATAACGCAAGGTGGCCAAAAATAGAGGCCCCACAATGGCCTACCTCACAATCCTATTTTTGGCACATAAAATATCCCAGCAACTATATCGATACTGCGAGAAAACCCTCTACGGTGTGAAAGCGATCGTGGAGCTCAAATACCATACCGCAGGTCACGAGATAAAATTGAAGAACTGGTGGCCACATCTTGGACAAGACGAAAAGTGCTCGATAACCGTGGGCTTAGAGTTAGGTGCAAGTTATGAGCCCGAGATAATGAAAATTTCCGGAGCCTTCCACTAAGGCGTGTGTCATAATCGTATTGTTGTTTTCAAACTCTAAATACCCCCCCCAAATAATCATCAATAGGATGCTGCTGGAACATACATTGTCCCGTAAACTCAATTCTGAGTCATCTCACACTCTCAGGCTCTGATCGAGCTGTGAGTTTCAGTCAAAGGTGTGCAATATTTCGGTGAGTCCAAATAAGTTTGAGAAAAAATTTGGTCAGTATGCGTCCAAGAAATTCCAGTTCAGAAAAATGTTGGTAATACTGGGCCTCAATGACGTTAAAGCGCAATATACATTTCATTAGGTTTGATTGAGCTCCGCATTCTTCAGTGACGAATTGAAACTTGTGCTTCACATAAGAAAGAAATATAGGACCTAGAAGAGCAGTTGTTTTGCAACAGTGAGCGGACGTCTACACAACATCAGCCTAGTCATCGATTTCTTGCGAGCGAAGGGGTACACTCCCACAGACGACACCTCCGTCTTTGAAGACTCCTTTCAAGGCTCCGTAGTCTGCCAAGATGAGTTTCACAAGATTATCATGCTCCAGCGGTAAAAAAAAAAAACGTTTTGAAGAAGTGTAACGCAAATTTTTGTTTCACAATGTAAGCGTGGACTAGTAGGTGGTATGGACATGTGTACATACTTGATGCCCGTATTGACAGCAGGTGACGACACAGTGCCTTGAATACCACGAAGAAATGCGTCGCCACCCAGTATGTTAGCAGTATGCAGGTGTAGTGCGGCACAATAAGCATCAGCCCCGCTCAGCCACATTGAAATTTGGATTCGCGGTTCCATTAAATATTTTTACAATGTTGAAATGTGAAGCGAGTGCCAACTTTCGGCATCGCGCGCCAAAGACGACTAAAATAGGAACCGGTGAAAGGAATGGCCCGTAATTTATTTGAGCGCAAATGTACTCATCGAGAGCAAATAATTGTTATTGCGGTCGAACGCGCGAGCCTAGGTGGCGCCATTTTTCTAATATTAAGCATTGTTCCCAAAACCTTATAACAGAATCAATGTTCTTTTGCTTATTTAAAACTTGCGACATGCCCTCAAAACTCTTGAACAATGTGCACAGAAATACATGTACCTAAGATGAGCCAATTTGTAATTACGAAACACTGATGACACAACTTTTTTTCTAGATCTTCAAAAGACATATGATCTTCGCATTCGGGATAGCGCTGTGCAAGTTCGCCCCCACAGAAAATGTATGGAACATTTTAAGTGGAAAGCGGGTCGGCAAGGATACTTGCTATATAGAGACTATTGCCGGACCCTGCAGTGAAGCTAGAAAAACTTATTTTACCTATTATGGGGACCGATAACCTGCAATTACAAGCTACGGAAAACAACCATGGTGTCTAATAGATGCCAAGTGGAAGAAGTGAAGCTGTGAAAAAAATGCAGTGAGTATCAACAGTGGCGAGAAACCTAAACGAATGGTGTGACAATTCACACCTTTGAGGGGGCGAAGTGTTCCGTCAATACATTTTCGCTACCACACTAGCAGTTTTGTATTTCCGTTCTCTGTATCTTGTAGTCTGTAAGTGAAAGCATGTTTATTGTATGTAAACCTGTTTTTTGGCAATAAACGAGTACGAAAAAGTTGTCTTTTGAATGTATGATTCTTGATCTCATAGTGCGAAAGATAGTGTATACACCACCGTAATTTTTGTGTTCTTACTACAGGGACATCAGTAAATAGCTACCAAACCTTCGCAGGTTTTTTGAAAATGAAAACTTATATGCGGTGATTGCTTATAGGGAGCTTCGCATACCTCAACGGTAGAGCGCGCCAGAAAGCTGTCTTTGTACATAACCCTGCCTATTTGTAAACCCCTTTACGGTAGAACGAGTAAAAGCAGTTGAACTCGACGTTAAGATACACATAGCTGCAAATTAGGTTTTTCCAGCCGTGAAAAGCTATTTACAGTGTTGAGGAAAACATCAGCTGTGACTCCTGACAGCAAGAAGCGGTGTGACTGTACTGAGGGCAGACGTTTCATCGTCACCATGGCGGACGGAACCAGCCAGGATGTGCAAGCGTGGCAAGGGCCCCCTTTACCACAGCATGGCTTCGGAACCGACGAGCACGTGAGTCAACCTGGTTCTACCAGGGTATCTTACATCAGGGCACCAACACTCGTTTCGGAGGCGATGAGGAAAGCTGAGGAAATGTCGAGCGAAGTAATCTCTGCGAAAGAAGTGAAAGCGAAAGAGCAGATGGACAACATGCAGGAGGGGATATCTACCTACTCCTTTTTTGATGAATATATTGAATCTGATAAAGAAGGAGATTCTTTCACTCAAGTGACATATAAACAGAGTAGATTTGAGGGAATTCCTGTGATATTCCGACCAATAGAGGAAAAGAGAAACTTCTGGAAAGTAAACCCAAACGTTTTAGCCTTGGAAATTGTTGCACTTGCTAAAGAGAAAGTGCGTCCTTTGCGAGTGAAAAAAGATGGAAGTTTCTGAGTCACCGTGACCACTCTTGCTTCAGCCAAAAACTTGTTGTCTTGTGCGCAGGTGGCTGGCTTGCTAGTGATGCCATTCATTCCGGAGTCTTACATGCGAAATGTTGGATAAATAAGACATGTGCCTCTAGAGTACACAGAAGAACAACTCACAGAATATTTAAGAGAGGCAGGAGTGATGTCGGCTAGACGCCAGACTCGTTACATACGACAAGAAGATGGCACTGAAGCATCGATCCCACTTAGAAATGTGATTCTACAAAGATATGACATACCACTTCCAGAGAAAGTATTCTTTGGATTTAGAAGCCATTCAGTTGAGGAATATCTGGGCCCAGCAAGACGCGGATATAATTGTTAGCGGTTCAGACATTTAGCGAAGAACTGCCGAGGAACAAGGCGCTGCAAAATATGCGCTGAAGACCACTATCAGAAGGACTGCAAATCGATAACACAACCTAAGTGCGCCAATTGCAAGGGGCCCCATGCTGCTTCACTCTCTGGATGCCCGCAGAACGAGGCGGCTTCTTTTCAATATCAACATGACATTATCTACGGTCGCACGCAACAGCATGATGCGCCTGAGCCCAACATGAACACCATGAATCCTGCACGGCTTCCTCGACGGCAAGCACCTAAACGCCAGGACCCTGTAATGACGTACGCTCAAGCTGCAAGAGGACAACTAAAGCAAGAGCTAAGTATGGGGACATCAATAAGCCAGCAGCAAGCTCGACAAAAGTCTCAGGAGGGACCTCAAGAGAAAAGTAACCACGTGGTTAACATCCGAGAAAGCACGAGCACATCGCGCCCAGTAAGTGTAACGCAACCAGAAAACTCCTCTGCGTCGATAGCTTGTCTTGTCATGCCAATGTTATTCTCGGCTTTAAAAGCCACACTAGCCATGATCCCACAGGCTAATAACCTTCCTGAGGTGAAGGCCATCTTTTCGGTGGAACAGGTAGTGTTACAATTAGCCACAACAGTCACTGCGCAGGCAAGACATGAATAGTTGTTATCAAAATGTCACAATCTTCCAGTGGAATGTGAATAGTATTCGCCCTAAGTGTACAAACTTCAGGAACTTTGTGGCTGAGAGCTCTTTTCCAGTGTTATGTATTACAGAGGCTGGGGTAGACACTACTTTTTGGTTGTCGAACTACGTTGTGCATATGTCCTCTAGATCTACAGGACCGAGCAGAGTGATGATATGTGTAAGAAAAGATCTGCCATCAGTACAGTTGAATGCTACATCATCAGATTATCCAGAATATGTAGCATGTGAGATTAGATTTAGTGGAGTAAACATAACAGTAGTCAGCGTTTATCTCCAGCCTTCCACAAATATCTCGCTTTCTGCATTGACAGCCCTTTTCCAGATGTTCACGAAAGCTGTGATATATTGCGGAGCTTTCAATGCTCACAATGTCATGTGGGGAAGTGCCTACTGCGATCGTCACAGAAAGAACCTACAAAAAGCAATTCAGGATATTTCATTGTGCTTGTTAAATGACGGTTCCTACGGGGTTTCAATTACTCGAGTTGCCTAGACCTCACGATCTGCTCACATGATATTGCATCTGGGGCTTCATGGCGAACAGACATTGAAACAAGGAGTAGTGATAATTTACCTATCCTAATACATCATCCAAAACTACGCTTTTCTAAATATAGACCCTCAGCAAAGATAACTAACTGGCAAGCATTTCGTTATCATATATCACACGAAGCTGATACTGTTACTGACACTGACAGCTGAGTATCACTCATAGAAAACAAATTCAATCAGTGTTCCAAGTTTGTTAAAATTCCTGAGGGTTACGCTAGAGGAGACGCCGAATACGAAAGACTTAGGGCAATGCATCGCAGAGCGGAAAGAAAATACAGACGCAAGGGCCTACTTGAACTTTACCGCGACTGTCAAAAAACGCATGACCGCATGAGACAACTGGATAGACCAGGCACAAAGTGCTGGTGGGAATTCCGCACTTCGCTAACGCCACCCACACCTGAGTCAAAATTATGGAATGTTCTACGCTCTTTAAGTGGGACAGTAACACATCCACAACCATTTAGAGCCTTAGCTTTTGTGAAAAATGTACCGGAAACGATCATTGCGGACCAATTTTTTCAGCATATTACACGACCAAGTGCATCCCGGCACACGCCTTAATACATTAAGTCCGTTGGGGATATTAAATCATTTATTTCTTTTTCTTTCAATAGACATCATGATGACCTAGATCATCCGTTTTCACTACAAGAATTAAATAACGCTCTTGCAGCGTGCTGACAGAGGACAGCAGCTGGTCCTGATGGCATTAAAAAAACTGGGTCCTGCGGCCACATATACTTTGTTGAAGATATTTTATGATGCATGGCATCATATGAGCAGCATTAAAAAACTGGGTCCTGGGTCCATTTTATGAGCAGCATTAAAAAAACTGGGCCCTGTGGCCACATATACTTTGTTGAAGATATTTTATGATGCATGGACAACAGATTGCCTTCCACCCTCCTCGAAAGTTGCAAGAGTGGTGCCGCTTCTCAAACCCGGAAAAACTCCTTATCCATAGATTCTTTCCCTCCTGTCAGCCTGACTAGCTGTCTTGGTAAACTTATGGAAAAGATGATAGACGCTATGCTTCAGTGGCGGGTGGAATGTACGAACGTGCTTCCGGAAAATATGGGAGGCTTTTGTAAACGCCGCTGCGCCATGGATGCCATTCTAGACATTGTAAATCATGTACATAATGAGAAGAGATGTGGAAGAATCGTCGTTGCAGTATTTCTAGATATAAGGCGAGCATTTGACACAACCAGCCACGCTCAGAATTTCGGGTGCACAAGCTGACGTTTGTTGGCCACGTCATCTCGAACTGTAGAACTTCACACCATCCAGACAAGGTCAAATCCGTGGAGAACTTCCCACGACCCACTACATAACGTCATCTCCACGAGTTCCGGGTCTCTTAAACTACTATCATGGTTTCAACCCTTGTGCGCAACTATTCCAGAACTTTCTGACCTCCTGCAGTCGGCACACGAAGATGCAACTGGACAGAAGGCCCCAAAGCAGCGGTACAGGAAATGAAGAGATCTCTCGCCGACGCCACGCTGCTCACTTACCTGCAGCCGGGACCTCTTCAGCGCGTTAGCAACGTCAGACGCAGATGTGGGTGCCGCACTTAAACAGCACAATGTAGTACCCTCGTTTCATGGCGTGCTCTTTTCCAACGGCTACAGGAGCATTACCTCGTTGTGATCTCCTCGAAGTGTATTTTAAGCGCATCCGAGCTCAGGTTTTCGGGCCGTCACATGCCAACGCTAGATATACCCCCTCTCCAGTGACATGTATAAGCCTACCAAAATTATTCTCACCCTACAAAACTCCGCCAGATACGCCGATTCCTGGGGCTTCGTAATTTTTTCAGCGCTTATCGTACAGCACTTTGAAGAACTACTTCGACTACTTACGTGACGGACTGAAAGAGGTCAGCCACTTATAAGCAGGTGAACCGCTTAAGGCGATTGACTTGCTTCGGCCAACGGCCAATGGTCTCCTGTCATTTCGTAGCAGACAAAATCCCAGGCTGTGTTTACTGCTGTCAAGCAAGCGGTTGCTAAGGCCATGCTTCTCAGTTATTCGCGGAGCAATGCACCTACTCGGTTCATGGTGGGCGCATGCAGCGTGGTAGTCGGAGCCGTTTGTCAGCAGTTAATTAACTGCGCATGAAAGACCCTGTATTTTACTCTCGGAAGCTACTTTCTCCAGAGACCCGTTACAGCGTCTTCGAACGGGAGTTTATTAGGCATTTACAATGCAATATACCAGACCGTGAACGTCAATTGGCTCGTTGTTCACCTGTCTTAATTACATCCTCAGAGCCCGACATTGCCGTACTACGGTGTATCACCCCTGCGCCAGTGACATGGTTGAACGCCTTCCCCGACAACTGCGGACGCTTACCACACGCTTCAAAAGGGCGACCTGGGTTGATGCCTTGCCACGTGCTGCTCCTAGGTTCGCTGGGTGTTAGCAGCAGAGATAGTGTACAGGAGTTCTCTGTGGCTCGCTAGAGACTTTTTTACATCAACGCAGCTACCATCGCAGCTACAAAAGTTCCTAAAATACCTCCTAGACTGCGTTGAAGACCTCCGGCTTACCCCACCCCGGCCTTCTTATCACACGGCAATACTTGTTGTCTCTCATCTGGCCAGCCCACGTTTTTGTGCGCCACGACACGGCCAGATAGCCTTTAACGCTAGCTTATGAAGGACCATTTCATGACCTTAACAGCACCCGAAAAACTGCCACTCTTCTGGACAACGGCTGCGAAGAGACACTCAGCTTTAACCGGCTTAAGTCGGCGCAGCTGGAGACCGTTATAAAAAAACCTCCCATCTACGCCCGACCTCAATTCCGTTTGACACCCCAAAACCTGTCAGGTTTTGACTTCCAGACTACACGGGGGGCCTTGTAGCGACATCGTTATGATGACGCGCAAAACGGAGAGCGTGCCAAACAACGCTTTGTGGTGTAACGTGATGCCGTGGCTGGCGTTTGCTGCTGGCGTCGATTACGACCCAAACTTCTCTTTTTCGCTCTTGTGGCATGAGCTTGCTACAATAACGGACTATGAGGACCAACCGTCTTCTTCTTTTTGAAACTGACACCAACTTAACAGTGATACAGAACCTTAGGTGCGAACTTTTGGCCGTCTACTCGACAATCGGGCACTTCTGGCATCACGTGCAGCTACCGAAGTTTATGCTTGGACAGACCAAAAATCTCTCACGAATGTCTTGCAGTTGTAGCGGAAGCATTTTGTAGCGGCCGGGAATGTCGGCGGCCGGAGGCAGCCAGAAAGGAGACGTGAAGCTGGTTTGGAGTTGCAGGGCAAGACTGTTTATTTCCACTCCGTGCGAGTGCCGAGAGCTCCCCTCGACGAGGGAGAGAAGGAGGCACCCCCGCGTTCTTCTACAAGAAAGAGGAAAAGGGGGCCCCCGAGCGAGCAGACGTAGCATGCCGCCGGTGCTAATCCCCGGAGCCGGCCCCGACAACACGTTGTTCCCCGAACACGGAGGAGGAGGCGCTGGCGCCGCGAGTAGGCACGCTGTCGACGGCCGGCTGCAGATGGGATAGAAAAGAATGCGGTGGTGCTGAGCAGCTTCCGCTACAAAGGCTCCCCCCCCTAGATTGCGGAGCTTTTAAAGAAGGACAGCAGTTACGGGCTGAATAGTGAAAGGTCACAGTCCAATGGTTAGCACTGAAATCGTACGTGAGAGGCTGCTTGAATGGAAACCTCAATATGAGCAGGCTTGGCGCGGTCAACGGCGACGACTTCTCGTTTCCCCCGCACGTCGATTGCGATGGTTTTGTTAGTACGTCCCAAAACTTTGAATGGGCCATCGTACGGCGGAGTAAGGGGCGGCTTCGTTGCGTCGTGTCGCACGAACACATGGGTAGCAGAGTCCATGTCAGGAAAAGTGAAAACTTTCCTGTTGCGGGCGATGCGAGGTGCTGTTGGCCTGAGTTGCGCGAGCCATGCGCGCAGCTTCTCGATGTGATCGGAGGCTGTTGGGGCGGAAGGTGTCTGGTCGGAGAAGAATTCTCCCGGGAGGCGCACTGTTGAGCCGTAGACCATTTCCGCTGCGCTGAAGCCGAGGTCTTCCTTCACCGTTGAGCGTAGGCTAAGAAGAACGAGCGGGAGCTTCTCCACCCAGTGCTGGTGGTCGAGTTTCGCTGCCAGTGCGGCTTTGAGTTGCCGGTGGAAGCGCTCAACCATTCCGTTGCTGGCGGGGTGGTAGGCGGTTGTATGCTGCAGCTTCGTGCCGAGGAGCGTTGAAAGTGCGGAAAAGAGGTTGCTCTGGAATTGCCGTCCCCGGTCAGTTGTTATGGCGGGGCAGCCAAAGCGGGACACCCATGTTTGAATGAAGGCCTGCGCGACGGTCTCAGCTGATATGTCTGCAATTGGTATAGCTTCGGGCCACCGGCTGTACCTGTCGATGCATGTGAGCAGGTACCTAAATCCTTGGCAGGACGGTAGTGGTCCCACGAGGTCGAGGTGAACGTGGTCAAACCGCGACTCAGGAGTCCGAAATTCCTGTAGTGCAGCCCGATTGTGGCGAGTCACTTTCACTTGCTTACACGTTTCACATGTCCGAGCCCATCGTCGCACGTCCGCATTGACTCCGGGCCAAACGAAGCGTTGCGTTATCAGCCGCTGGGTGGCGTGGACACCTGGGTGGCTGATGGAGTGGAAAGTGTTGAATACCACTCGGCGAAAGTTCAGTGGGACGAAAGGTCGTGGTGCTGCCTGGGAGGTATCGCAGGTTATCGTGCTCTGGACGTAGGGAAGTGCAACCTCCGAGAGCACGAGTGAAGATCCCCCTCCCTTCAGTCTTGTCAACTCGGGGTCGTCCCGCGGAGCTGCGGCCATAGCTTCGAAGTCCAGGACTTCTGTGCCGGAAGCGTTGACGCTAGACAAGGCGCAGGTGCTTCATTTTAGACCGCGGGAACGTGGCGGATGTCTGTAGAGAACTCGTAGATGAATGAGAGCTGACGGATCTCTCGTTCTGAGTAGAAGGAACTGTTGTTTTTGAATACGTGGGTGAGGGGCTTGTGGTCTGTCAAGATGTAGAACTCACGGCCTTCCAGGAAGTAGCGGAAATGCTTAATGGAACAATAGATTGTGAGCATCTCCCTTCCAAAAGTGCTGTACTGTGCTTCTGCAGGCTTCAGACGTTTCGAAAAGAAGCCCAGTGGATTCCACTGGGCGCCCTCCTGTTGCTGCAGCACTGCTCCGACCGATGTGGAGGAAGCGTCCACCATGAGGCGTGTAGGAGCTTCAGGGCGTGGATGAATGAGGAGGGTAGCCGCAGCTAGCTCGTCCTTAGCTTTCTGAAAAGCGTTCTGGTGTTCGTCAGACCAACAAAATTCTGATGCCTTTTGGTCGTCTCGGCGCAGCAGGTCGGTCAATGGCTGGAGCACTCGAGCACAAGACGGAATGAAGCGCCGGTGGATGTTTAAGAGCCCGAGGAACTCCCTCAGCTTGCGAAAAGATGTTTGGAGCTGGAAACTTCTTGACGGATTCCACCCTCGATTCCAATGGCATAATGCCTTCAGCAGTGATGTGGTGGCCGAGGAAGTTGAGCGCCTCTACTCCAAACACGCACTTTTGAGGTTTCAACACCAGACCGTGCTCATCCAGACGCTGAAAGAGCTGGCGGAGGTGCTCTTCGTGCTCCGCAGGCGTTCTGCTGGCCACCAAAATGTCATCCAGGTAGACAAAGATCAAAGGAAGACCCCGGGTGACCTCATCCATGAACCTTTGAAAGGTATGTGCGGCATTTTTCAAGCCGTAGGGCATGCGGACAAACTCAAACAGGCCGAACGGAGTTGTTATGGCTGTTTTTGGTATGTCCTGCGGTTCAACGGGGATTTGGTGGTATGCCGCTACAAGGTCGATCTTGCTGTATATTTTCGTACCTGCCAGCCGCGCGCTGAAATCGTGAATGTGTGGCAGAGGATACTGGTCCGGCGTTGTCGATGCGTTCAAGGCTCTGTAATCACCACACGGGCGCCAATCGTCGTCCTTAGGCACCATGTGTAGCGGCGATGAATGGTTGCTAGACGAAGGGCGAACAATTCCCAGCTGCAGCATGTGCTCGAACTCCCTGCGTGCAGCTTGAAGCCTTTTGCTGGACAGCCGTCGTGGCCGGGCGGTGACTGGCGGCCTAGTGGTGACGATGTGGTGAGTCACGTTATGTTTCACCGGCTGTTCCGTGTTGCGGGGCTTGGTGAGCGAGGGAAATTCGGCCAGGACGTGGTGGTAGGCTGATACTGGCTGGAAGGCGTAGATGCCAGATGAGCAGATGTTTGACTCCAAACCACGTACTTTGAGGGATGTGTTGTTATCCTTGAGGCAACGGTCACATACGCTGATATCCAGGTTGAAGTGTCTGAGAAAATCTGCTCCGAATATGGCGAAATTAACATCCGCCACCACGAAGACCCAGCGAAACAGGCGCCTGAGTCCGACGTCTATTGTCAGCGAGCGGAAGCCGTACGTAGCGATGGCAGTGTTGTTCACTGCCTGCAGCGACGATGTGTTCTTGCTACGTCGGCGATCCTCGGGGGTTGCCGGGACAATAGAGATTTCGGCTCCCATGTCGACTAGCAGGCGCGAGTTGCTTACGCCGTCGACTACGAAAAACAGGCGGCTGGGTGGAGGGCCGATGTCGTAAGCCGCCGTTAACGACTGGCCGGAGCGTTTCCCGGAAACGAGCAAGGTTGAGTGCAGCGGCTAGCACCCGTGCCGAAACGAGGGTGGTACCAGCAAACTCCGTCCTGTGTATCTCGTGCATGGCTTCTCTGGGAAGAGCTTGGGTGTCTTGAAGGGGATCGGTTGCGTCGTTTCTAGTCCTGTTGGGGAGCGCCAGATAGCACAAGTTTCTGCATGGTCTCGGTAAGGTGTTGCAGTTTCTCCTCAAGGCGCGACAGTCGATCTGGTTGCTCATGTGTTCTTGCAGCAGCTATGGGCGCAAATGTTGGAGTTGAGTATTCCGTGATGCGATCGGCAAGTTGCGCTAGTTGATCAAGGGACGTCTCATTTGAACCCGCGAGAACCACGCGCACCGACTGGGGGAGCCGTTGCAGGAAAAGTTCATGAAGAAGTGGGAGCTGGCCGTCCTGACGCGTGTGCACACCGAGTAGTTGCCGCATACGGTGCAGCAGTTGGTCGCCCAGCTCTTCGCGACACAAGAGCTGCTGCAGTCTGCTTTCTTCAGGCGCCTCGAGGCGGTCCAGCACCGTCTTTTTGAGGGTGTCATATTCTTCTTGCGCGGGGGGTGAAACCAAAATGTCGTCGATAGCGTCGGCGATTTTGGGGGGCAGGGCTGCGACGACGTGAAGGTATTTTGTCAACTGCGAGGTGATGTGCCGGAGCTGAAAACGGGCCTCCACTTGGCTGAACCAAACTCTTGGATTTTTCGGCCAAAAATTTGGTAGCTTCAGTTCTGTGGCGATGACCGCAGGCGTGGAGGCAGCAGCGTTGTCGTCGGAGCTCATCGCGGCGTGTTCGTTGAAGCGTTCGGGTCACCAATTTTGTAGCGGCCGGGAATGTCGGCTGCCAAAGGCAGCGAGAAAGGAGACGTGAAGCTGGTTTGGAGTTGCAGGGCAAGACTGTTTATTTCCACTCCGTGCGAGTGACGAGAGCTCCCCTCGACGAGGAAGAGAAGGAGGCACCCCCGGGTTCTTCTACAAGAAAGAGGAAAAGGGGGCCCCCGAGCGAGCAGTCGTAGCATGCCGCCGGTGCTAATCCCCGGAGCCGGCCCCGACAACACGTTGTTCCCCGAACACGGAGGAGGAGGCGCTGGCGCCGCGAGTAGGCGCGCTGTCGACGGCCGGCTGGAGACGGGATAGAAAAGAATGCGGTGGTGCTGAGCAGCTTCCGCTACACAGTCAATGAGTAATGAGGGGGCACGCATACTTCCCGTTAACTGCGGTAATGTCATACATATTAGAATTCACCACGGACATCTGCCACATCAAATGAGATGACAATGCTGTGACCGATGCCCTTTCACAGAGCCCAGTGAGTGCACCAATCTCACCCACAAGAGACCTTGTAGAATAAAGGAAGCCTCCTCGTTGGAAGAATGGAAAACAAAGCCACTTTGTAGCACAAAGCACCGTTGCATAAACGCGTCAATTGCAGGCTGTTCCAATTTCAAGCCACAGAAACGCGCCGCATGCTCTACGCGCTCGTCACATCATCGTCATTCTTTTCTTCTAATATTCAATACACTTAGGGGTCTGATGTAGACAGTTCTAAAGGGTACAATTTTTGCACAAGCCTGAAAAGCTGCGAGCAATTCGGTATTCAGGCTTTATATGAACAAACTATGCCATTTTTAAAAAGTGACGCCTGACGATGAACTCTAATCCACCCACGTTCTAACAAGTGGTTTGTTCACGAGAACTTGTACCATGTCCAAGTGAATCAGTGTTGGATAATCCTGTTTTCCTACTGCACCTGTTCTTCCATCGGTGCTTCTGACGCTTGTGCCATGCTTGTGCTAATGAAAGGGTCATCTTCGGTGAACTTGTGCTTTCACTTATTGTTGTCCCTTGTCACAAACATTCGTTATGCCACCTCTTCCTCGACGTTCTCTTGCAGCTCTTTTTAAAGAGTTGTGTTGATTTCCTTGTTTTCGCTTGGATTACGCTAGTACCATCAACGGTCTTGCTCTGCCACGGTCTGGACTTCCTCAGTTCGGGCTGCGATGCTGTCTTGAAATTCTTCGCTGTCGTTTTGTAGTTGTGCAAAGCGGAAGCCGTAGACATCGCACCAGGCCTTCTGTTACGCCTTCCTTCTGGTGTGTCGTGAACACTGTACTCGTGTTGCGTGCTTTTTTCAAGGGCTTCTACCTCGAGCCAGAGATGGTCCAACAACTGCTGTAGCTCTGTCTCGGACGAAGGAGTTTCGTTGGGCCTCTCAGTGAGTTCGGTCATTTGTAGTGTTCCACCATGATGTCATTGGGCATCACTTTGGTCAGAATCTCGAGAAGCATCTCAGTGTCTGAAAGCTCCAATTATCCAAGAGCCTTGAGACCTCTCATGTTTATGGTCACCGTATCTAGGAGATTCCTCATGGCAGTCGCATCAGTGGAACATCGTACGGGCTTGAGCGTTCTCTGGTTATGCATGTACTTTTGCTCGATGATCCTCTAGGTGGCAAATCAGTTAGTTAAGGTTCCGACATCTGCGTGTGGAGAATCCGTCACCTGAATTCCCTCAATCGCTTTGGCCGTTGATCCAACCAAAAAAAACTTCAGGTGGTGAAATCTTTCCACGTTCGTCAGGCTAGCGTTTACATGAACGACATCCTTGAACATGTCCCAGAAAAGCTGCCATTGTAGCACTGCTTTATTAACCAAGCCAAGCTTCGGTAGTCTTGAAGCACCACCCATGGAACGATTCCCCGAAGTCACTCCTGGAGTCGCATCATCGTTGGGTATTGGTAGACATCGGTCGAACACCATTTCAAGCTTAAGTTGCTCGATGCCATACGGGAGAAGAGACAGCGTCGCTGCTACGTTGACTTTGTACTCCAAGACCGGTAGGTAGTCTCAGCAGCTTGCTGGTCCATGAGTAGCCCTTCTAGTTGTTCATTGAGCACGCGTAGTCCATTGCTGCAGTTGTGCAGCCTGTCATGCAGAAATCAAAGCATGAGGGCGCTAAACTGGCTCGATGCAATGAGTCGGCTTGCCCCGTTACGGAGGCGCGTATGTAAAGCTCGTCGGGTAGCTCGTTTGCCTTTGATACGATTCATCTTCGCTGGTGTGGGAGTCCTTTTATTGCCGAGTCGCTTGTGTCACAAATCCTGGGTTTCTCGGCGCAATAAAACGTAGAATAAAGAAAACCTCCTCGTTGTAAGAATGAAAAGCAGGTCGACTATATCGCCCAGAGCACCGTTGCATAAACGCGTTCAATGTCGGCCGTTCCAAATGTCAAGTCCTAGAAAAGCGCCGCACGCTCCACATGCTAGTCACATTATTGTCATGCTCTTCTTCAAATACTTAACAGACCTCAACAAAATAGCAGCTGCTGAATGAAATGCCTAATTGTACCGCCCAGAAGAAATGTCTGCGTTACTAAACCTTCCATTCCCTTGCCTGGTTCGAAAGGTTTTCGCAGCGACACATCGGCAAGAGCAGTTGGGATTCGCGAAAGTTCTTCACAGCACGTTTTCTGTGGGCTGCGATCAAACGTGATTCCTGACAATGAAGTCGTCAATGTCTCGCGTGCCAGCACACCATGGTACAGCGTCACACCGTGGCATAGTTGAAGACGGCTCCTGACGACATCGTCGGGACGTTGCCACCATGTCAGGACCAAATGAACTTGTTAATTTGTGCGCACTGTTTCACGCGTAGGCCAGAAAATATTCTTTTCCGCAACTGTTGCTTGCGCTTTCTTTAGCCACTGGCTGTATTGCTCATCATGCATCAGAATGATGAGCTCACGGCGCATCAGAACGATGGCCTACCATGTGATGAGTAACACAATGGTTGAGATATTTCAACGGTAGTTGAAAGCCGTGCTCATGGCAAGTGAAGAACACTGCCGGGTTGAAGCACTTCCCATCGTACATTGGGGTAAACGTACTGATTTCAAGGCATAACTTGTGTATAGCCCGACCCAGCGCCTGCCTGGTGTACGGCCCGACTGTGCGTCTGCCTCACCGGGCTGACGTCTGGTTGGGCTATACACAAGTTATATAGCGCTGTAGCCATCGTCCATTGTTTACCTGACCAACAAGCCCACATTTCTTTTAGTGACTATGCATCCCGCCTAGTTACCATGAAACTTTGGTGTACACTGCCATGAGGTACACTTTCAGCGTACACCTTATTTCAGTTGTGTAGCCAAGTCTTTTTGCTTAACGTGAAAAACCACCTGAAGCAACGTACGACAAACATTTCAAAGTTATCCGCCAAGATTTTGTCAGTGGGCCGAGACATGTCAGCGCACGTGGTAATCACGGGTTCGGGTGAGTGAGCCAACGGAGTCCACATGAAAAGACCTTGGACATGTGCATGAACGCGCTAAATATCGGGGATACACTCATGGCCAGGAACCCACGTTATAGTCATTAGATGAGGTAGTGAAGAAGCGTTGTTCAGTGTGGGTGAGGCCGTCTTTGGTGCTATGCCTTCAAGGAAGTATCGATAAGCGCTTTGGAAATCGATGCAAGTTTCAGTGTTGGTAGAATCTGCGGCCACATGTTTCACTACGTGGGCCAGTCCAGCACCCTCAGCCACGTCGGGGCGTTCCGTTTTAACCGACGCGGAAATGCGAATGCGTCCTTCTTCTGTCATGCTAGCAGCTGCGGCCGCTCTTTCAAGTGGGCTTACCACAGCGTCGACATAGATGACGTCTTCACAATTTTTGTACCACCGTATGTAATAACCAGCGCATGGCTTGCGTCGGCCCGGGGGACGTTGTGGCTTTATGTTGCGCGGCCAAGGTTTGAGTTGCATGTGTGCCGCGACCCTCATTGGAATAAGTGACCAAGCTTCTTTGTTACGCATCGTGTCACTTGATTGGCACCCCAGAGTTTGGAGCGGGTTCCGCCCTGAAGGTGTTTGAGAAATGCACAAGATTTGATTGCTTCTCTGTGCCTCTATTAGGAGGAGAGTAGTTTGGTGCGCATAAGCACCCTCAATGTCGTTTTAACCATCCACCTGATTGGACTGTTAGCCCGTTCCACTTGCCTTTGAGTGAGGTTGTGATACGGAAGATGTTAAGTGAGGCGTCTTACCACCAAAGCTTCATCAATTTGCATGGCGTCCTTTTCAGATAGACCATGATTGCGCGACGCACTCCGGTAGATCAGTCCTAGAGTTTGTTTTTTTGCTTATCAAGAAAGTTCAAGGTAAAGTTTGCGTCTAAGTTTGACAATATGTGTAGACCTAATACCCTGATTTTATGTACTCTTGGCACAGCTTGACCACGCACGCACGCACAGACGAATGCTTGGGTCGTGCATGTGGGGTTTCATTGTAAATAACTCCGACTTTTGCGGCGAACAGTGGAGACTCATATGCTGCTCGACGACGTTGTTAGCAGTTTGTAGAACGTCTTGTGCCTTCCCAATAGAGCCATGGCACACCCACAAAGTCATATCATCGTCGTAAGGTGCGTGCTGAAATTTAGGAATATCAGGAAGTTCTTTGGCCAATGGAGCCAAGGCTACATTGAGTAAGAGTAGCGATAGGAGAGCTTCCGGGATGTGTGCCCCTGTTTGGGAGGGAAAAATTGGCGGATGTGAGCGCACCTAACCTAACCTCGGTGATGTAATTCTCCATAAAGGTTTCGACATAATGCTACGTTTTACGGCCACAGTCAGTGGTGGCGAACGTCCTGAGAATGTGTCCGTGTCCTACACTGTCGAAAGCCTTGTGTATGTCTAATGCGAGTATGGCTCTGGTTCGGGCTATCTGTCGTTTGGGACAAAATAGGGTCTCTTTAACATGCAGGAGGACATCCTGTGCCAATAGGTTGGGACGAAAGTCAAACTGGGTGTTGGAAAAGAAATTTCTAGCTTCTAAATGTGGATGTACTCGACGGAGAACAGCCTGCTCAAAAAGTTTGCCAACACAGCGCATTCCCGAGATTTGTCGTAAATTTAGGAGACGTAGTGATTTGTCTAATTTCGGAATCAGATTATTCTGTGCGTGTTTCCAAAGACAAGGTAGTGTGCCCTTGCTCCAGTGTTTGTTAAAGAGATCCGTGAGCTCCTGTAGAGATACGTCATGTAAGCTTCGGAGGATCTTGTATGCTATACGAGCCGGCTCTGGTGCAGTGTCCCGGGTAATACAAGAAAAAACCTGTTTTACCTCTGAAAGCTTGATATCTGCATCCAAGTTGTCGTCCTCATCAGGGGAGTGTTAAAGGGAATGTGTTCGGTTCCGCCGGAAGGAGCTGAAGAATGCTAATGTTTCTTACGTGTGTGATAATATCTGTGCCTTTTTGCTGTTCTAGGTAAATAAGCCGTTCGATAGCGGCGTGAATGTGGTTTTTGGTGGACATGTGATCTAGAGGGGCCCTTGGGATGTTCCATGTACGTTTTGTGCCAAGTGTTTCTTTCAGTGTGCCACAAATGTGTTCCTTATTTGATTTAGCTAGCTGGGTGGCGTACTATGCAGCCTCCTCTGTGGCTGCAGCGACCCGTAGGTGAAGTTTGTGGTTTAGTCTCTGACGCTTCCATCGTTTACAATGGCTTCGTTGAGGCTCCCACAGATGGAAGACATGGGGTCAACTTGACGCGCATTATGTGTGTTCTTAATTTTTTTACCAGGCCTTACAAAGGCGTCTTCATTTGAGTCCAGGACCATATACACCACTCCGCGGCAACATATGTTAGGAGTTTACCCCAGTCAACGAGAGTCTGCAGTTTAGGTCGGAAAATTTTGAAATGTTGCATTATGACGGCACGAATCACATGGTGGTCGCTACCTAGTGTATCCGGCAGAACCTCATGTGTTTTAGCTATCACATGTGTACTCACCATCGTGAGGTCAGGCGTGGTATCCCTGGCGGTGCAAGTGCCTACTCGCGTTGGCACCGTAAGATCAGTGATTAAGGCAAGTGCGCGGTGCATCATGGAGCTATGTAAAAGGTTACCTTTCGATGAGTTATTTATGGAATTCGTTGTGGTATGGCGTGCATTAAAGTCACGCACTATAATGGTATGTGTGCACCGCGTTTGAGCAAGAATTTTCCGTATCTCGGTGCCCTTATTGTTAGGGGTACTGTATATGCTGATTACCAAGGGTTCCTTACCAGATGTGTGATTTGATAGGATTACCTATAACAGAATTCTACTCGGTTCTTTTCTTTGCAAAGCTTCCCGTAGGGGTCCGATTTATGAATGGAAGGGTTTCATAAATAACAATAGCGGTGCGCGCTGTTTCGGATGCCACCTGATATCCTCGCAAAAAGAAAGGCTGAGACCCGTCTCCTGCAGAGCCATGATATGACGTGGTTCCGCACAGTGTTGAATGTAGGCGGCCACTTGAGAGTGTTTCTTTCTGATGCTTCGACAATTATACTGCCATATGTTGATATCATATGAAGTTTGATTTCTGGATGAAGAAGGCAAACCTCCTCTTTCAGAATTTTGCCGATTACTAGAATTCGACATGTTGGGTCGTTCTGCGAGTGAAAACTCCCGATTGTGGGCTGTTTGCCCGCTCCGTATGATCAGAGGAAGCGGCAGCAGATTTGCGTTGTTTATGCTTACGGGTTGGTCATGATTGAGCTTCCGTATTGTACAAGTAATTGATTGCGACCGCAATTTTTCGCATGTGGTGACTAAACGTGGTCTCCATTCTCTGGAGGGCCTGTTCTTGTTCGTTAAGTAGCTGTGTTTTAACAGCCGCGAGGCTACCACTTATGAACTTCAGAACTAGTTGTGCGAGGCCTTGAGTGAATTCTGAGATTAAAAATATTGGGCACACATCTGTTGAATGAGGGTGGTAAATGAGGTGGTGGTAATTGGGAGGGAATTCGGGAGTCCTGCTCAACGGGCGACTTACTAGGGTCTTCCAGGGGGTCCTGCCGTCGCTGTAGCTGCAACTGGGGGGCTTCACCTAGGCAACCACCTGCGGCGAAGCCAGATGCACCCGGGACGGCTACTCTGGCCTCCAAGTCAGGTTTATAGGTGGGCTCTCGTTGTGGGATTGCCGGCCACGTATCCAAGCTTTTTGCACTGCATTGCGAAGAAGGTGGCGGGTGGTTTCTGTATGGATGCGCAGGTGCCTGGATGGGTGGATCTGCTTGGGGTTGAATAGGTTGCGAGGTCTGCTTTTCATACCTCATGATTTTTGAGCACTTGGATTGGGCACTTCTACCATGGCCTTGGGTTCCGGCGTGTTGGGGACTGCTGCGAGGTTGGTTGTTTGGTGTGAGCTGTTCAGAAAGTAAGTTGCCTCAACGAAGGGTCACTGAGCTTGTCTAGGAGCTGGCGTATATCTCAGCACACAGGACCCAGATCTCGTCTGTCGGCCCGGAAACCCCATGTCGATAGTGAGATGTTCATCGGAGCCTCAGGTGAGACAGCGCAAGACGCAACCATCAAGTTGTTTACCTGGGTTGAGCCTGCCGCGATTTACGCACCACTTTTCCTGTGAATATGGGCAGATGTCGTATTGGTAGCTAATTCTGAGGCAGCAGTTGCACACTTCGGTGACTGGTCAGATTGGTCTGCACCAAATTTTCATCATTTGGAAGTAAGCGTATCGGGGCACATGCTTTCCCTCGAAAGCGTAGAGGCGTGCTCCATTCCGCACATTCACGAGAGGGAGCTGCGTTGCTCACACTGCCCCGTCTCAAAGTCTTTGACATTTGCCGTGAGGGGCACGCAGAAAATAGACGCGTGCGCGCGTCCTATTTGCATCCCAATCCACCGACAGATGCAAGGCGTGAGATGCGCGCGTCGTGTTAAATTGTCACCGACACCATCACAAGGTTGCTTTTTTTATCCGCTAGACTATGTAATCTGGCGCTGCAGTCGGACTGGAAAGCTAGACTGAATAGCACCTATGGTGGGCCTTGGATAATATTGATACTTTGAGGATAAGTGACGATGTCGTTCATGAGGATATCCTGTGTGGGTATAAGGAAGACTCCTGTGATTACTTCCCTGCACCACGTAAGCGGAGATTACATAGGATCTGCTGCTGAGCTTGAGCGTTTGCACATGGCACAGCTGATCCACAAGGCTTGGGTCTGAGGTCCTGATTAAGGCGATGTTCTGCTCCTCGCTTACTCGTATCCACACATTGAGAGGCAAGGGGGCTCGGAGTGCTATTCGTATATGATCGTGCAAGGGTATAAGCGCTTCTTGCTGCAGAGATATGCCTCCTTTCATACGGAAGATCACCTTGTGGTTCTCTACGAGAAGGCATACAGGCGGGGCCGGCTGGTTCCATGTTTGCGCTCGTGTTGGTGGAATAGGGCTGGTCTGAAGTGTGAGGCGCGGATGGCCGTAAATATGTATTGTTGGATGCTTCGACAACACCACTCGGACCGGGGCTGGAGTCGCAGGGCCCGACGTTGTCGACGGGCTCCAATTCGTCAGCATCCATGCAGTCCAGTTGGTCTCGTGAGTCAGAGTTGACGGTGGTTATCTCCGCGAATCGGAGCCCTGCCCAGTTCCCTTCGTTGCGAGGCACGTTGCAGAACGCGCCGCAGAACACGTCGGCCGCCAATTTGCCAGATGGTGCCAGATTTGCCGTTAGTGCCAGATGAAAGGTGGTGACTTGCCTGTTGCGATGGTTGAGCGAATTTGTGCCAATTGGTAGAAAATCCTCGCTCTTGAGGACGGATAAGCAGAGCCAGATGTGACCCGATCTGCATGTATTGGCGCCCACGTCAGAATACTCTAACTCGGCGAAAAGCGGTGGGTTTGGCCCGGACCCCAAACTTGTATCAGGCAGGCTAGAGACTGGCGCCGGTTACAAAGCAACACCTATCCCAATCTACTGATTCTCAACAAAATCCTCCCAACGCCGTACCCAGACACATGTCCGTGGTGTTGGGAGTGGCCATCTCTTACGCACATAACGTGGACGTGTAGACTCAGGCCACCCAAAATAAATTCATCCTTGTTAGGAAGAAATCTATTTAAAAGGCAGTGGGAGGTCTGGCTTGCAAGCAAAGATCGATAAAGCCAAGCTGCTCTTCTTGTTCAGGCCCAGCGAGCCGCAAAGGTCAGTAGGGTCCTGGACTAGGGAACCCACCCACCCTGACCTCCTCTGATAAAATAGTTTCTATCACTACTGCTAGTACCCGGAGTCGCAAGCGGCCTGTGCCCTACAAGGCTGCCGGCTACGGGCGCGCCAACGGACGCCAGTTGAGTCGGTCGAGCCTCGTGTGGGACTATCAGCGCTTGTGTTTTGCTAGTGTATCGTCGTTGTGCCCAGCGAGCCCACTCATACAAAAATGAGTGTTTTTTTTCAAACCTGTCATTTGTTCTTGCGGGAGCACGTGTGTTCTAATAAGCCTTCGACTTCCCTCTGCCGGAATGGGCTGCTCCGGTGCACAGTTCGTTATTCACTCTGAATCTACCAATAGGTAACACCACTAGGTCCACCCGTTCTATGCAGTCGACAAACGGCGACAAGCTTAAAAAGTTACTCGGTAAATTTTTTTTGAAGGGCATGCTGGTATATCTCTGACCTGAGTATTTTTTCTTGTGTATCTGAAAAAGGACACGTTATGGCTTTTTTATTTGGAGGATGGTTATGTAGAACACACTGTAGCTGTATTTTTCTCAACGAGAAAAAAAAGTTTTGGCAAGTAGTTTGTTTGACGTATTTGCGCCATGTTTTCCTAAATAATTCGCTTTTAGCCCTAGTTAGGCGAACAAGAGAAGAAAACAGGTATTGACGCCTTTTGTTCAAGACAATAGTGAGACATGATATTCAATCAGAATGTTCTGCGGTATCATAAAAACCTATAGCAGAGCAATTTGAGCAAAACCTGGGTAGTGAAAAGTTAACAACTAATACTTATCGTCCTTCACATTCGTCAGGTAGAGAATATGTGTGCCCATCAAGTTATATTTGATAAATGTAAGCGTCGCTCCAGGGCATGTAGCATGTAGACGGGATAACCGCTGGTCATTAACGGTAACTAACTGGTTCCCTGAGAAGGCAAGTGGGTTGGGGGGAGACAGAAGGTCAGGTGGGCAGATGAGATTAAGTGTGCGAGTATAAATTGGCAGCTGCAAGCACAGGACCGGGTTAACTGGCGGAACATGGGAGAGGCCTTTGTCCTGTAATGGATGCAGTCAGGCTGATGATAATGATGATGATGATGATGATGAAGCGTCGTTGTGTCGAAGGTTGTGCGGAATTTACTAAATTGCGCGTATGACATCGTTGTGAAAACCTCAAGTGTTTGTTGGAATTGAAGTGTAGATATTATTAGGAAGACAATCAGGGCTATTTTGACAACATATTTATTACAACCCGCTTTTCGCACTGGATTCATTGCATTGCACCATCGGGGCCTCTGCTTAATTGCCAGGTGCTTCATTCTTTGCCTGCAAAAAAAAAGAGACATCGGATTGGTAATATAGCGGTTATAACCCGTTTTCAAACACAGAAAAGTGCGACGCAAGACTGTTCTGTGTGAATTACTTTTGAAGTCGTTATTCCTCGCTTTCACCTATGGCATGTTCTAATTAAATCAACAAAAAGTATAAAAACTGTAGTGAAGAAACGACGATGAAAAAAGACACAAGCAAGCAAGCAAGCAAGCATGCAAGCAAGCAAGCAAGCAAGCAAGCAAGCAAGCAAGCAAGCAAGCAAGCAAGCAAGCAAGCAAGCAAGCAAGCAAGCAAGCAGCTTCAGTAGCTGCACCCCTACTTGATTTTCCTTCCTTGGACGTTGTTCTGACGCGACGAGTAGCTCTGCCTCACTCTCTTGTGACTGTTTCTGCGAACAACGCTTGCATACCTGTTCTGAACTTTGGAGGCTGCGAACAACTGCTTCCTGAAGGTATCATGCGGGGCACGATATCACCTTTAGACGCAAATGACCCTGTTGCCCTAGCCATTGATACCCCACAGCCGCCTCCAGGCAGCCCTGCTGCTAGCCCGACATCTGATGACGCGCTCGACAACATGATTGCCCCGGACCTGGACCCTTCTCAAATCCTGAACCTTCACTTTTTCTTGGCGTCATATAATGAAGTTTTTGAGTTCGCTTCACCGAAACTTGTACAAAAATTTCTGGTCACCCATCTAATTGACACCGCGGACGCAGGACCTATTCATCGACGCCCTGACCGTGTCTCAGCGACTGAGCGCAAAGTCGTTAAAACGAAAGTTGACAAGGTGCTTGCTAAAGACATCATCGAGCCATCTTCGAGTTCTAAGCGTCACCCGTGGCCAATCTAAAAAAGAAAGATAACATCTGGCACTTCTGCGTCAACCACCGGCCCCTCAACAAAATCCCCAAAAAGACATATACCCTTTGCCGCGAATAGACGACGCCCTTGATGCCCTCCATAGAGCACACAACTTTTCCTCTATCAACCTTCGTTGAGGCTATTGGCAAATAGCTGTTGATGGAAATGATCGGAAGAAGACCGCCGTTATTACACCCAACGGTCTATACGAGTTTAAAGACTTGCCCTTTGGGTTGTGCAACGCGCCAGCAACATTTGAGCTCATAGTGGACTCGCTACTGAGCAGTTTCAAGCGATTCATACGTCTCTGCTACCTGGACGATATTGTCGCTTTCTTCCCGACGTTCACAAGTCACCTGCAACTCTTGTCGGCTATATTTCAAGTTACCCCGCCGCGGTGGTCTAGTGGCTAAGGTACTCGGCTGCTGACCGCAGGTCGTAGGTTCGGATCCTGGCTGCGATGGCTGCATTTCCGATGGAGGTGGAGATAATGTAGGCCCGTGTGCTCAGATTTGGGTGCACGTTAAAGAACTCCAGGTGGTCGAAGTCTCTGGAGCCCTCCACTACGGCGTCTCTCATAATCATATGGTGGTTTTAGGACGATAAACCCCACATATCAATCAATCGATATTTTGCAAGTTTTTCGCACCACCGGTCTTCAACTCAACTCTTTAAAATTGCGCTTTGGCTGCCGAGAAATCACCGTGCTAGACCATCTTGTTGACGCTGCGGGTATACGACCTAATCTAGCAAAAACACGCGTGGTCCCCAACTTCCCTATTCCACGTTCTTCCAAGGACGTCCCCTTGGTCTTCGGCCTGTGCTCGTATTTTTTCCCTTTTTTAAAAGATTTCGCAGTCCTTGCGCAGCCTCTCACAAGTCTTTGGAAGAAGGCATTCCTTGCTCTTAAGGACCTGACCAAGTGTCGGCTTTTTCTCATCTCGTCGACCGACTCACGTCACCCCATATATTGACCAATTTCGACGACTCTACGCCTACCATAGTTTGTACCGATGCCAGTGGTCATGGTATCGGCACTGTCCTTGGTAAAAATCAACGTGGTCATGACTGCGTCACTGCTTACGCCAGCAGCCTCCTCTCCGCAGCTGAGCGGAACTATTCTATAACCAAGAAAGTGTGCCTTGCTCTTGTTTCAACTGTCGGGAAATTTCGTCCCAATCTTTACAACAGACAGTGATCACCACGCCTTATGCTGGCTGTCTTCACTCAAAGATCCGGCTGGTCGACTTGGTCATTGGGCACTACGACTTCAAGAGTACACGTTCACTGTTGTCTAAAAGTTTGGCCGCTTGCATCAAGACACTGACTGCTTGTCCCGCTATCCAGTCGACTCGCCAGGCTCTTCGGTGAACGATACCATTCCGTCTGTGCTTGCTGTAACTGACCTGCTCAACATTTACGCTGAGCAACGACGTGACCCTACTCTTCGTAACATTATCGACCACCTAAATTTTACAGCTCCCGATTCATTTCTTCGTCTCTTTGTGCTACGTGAAGGCACTTTGCTACGTCGCAGTCTGATACCCGATGGTCCCGAGCTCTTGTGATTCGGGCACATTTTCTTCCGATTGTTCTGGTCCAGCTTTATGACGTGGTGATGGCGGGGATCACGGCGTTTCACGCATCTACAATCGTGCACAGCGTCGATCATACTGGCCAGGAATGTATAAGCCAGTGCATCGTTACGTG
Organism: Rhipicephalus annulatus; assembly: GCA_013436015.1. Lineage (NCBI taxonomy): Eukaryota > Metazoa > Arthropoda > Arachnida > Ixodida > Ixodidae > Rhipicephalus > Rhipicephalus annulatus. The sequence continues at coordinate 72,243 of WOVY01001926.1, read as the reverse complement.
ACCTCGTGCTATCTTTGTCAGCGTCGGAAGAAGTCAAGACTCCCACCTGTCGGCTTTTTTCAATTACTTGGCGTCCCATATGAACCGTTTCATCGTATCGGCCTCGACTTGCTTGGTCCGTTCCCCACGTCAGTCTCGGGAAATCGATAGATCGCCGTTGCCACGAACCACGAACTATGCCACATGGTTTGCAATTACTCGCGCACTTCCCACCAGCCGCGTGACTGACGTAGCGGACTTCTTGTGCCACAACGTCATCCTTCAGCACGGAGCACCGCAGAAGCTTCTGACGGATCATGGAAGGAAGTTTTTATCTCGGTCATCAATATTATTTTAATGTCTTGCTCGACCAGACATAAGCTAACCACGGCCTGCCATACGCAAACAAGTGGATTAACGAAGCGGATGAACCGAGCCATTATCGGCATGCTGGAAACGTACGTGTCTGCCGACAACCAAGATTAGGATGCAGCGTTGCCTTTTGTCACGTTCGCATATATATATATATATATATATATATATATATATATATATATATATATATATTATATATATATATATATATGAAGAAAGAAAAGTGGGTGAAAAGATGACTTGCCATGGGCAGGATCCGAACCTGCAACCTTAGAATGACGAGTTCAATGCTCTACCACTGAGCTACCACGGCAGCTATACCCCCACCCACTTTATTCGGTTTATATGTGAATTTGAACGTGGGAGTGTCAGTCAGTGCCACCAGTATGTTTGGCGCAAAGCTTGCGCAATCCAGGCCGACTGAAGAACGAAGCGATGATTGATGATTTGCTTGAATGCCGACCAGGTGGTGAACTCAGCTTTATGGTTGTAGTACCGTAGCTTCGCCACATCGGTCAGATAGAAGCTGACGCGCATCAACTTAGCAGGGTCATCTCATTTGTTGGGACCGCTAACACACTGAAACTCCACCAGCCAGTCTTCGACGTGAAGTACATCGGTGCCGCTGAACATCGGAGGGTCATGTTGACGAAGCGTTCCAGCCCACATCCCCGTAGGTGGCGCTTGGGAAGGAGCGGCTTCCTCAGCCATTGCGGGGGAAGATGGTAAAGTCCGATTGCGGAGCTCCAGGACGAAAAGGGGAATGACCCGGCAGCGCTCCACCAAATGTAACAAGCGTGTTCTTCGGAAAATTTTCAGCAAGAAACTCGCCAGGGCAAGCAAGACAACTGCAGCACAGAAAACAGGAGGCCGAGAGTGCGACACACGCACGTCGTCGTCTTTTCTCTCACTGGCACAGAGGTAGCGCTGATGTGCACCGGTACAATTTACACACACACACACACACACACACACACACACACACACACACACACACACACACACACACACACACACACATATATATATATATATATATATATATATATATATATATATATATATATATATATATATATATATAGTCTAGTAGATCCTCCGTGAGCGGTCACAACGTGGTTTATTTCGACGTTTCGGCCTAGAGTCATATATATATATATATACATATATATATATATCGGCAGGCATGAGGGCGAAAGTGTCCGTAGCGTTGCACATAGTCATGTAGATCCTCCGTGACAACGGTAAAAACGGAAGCGTTTATTTCGACAGCTTCGACCAGAGTCTGGCCTTGGTCAGGAATGAGGGCACATTCTGTTCGCCCTCGCATTTATAATATACGATAAATGTGAGCGCGAACAGAGTGTATCCTCATGTGTATCTACGGCGTGTGAAGTCCCACCGAGGACCATTTCTCGTCAAGGATCAACAGGGAAGGAAGAACGTCATCGCTTCAATACGCAAGGGAAGCGCCACTTCGTGCAGCAATGGTGTCGCCTCAGGGTTAATGAGCGTTCGTGTGCTCTCTCGTGTGGTTTGTGTGTGTACGGGCACTGGTTTACCTGATCATGTGTGTGGGCAGCTAGACTCATATCTTTTGTGTTTGAGTACGGTTCATAATGAGAGCACGTTTGTAGCAGACAGTTAATTTTTAGGGGCATGTTGCCGCGAAGCTCTTGTGTGGCGCTGTGCACGTTCATCACGAAAAGAAACGTTAGCTCGCAGTACCACAAACAACCAATTATTCGGAATAAGACAATTCTTTTACTTTCAGGTTAGTCAAACCAGCAGCATTTATGGATATTATTCAGGCCCTTTCTTCGAAAGATTGTCCCGCGAAAGGAAAAAAAAGTCATATGTTGTGCAACAGGCGCTTTTAAGGACGACTGAAGTATCTAACCTGAGGTGTGGAATTACAAGAGTCGTTGTTTACGATCTTATTGGAGTCACTGGCGCGCGTACGTGTGAAAGCATTTCTGGGACGAGGTTTGATGCCAGAGCGGGCACGAGGTGAACTATGCCCGGGACACCGCTTCGGTGGCAGGCGAGAGGCCGAAGTGTATTTTTTGTCCAGTGGCCGTGACACCGCCAAATCCTGCGTCCCCTCATTAAGTCGTCGTCTTTTTTTTTGCGTTGATGCACTTGCGCGTTTTGCAAAACGCACCCTGGCTGCACTCATGCACTTCAAGAAATGAACATACCCTCACCACAGAGACATGCGAATATAAGACATCGAGGCATCTGTAAAAAATTCTGGACAGGAGTATTTGCATTGGAGTTATAGCAAAAAAAATCAAAATAACTTCACACAAGTGTAGGCATCCCCGACGATTTTTTCCTCCTCAGCTTTATTTAGTGCGAAAGCTGTATACGGCTATGGGAAACAGAAAAACCATTCGACACCACTGTCCCGAGCCGTGTCCATTGGCAGTGCTATCAGTTACGTCGTTTTCAGCGTCGTACCCAAGCGCGCGGGCCATCGGCTGTGCTGTGAGTGACATCGTTCATCCTGTCGTAGCCGTAGTACCATAGCCGTAGCGCCAAGCACGCATGCATTAGCGTCTACCGAAAATTTGCACGCGCATAAGCCACGGACAAATCCAGAAGGGTGCCAGCAGTGAAAATGTGATGGCTCGCCTGATACAAAAACAGGCCCAGGAGGGCGAGTGTCGGCAGCAACTGCATACCCATGATTCAGCAGCTTACAAGCCGTGCCAACTGCGTGTAGACTTATCAGAAAATATTGGTAATATGCACAGACTTTCCAAACAGGTTCCTCTATGGGTGTAACAACATCTACACAGTTGTCGTTTTCATTCTAAGCTTTGCTATGGAGTTCTGGTGTGGGGAAGAACTACTAAAACTAAATATAGGAAACTTTTGCTTTCACAGAACAGAGTTCTCCGCCTGTACTCGTATTACCAAGGAAGTTATGCAAAAAAGGACAACACCTTTATTCGGAAAATATAATATGCTTCGTGTTGATCAAGTCTTCTACATGAAATTTTTGCAAATGATATACACCGAAAATTGTATGAGCACAACAGAGGAGCTAGATGACAGACTTATCCCATCCGCCAAAGCTTACGCGGTGTTCAATGAAAAGGAACAAATAATAGAAAACTAACGTTTAGGTATCAAACAACTGACATAATAAACAAGTTGGGCACATGACTAATTTGTATTGTACGGAAAAGTCCTCCAAGCTGCAAGAAAAATGGGCTCACCCAGTAGAACCTACGGCTTGATTGATCAGAAAAAGTTACTGATGCAAGCAATGGTAATAGGCCAGCGATAGAAATTTCTACCAAATGTGTTATAATAAATACAAAAATGTTATTCATCACATGTCCCTAATGTTCTAGACTAATCTTTTTTTCTTGAGTGGTCATTATTTTGTTAGGTACGAGGCGTTCTGCATAGTCAAAGCCACATTAAATGTAACATGAAAAGTTTTACATGATCTATATTCTCCATTGCTTCTTTTGATCATGATCGCCTGGATACTGAGAACGCTGTTGCTTCTGTGTTGGTTCTTTTTAAATCGAAGTTGAATAATGCACAGATACCTGTGCTGTACGAACTGTGTGCAAGGGTGGTTGGCTCTCTGTCAGGGTACATGCCTTTAGCCCCAACATCCTTTTGTTTCTTGGAAAGGAAAACAATAAAATAATTTATGAAATAAAAATTGAATTGAAATTGAAACCGCTAATGGGAATGAAAACGCTGGTGGTGGGCACACACTGCAAACCACGCTGCCGAGTTAGATCGCGATGTAAAACGTTTGCAACAACGCAGTGGCGTTGCGAGCACAACATTGTTAACGTGGTGATTGCGAGATCGCGCTCACCGGGACGAACGCCCATTTTCCCGGGAGTTTGTCTAACGGCACTTCTTCAGCGGCCACGTTTGCGACCGCCTGTGATTTATTATTTATTTATATAAAAATACTGCCAATCTCATCAGAGATTATAGCAGAGAGGGCATATGAAAACGAATATTTGTTTACACAAAGTCATAGTGATCGAAAACACAAGAAAAAGCCGGAATTACAAAATACACTCAAACAATTTTAGTATTAGCAAAATCATGAACTAGATTATCGGTAAAAACGACTGCAAAAAGATAATGCATGCATTTGTAATATGGGGTAGGGTCAACAAGTAGACATTATACATTGAACAACGTATTAAACAACCATTCTAAGTAACGCATTGCGAAACGCATTTAACCTCTGATTACAGTGCTGAATGTGTACACGCGAGGAGTTGGGTACACGAATATATTGTAGAAAACTGCCTAACCAATTTTCTGGGCATACTGCATATATTATAGATATAGCTGAGAAAACTCACTTTGCAAGTAATTAGCATTATTATGAGTTGCCTTATTTTTAAGGAAAAGCAATTTACAGAAGGTGAGGTAGGCAACCATGCAGACAATGCAGGCAGCCTTGCTAAAAACAAATGATCTTGAATTGCTCTTCAGGCCATTATTGCAAGTATGCAGTAAAACTTCAACTAATTTCACCATACTGGAGAAAAATTTGAAAGCACTCACGGCATTCGCATATGCATTGGCCGCCATCGGAGTTCTTATAACAGTATAAATCAGAATCATCGTTTTTGCAAACATTCCAGTCACTATCAACCTCGTTTCGGTGACAGTGTGCATCGCCTGCGGTAACGTGAAGAGAAAGCAAAGCCTAACTCACCTTAAATAATGTGACAAGTATCACAGATTTGGGTACACTTGTGTATGTTTTACCTATCTATGCTCCCGATAAAAGCACCTCTATTATTAATCTTTCTATATTAAAAGCTGTTATGAGAGGACAACAAGGGTTGTTTTCAGCGCTGCAGCTGTCCGGTGCCACTGGTGTGCGTAACCAATTTCGTACGAATTGAGAAAACAAAAACGAAATAAAATACTCAGAGCGAAATGAGATACAAACCAGATGCCAGCCGAGCATCCTACTAGGGAACTATGCCAGTGCTTGAAATTCTGTTTGAAGCTTGACTATAGGCAGGCTTCATGTTGGGTAAGGAATGGCGTTACTATATGTGTAATGAAGCGTTTTAGACCAACAAAAGAACAGCCAGGCATCTCACAATGCGAATTGCATAACGATTCAGTCGTCGAATATTTCAACTTTTTACAAAACCTTCTAGCATACGTCTACATCGTCGTCAGTCACAACATAGATATAAGGCACTTAAATACTTAGATTCGGCTTTTCTGGACGCGAGTGATTTAGTTCGCCTGAACGACACCACGTGGCGTATCGACCATAAAGAATTCAAAACTACCGTCATCACTTATGCAGTGACATAGCACAAAATAAAATATAATCAAAAGAAATCATGTACACACCCTTAAAAGTTCGCTTCACCTCAGTGCGCAGATAGCCCCGTCACGGTGGTCTAGTGGCTAACGTACTCGGCTGCTGACCCGCAGGTCGCGGCATGGAATTCTGGCTGCGGCGGCTGCATCTCCAATGGAGGCGGAAATGTTATAGGGCCGTGTGCTCTGATTTCGGTGCACGTTAAAAAAACCCAGGCGGTTAAAATTTCTGGAGCCCTCCACTACGGGGTCTCTCATAATCATATGGTGGTTTTGCGACGTTATACCCCACATATCAATCAATCAATCAATCAATCAATCAATCAATCAATCAATCAATCAATCAATCAATCAATCAATCAATCAATCAATCAATCAATCAATCAATTAATCAATCAATCAGTGCGCAGATAAGAGCGCGGTGTGTAGGCGTTATCTCAAAAGCGACGACTGGCAATGGATTGACAGTTTATCAGGACATACCGTGCCAGACAGCTCGTTTCTGAAGCCTCTTATGCAGACACCATCGAGTTATTGAAGTAACGCTACGGAGATCGAAAATGAATCGAGCAACACCACCTATCAGCGCTTCGCAATATACCTCACATCAAGTCAGGAAGCGACGTCCGCGGCCTCAGGCGACTTTACGATGCTGTGCAGCTGAATATCCGTTGTCTAACTGCGCTAAAGGTTCCTACGCAGAGCTTTTCCGCTATGATGATTGCCATTTTACAGAAAGCCCTGCCGTACAACATCATTGTGGCCTATACGCGTGCAAAAGCGCAATCAGACACTAAAAGAAAACGGGTATGCTGCCAACGTGTTTGAGCCAAGCGTGGCAGCTGCTACATCTGATGCGGAGTTAAAGGAGCTGCTCACCTATACAAGTATAGAGCTAGAAAGTCGGGAGCAGTACGAGCCCTTTAATGACTGACTGATGGACGACCGTGCACAGAGGACTCGAAGCGGCAGCACCAGCACGGCTTCCACGCTACACTTCACATTGAGCAGCTGGGGTGAGTGTTTTTTCTGCAAGTCGAAAAAACATGGCACCCGCGCTTGTGACGCGAACCTTGCCATCAATTCCAAGAATGGAATGCTTGCGATAGACAACCGCTGCTATCGAAGCGCCTCCAGAGGACATCAGGCACGTTCGTGCCAGCTCAAACTCCCCTGCTCGAGTTGCCACGGAAGGCACGCATCAAGTATGCGTGACCAGCACTACACATCGAACCAAACAATGACACCTTCTCGTCCAGTTTACTTCTCCGGCAGCACAGTAGGAATGGTGTCGTCACAATCAGTTATGCTGTGTGACCGAAATTCACTGAGCGGGGGCACAACAATTCACAGTGAAGTGTATTTACAAACATTTCGCGCCTTTGTCATCAAAAACGGCAACACAAGTTATGTCCGAGGGATTCTCGACGGAGGGAGCAAGCGATCCTTCGTCACGGAAGATCTCGCCAACACGTTACACCTACAGGTGCTGGGAGAAACACAAATTGCGCTGATTACGTTTGGCTGTTCATCACCAAGTACTGTGGAAAGACGGCAAGTGGTAGAAGCTCCTTTGCGTAGCCAACGCGGTTCTGACATCTGCACGTTGCGCGCAATCGTTGTTCCAGTTATCTGTAACAAAATTGCTTCGCCGAAAGCTAACAGCGATTTTCTTCAGAACCTGCGTCTTGTACGCAAAGTCATTGCGGATGAAAAGAAGTTTGATGAGAAAACGAAAAATAGCCTCAGCTTGTTGACCGGTGCTGACCACCTCTGGCAAGGCATGTTGGGACGTATCGTCAAAAGTGCAGAAGTTCCAGGACTGGTAGCAATCGATACAGCGTTTGGATGGACGCTACAAGGACCCAGTTACCAAAAAGCCCTTCTTGACTGCAGCTGTAGCCTAATAGTCTGCATTCTGAAAGCGCAAGCAATGGGTGATGACGAATCCACCTCGTAGATCTTGGAATGTGTTTGGCAACTAGATGCATTGGGCATCGCAGATTCAACGGAAGCTTCCTCTTGCGAGTCTGTTGCACGATCCCATGAAACCATTAGGAAGAAAAGTGACAGATACACTGTGGCGTTGCCTTGGAAGGAAGATAAGAAACCACGTCTAGGGAACAACCAGGAAATCGCGCTATCACGCTCACAAAAATTAACACCGAGGCTATGAACGATGGAAGGAATGTTGCAGCGATATGACACAGTAATCCGGCAATATCTGGAGTTGGGTCACGCTGAACTGGTGCCTAAGGATACTCCTCCTGATCGAGATCACGCCATTTAATACATGCCACATCGGGAAGTAATAAAGGAAGAATCGTTAACTACTAAACCGTGTAGAGTGTTCGACGCATCGTCCCACACCCAAAATGTACCACCCTTTAACGACTGCTCGAATAAAGGAGTGAACCTCAATTCAGAATTGCTGCAAGTCCTTCTTTGCTTTCGATGGTTCCCTGCCGCCATCGATTCCGACATCGAAAAGACATTCTTACAAATTGAGATACAGGAGACTCAACAAGTCGCATTCCAGTTTCTCCGATTTGACTATATTTCCGTCAGCCAATACCGTAAACTGATTGAATGGCGCATGACACGGGTACCATTTGGATCAACGTAGAGCCCTTTCTTGCTCATGGTAACTATTCACTACCACTTAGATATAGCACGCGAAGACAAAGTGCTCGCTTCTACATTAAAGAAGCCATTTTATGTCGATGATTTATTGGTGGGTGTGGACACATTCCATGAAGGTCTGCGCATATATGAGCAGTCCAAATCAATTATGAAAGATGCGCACATGAAGCTCAGAAAGTGAAAGACTAACGACTATCAGCTGCAGAACATTTTTGACAACCAGGAGGAGCAAGTAGAAGGAGCGTCCGGAGAAGCAGCTGCGGTCTTGGGAATGCAATGGGATATAGAAAATGATTACTTCAAATTTTTTTCCAAGTCTGTGGCCCAGTATTTAGTGGCTGGCCAGCTCGACACGAAACGTACCCTACTAAAGGTTGCTTCTCGAATGTATGACCCACTTGACATTCTGTTGCCACTCACCATCACTGCGAAGCTTTTGTTTCAACGCCTTTGGGTTTTAGGCCATTCCTGGGATGAAGAATTGCCCGCGGAGATCAAGACGCAGTGGGCAGCCTGGTGTGCAGACGTAATGCAGCTTGGCCACATAAAGATTCCGCGTTGCGTGAGAGACGGACTGCATGGAGCACTTCAAGAGGCTGAACTGCATATATTCATCGACGCCAGTCGGAAGGCTTATAGAGCATGTACCTATTTGAGAGCAATTGATAATGGTGGAAACTGAGCTACCTCTCTTATAGCAGCGAAGTCAAGAGTGGCTCCTATTAAGACATCAACCCTTCCAAAGCTCGAGCTTATGGCTGCGGTAGGGGGAGCCAGGTTGCGAAAATACATTAGCTCCTCGTGGAATTTCAAGCATTGCTAGCAATGTTAGTCGAGGAGCTGAACATGTGCAGCAGCAAGAGGGCACAGAAAGGGTTATCGCTTACGCAAGCAGAACGTTAACACGCGCTGAGGCTAATTACTCCACGACAGTGAGAAGGAATGTCTCGCCGTGGTATGGGCGGTTACAAAATTTTGTCTGTATCTATATGGCCACCCCTTCAAAGTAATTAGCGACCACCACTCAATGTGTTGGTTAACAAATCTTAAAGACCATACGAGCCGATTAGTGCGTTGGAGTCTCAGGCAGCAGGAATTTGATATGGCAGTCGTACATAAGTCAGGGAAGCGACATATGGACGCCGACTGTATGTCCCATTCACCCATTGAGTCGGCAACCTTACCCGAGGAGGAGGAAACATCATTTCTCGGTGTCCTCGACACGACCGCCATTGCACATCAACAACGAGACGACACTGAGTTGCTTGGCCTAATTGCTTAATTACCCATTTAGATGGCAGATCTTAGAAGGCGCCAAGAGTTTTCGCAAGAGTGTTGCCATCCTTTTGTTTACGGGGCGGAATACTCTACAAAGGAAATTTTTCGTCGACGGGATCTGCCTATCTACTCGTCATCCCAGCAGCCCTTCGCACCGAAGTACTGAAAGCATGCCACAACGAGGTTACCTCTGGGCACTTGGGTTACACGAGAACGTTGGCCGAGGGTACAGAAAAGGTATTACTGGCCAAGACTAACCACAGCCTTGAAGCACCATGTTCGTACCTGTCTCGACTGCCAGCGACGCATGTCACCGCCGACTAAACCAGCTGGCCTCCTGCAACTCGTACAGGTAAGGACTTTATTCTACTAGATCGGCATGAACATTTTGGGCCCACTCCCTACTTATACTGCAGGCAACCGATGGGTTATCGTCACGACGGATTATTTGACCCGTTAGGCCGAGACAGAGGCTATCCAGAGAGGTACAGTAGCGGAGGTGGCAAGATATTTCACCGAGAATATTGTACTGAGGCATGGTGCACCAACTGTCGTAATCACAGACAGAGGAACCGCATTTACGGCAGCTCTTTTGGACCATGTTTTCATGCTGAGTCGAACAACGCATCGTAAGAATACCGCATACCAACCGCAAACGAACGGGCTGACAGAGCGTCTAAACAAAATCATTGAAGACATTCTTTCGACGTACGTCGACGTTGAACACAAAAATGGGATAAATCTTGCCTTACATAACGTTGGCATACAACACGGCTGTAATGGTTAAGGACGTTCGTCACTATGTTTGTTTATAGCGGACGAGAAAGGATTAACATGAACAATATAAGAAAACAAAAGAAGCTTTATATTGTACACTAGAGAAGGAACTGATAGGAGAAAATAGATCTATATATCCAACCCTACACGCCAAGCATCACGCCACCTGCACGACAGTCAGATCTTTATTATGCGGAGAGCTCGCGGCTACGCTTACTCAGTGTCCAGCGCGTATAGTTCTCGGTTCGCGAGAAGAAACCGCTGCCTCACAGTTTGGGTCCCCGTCGTCCCGACATGATGCGGTCGTCGACGTGCGCGAGGGCAAAGGTGGCATGGCTGGAACGGCTGACGGCACACGGATGCGCTACCGTGTGCGGCGCCGTTGAGTCGGACGTCACGGCCAACCCAGCAGTCAGGGTCGCAACTCCTGAGGTCCAGGATCGGGCCACGGCTCATGAGGACACACCCGGTAGGCCTCGTCCACGAACCTGCTCCCGGCCACTGCACCCAGGCAGGAGCCGTTCAGCTGGCCCCGCCCTTGGACCTTGTACAGGCCGACGGACTCGACCCCGAACATGCACGGGTCCCACGTCCGGCTCAGGAACGCTGCCAGGAACTCGTCCTCTCGAGCGGCGCACCGCTTCGCCTGTCCTCGTGGCCTCGACCCTTGAGCTCCTTTTCGCACCTGGATCCTCGGCCACCCTGGACCTTGCACGGCTCCGTGGTCCTTCGGGCACACGCCCGCGTCTCGCCTGGCAGAGCGTCTCGCTTGTCCTTTGCCGATGTGCGACGCTCTGGTGACACCGACGCTTGATGGCATGGGTGCGGCTACGGAGCAGTCAACCCGCATCGGAGACGCGATGCTCCATGCGGGGAATGGCCAGCCCGTCCAGCGAAGAGCGTGCGCCGAGACGCGATGCTCGACGCAACCATAGAGAAAGAAGAAGACAAGAGCGGACACTCCGCAAAACCTGGCCTCAGGAAGTGCGTCACGACTACGTAACGAACTAGTGCTCCCACCAAACTTCAGAGGGCGCAAGCGCAAAAAAAACACAGTTATAATCAATGCAACAGAATTGTTTTCACAAATTAATAATTACACGCCCAAATTTGGAATGTTCGTTATACATAAAAACGATTTATTCAACACACCTTACGCGATTATTTTTCTTCAGCCGTACTGTCATAAACACCATCTACCCAGCGACAAGCCCATGCATGACTGACGGCGAGAAGCTTTCGTCGCTTTCGTCAACGTCGGCTGCGTCGGCGTTTTCAAGCGTGAGATAACAGGTGAGGCACGTTTTCAAGCGATGCTTGTTGAATGACATGTTGTTGGTCTTGTTGGGTAATTTTTTCAGAAAACGGTTACGCCTGCGCGAAAAAGACACCATGCAACAAACATAGAAAGATGCACACACACACGTTGCGCTTCGTGTGTGCGAGTTTGTTTCTTACGTGGCGTCTCATTCACGCAGTTGTAACCTTTTTCTGAAGCTTGTAAGGACTGGGAGGTTCGCTAAAAAGAAAGTTTGCGGCTCTATGCGGCGGCTAGACGGGAACATTGTGCAACGTATGCAGTATAGCAAAGGCGGCACGGCGTCAAGCCGAGGCGACGCGTGCTGCGTCTGCCACGGACGCGAGCGTCTGTGCGCTGAGCATAGCTGGGCAGCTAGGTCGTAGGCTCGATGCAAAATATTGAGAAGCGTTTACTGGGCCTCGCATGCTTCACGACGCATTTCCCGAAGGCTCGGAACACGAATAATTCTTGGTGTGCCGGAGGCAAATCTGGATTAGCCAAGTGGCCATCATCTTCGTTTCTTCGCTAGCCTTGTGCCACTAGTGCAAGCTGCCCACAAATTTTTTTTACGTTTCCAATATGATTTTACCGCACAAATTTCAACTACGATTTTTCTTCCCAATGTACTGCTGATACTGCGTACGCACGAAGGTGTTCTAAAGTTTCCAGGCCGCGATACCGTTGCATTACAAGGGATAGCGGCCTGGAAACTTCTGAAGATCTTTGTTCGTGGTCTTGACGTATATCTTTGTAAGTCAGAGTTTTATGGGTCAGAGATGTATCACTGGTTTTGTATTGTGCATCGATTAGCTAATCATTCAAAGGGGTTTGCTGGTACACTTATGACGTGCACATATCTTTTTCGTAATTTGACAGCGAAGCATCCACTTACTAACATTTTCAGACCGCGCTGATGCCATGCCGTCCGGTGGTCCAAGCTACGGCAGCTACTGCTGTGTATCGTGGTGCTTCAACAATGGCATAACCTACAAGAAGCCTGGGACGAGTTTCTTCCGCGTACTACGGGACGGCAGGTGTGTTAAAGCTTTTGTATGGTTTGCATGTCTTTAGGCTTACTGTTCGTACTTGCTCAGTGAGGGTAACAATAAAAAATCACTATTCAAGCACTTCCCCTTTCAGCTGGTAGTTCATTGCCAATGCAGGATGAAAGCATGGATGCAGTATGCTGGACGCGATGATCTCCTTAGTAAGCCGGCCAGCCTATTGTACGCAACGTACAGGGTTTGTAGCGACCATTTTACTGCTCAAAGTTTCATGGACCCTGAGCACACAAGGCTTACAAGAATGTCTGTTCCCAGTGTGCAACCAGCTGCACCATGTAAGTGATTGACTGAAACTCAAATATGTGTAATAGCAGCCACTTGTATTGAATCAGTGGCGACAGTTAACCGCGAAGATCTTTGTAGCCGGTGGAGAAACCTCACTATAGAAGTAACACTTGGAAAGGAAAGTCTTAAATTTTGTGAACTATGGGCTATTACCTTCCTAACAACAGCCTTACATTTCTGTCGTTTTTTGATGCTCTTGACCAGCGCAATTTGTTTTGAAAGACTTTCAAGGGCTATTTCACGTTATCTTCAAGCCTGAGTGCACATGTACATATACCTTTCATCGGTGAAAGCTGGCACTGTTGATAATTCCAAAAATCACAAATTACTTGTTTCCTAGTTGGTGCCTTCTCTTTTCCTCCACGTTCGACCAATTTGCGCATTTGAAAGAGCTGTTTAAGTTTCCCCATGCTACAAGCTTTGTAACTTGTACCAACTGCACATATATGCACGTTCTCCGAGCGTCGCTTCAAATAGTGACTGTGACATGACTGCAGAAGCTGCACTGCAAGGTGCGGATGAGCTTCAGTTTGTGTTATTTTAAGCCTCTTACTGACACATTGTTGTAATTTCATTTCTTCAGGACCTGCGGTAGAGGCTTCAAAAAGCGGCTTTCACACATTGAGGTGCCCCGATGAACAGGGTGCGTTCAGTGTCGCGATTTCTTTTTTTTTTACCCAAATTGACTGTTGACCAAACCTCTGCAGGTGGCAGCTCCCTTGTAGCTGGTGAAAGAATTTCTGCTGACTTCGTCTTGCCGGAGAAAACCTTAACCAGTCGTACAGCTGTCACAAAAGGAACCTGTGTGGCCGGTAAGTTGTATGTTCACTTCAACACCAGAGTGGATTGATATAGAGACTTCCGCAGGCCGCTCGCAAGATTGTTCCGACAGCACTGTCCGAGGCACTGAACAAGCTTCACAAGACCCTCCAGAAGACGTCTCCGCCAACAGCTCCACGCCTGAGTGCCTTAGAGATAATGGTGACTGTGCTTTTATTGCAGCAGTTTTTAATGTGCTATTTTATGTTTAGGACATTCTGAGGAAACTATCCTCAAAAGGACAATACGTGTGCACTTACAAAATGTAAGGTTGGGCTCTCAGTGATTTTCATTTTTTTGTGCATTGTCAACATTGTGAATGGTTTGTTTTTAGGTAGTGGAATCGAAAACTTTGTACCACAGAAAGTTGTGCACCTTGGGTCTGAAAGAGCGAGGAAAGTGCTCGTATGGGATTAGTTGTTCTTCGCTTTTACATCAATTTTTTTGTTTATTGCAGTGCGTTCCTGTGTGCCAGCGACAATGTCTCCATCAATGAAGTACAAGCAAACCATTAAACATCTGCAAGCCAAAGTAGCAGCACAGCGGAAAACTATCAAAAGACTGCAGAGACAGCCTCACCAAGCACCGTCATCGACTTCGAAGGCCCTTGAAGTTATCCGACCGCACGTCGCCGAGGAGGTTTTTAAACTTCTTTCTGCACATGTTCGCTTGAGGCCCAAACGCAAGGGCAAGCGGTTTCCCGTGTGGTTCAAGAAATTCGCTCTTCACTTAAACTTCCGAGGTCCGCGAGCATACCGATTTCTGGCTCCATATTTTTCTTTGCCCTCCCGGCGTTCATTAAGGAGGTGGCTAGCTAATGTAAAGATGACTCCAGGCAAAATTCCAGGAATCCTTTCTTCCATTGCAACAAATACTCAAGCTTGGAATGAACGAAACCGAGTGTGCGCATTAGTTTTCGACGAAATAGCACTCAAAAAGAATTTGTACTATGATGCTTCAAGAGACGTTGTCCAGGGTTTTACAGATGATGGCACTCATCGCACTTCAACTATCGCTGATCGAGCACTGGTTTTTCTGCTTGTTGGTGTTTCGAGAAAGTGGGTTCAACCGGTTGCTTTTACTATAGGGCACACATCAACACCATCATCTGTTATGCATAACTTGCTGGTGTCACTCATTTTGGAGCTTAGGAGCATTAATATTGCAGTGAAAGCAGTCATTTGTGACCAGGGCAGTTCAAATGTAAGTCTCGCTAACCAAATAAGAGAGACTGTAACAAAGCCTTTTTTGAAGTTAATGGTGAGCGGGTATATTACATTTTTGATGTTCCGCATTTAATTAAAACAACGCGCAATAATGTCCAAGCACACAAGTTATACATTGGGGATGACATCGTTAACTGGTCGCACATTGTAAGCCTTTACCAATCCTCACATGAGTTGCGGTTGCGATTGGCTCCAAAGTTGACTGAACGGCACGTTCATCAGAAACCTTTTTCTAATATGAAGGTCAGCAGAGCAACTCAGGTCCTCAGTGCATCAGTTTCGATTGCTATCACGGCAATGGTGTATGCGAAGGTGCTGCCTACCTCGGCCATCACTACAGCTCAATTTTGTGATCGTATGGACAGGATTTTCGACGCCTTGAACAGCTCGAGTAAAAAAAGAACTTCACAAAAGCTGCGGCATGCAATCATGAAAAATGATTCAGAGCTGATTGACTTCCTCCGAGGCCAGCTTCCCTGAATTACATCATGGCAGTTTGTTGGCAGACGTCAACCACAAACCATCGTAGGTTGGCAAATTACAATTAAGGCAATTTGTCAACTATGGGACGACCTCTCCAAAAATTACAATTTTGAATACCTGTTAACACGCAGGCTTCAACAGGATCCTCTGGAGAACATATTTGGCCACATTAGGCAAAAACAGGGTTGCAACACCAACCCCAATGTAGCACAATTTATTTGTGGCCTGAAGCACATCTGCATAAGAAAACTCTTCAAGCTGTCAGAATACGGAAATGTCGAGGATGATGAATGTGACCTCCTCCAGGAGCAGCTCTCGCCATTCTCCCTCACCAGTGCGTCTCTTGTGGATAATGAGGAGTGTGCACAGCCATGGCCTGACGACTTTCCCGCTCTAGACGATCTCTCTAAACTTGCGACAAACATTCACTCCCATATTATCGATGACTCCACTGCATATTATGTAGCTGGTTTTCTCATCAAACACTTCCTTCGGAATGCATGTGACGGTTGCAGTTGCCCACAGTTACTGAAAGACGACAGTGAGACGCTTAAGGGTACCCACCAGTATTTCACAATGCTCAAAGCATACCACGTCCCCAGCAAACTTTTTGGGAATCTCACTGTGCCATAAGAAGCAGCTTTTGCATACGTACAACAACTTGAATCTCACTTTCTTGCCATAATTGAGGCCACTGCACATCACCTGAAAGTGTGCGATGTTTTTTTTTGTATCACCATCTGTCAAGTGTTGGCAATTTTCATTTCTGCTCTGCTGGGTGTCGCGCTAAGTTTCTGAAAATGTTTTGCCGGGTTCGTTTATGTTGGCATGTGCGTTTTGTGAACCGAAACTTAGACAGGGTTAGGTTCCAGTCTTCAATCTCGGGCATACAGCTTGACAAGTTCAAAGGTTAGCAATTAGCGGCGGGTTTACACTAAAGTATTCGAGTTGAGCCGAATCCTGCAATAGCTTTGTTATGTTATTACTTCGTTACAGCAGACTTCATTATGGTCTTATATGCTTATATTCAGTTCAACTGGACTAACCACTCCTTCGTTGCATTCATTGTTTTGGTTACCCGCTATGAGGAGTACGAACACTGTGTATTCGCTCGAAGTGATTTGCATAACCTTAAAAAGAATGTTGGGTATCCTGTCTGTATTTTTTGTAGCAAATACGGGCGAACTGTACACTTTACTGTGGGTCGCTTGGTCACTGTGTATGCTTTATCTCTCCAGCTCAAGTAGTATATCGATAACAAAACCGCTTGTTGAAATGTCTTCGAGCGGGTAAGGAACACAGTATGAAGTGGGCACGGTTCATGCTATCACGCTTTTCGTATTTTAGCTTCTCATCAACCTCCTCATCTTGCCCATCAAAATTTTCAAAAGAATACCCAAACTTGTAGCGTTTGATGGGGCTGCGGACGCTGCCATTTTATTTTTATATAGCTTGTGAGTGATAACGTACGATGTAGAGCCTTTGTGAAAAATTATGAGCCAAAGTGGTTTCCTTCTGCTATTTATTAGCCCTGTAATACCGCTCTCATAGCACCAATTAAAGTCCACAATTCTGGATAAAGTGATGACTACAATCTATTTTAGCTCGCAAGCGTCACAGCAACACCCAGATGCAAATCACTTGGGATCTTAAGTTTTTAATGAAGGCGACGCATAACAAAAGCCACAAGACCTGCCAGTGTTGTAGCATAAAGTTTGTCTTTCTTGTAGTGAGCAAGCTGCAAAGCCCTACCTTTCTGAGGACAAGCAGGCATCAAGTCTGCTTTTTTTCATTTTGGACTAGCTGTTCTTAAGCACAGCCAGCACACTGCACCTTTGCCTTTCTGCTATATTGTGTCGTGTGGTTTCTGTGCGCTCTTTTTTTCTATGCATTATTTCGGTTAAGCCCAGGCGTGATTCACGACTTCATTGCTGTGTATATGTCACTTCTTCCTTCTTCATCAGCATTGTGCGCTGTGTTTTTGCCATAGATCCTTACTTACCCACTGGCCCGGTGTGTCATACTTCACCAGCTTCTCGGCTTCTGCCAACTCTAGCGATGTGTGCGTTGTCTGTGTTCTCTATGTATTTGTTACAATATTTGTTACAATTTATTTGTAAGGCGAGATGCATTTGTTGTCTACCTTTGTCATATGGTGCTTTTTACATTCTCATACTCTACCTTGCCTTTGAATAAAACATTGCGGATGCTCTGTTTCTTTGACTGATATATACATTGATCACTTGTTCTTAAAGAAAAACACAAGCGTGTTGAATAAAACCGTAGTGAATTATCATTACCTGCATCTCTTTATTATAACTTAATCGAAATAAAAATTACGTCATGACCGATTCGCACGAACCACTGAACAAAACAAAACGGGGAATCGCTAAATCAAAACGACCTACAAAAACTATCCATTTGGGCGATGAATAGTGGTCTGAAATCATGAACTTTCGTCATAGCCAAACGTCGTTTATGCAAAGTAATTCAAAATTTGCGCCAGTGAAACCGAAACCGGAAGCGCACGCCACTTGCTCTCATCAACCACTAGGTGTGCTAGAGTCGATTGGGCTGCTGGGGTCTATGGGAGTGTCCACTCTTCACCTTTTTTTATTTCTCTATGACGCAACCGTGACCATTAGCCAGGCCATGTTCATCGCTGTGTCGAACGGCTGACCGTGGAAACGCCTCGCCGAGATCCGCGACGCTCTCGGCAAGGACGAGAACAACAGGCCAGGCCGCGCCCCGAGATGCAGTACTCGTGCCGGCAATGCCGCCCCAGCTGGTAGTTGGACGGCAGTAGCGTGGACAGCCGCGTTCCCCGGCCGGAACCGGGATCGCCTGCGTCCGACGCTTCGGCCCGCTGTCTCCCGTCTGTCGCTGCTTCGGCTCATCCCCAGCCACAAAGCCTACCGCCACGTAATGGTCGCACGTGGCCCAATCGTGGCACGCCACCTCTATGGGCCACCACTGGTCATCAGCTGATTGGCGCACACTTGCCTCGTAATCGCACGTGCCTTGTCCCGCACCTTCTTTTTCTCCTCTTCTTCTTCATTTCTTGTTGTCGCCTTCGTGCCACCTGCCCTCCGCTCGTCTTCTTCAGTTCTGATTTGACATTCCTCGGCGTCCTTAAGTCCTTTCCTTACAACAGCCAAGCGAGAAACGACCCGTGTGACACCGTTCAGCCTCGTTCATGGACGGGAAATGCGAACTAATTTAGATGAAATGTTACCTCACAAAGGCGACGACATCGTCCCGAACGCCAACACGTTTACGGAACGCGCAGAAGAAGCTAGGCAACTTGCACGTTTACGGATCAGCCAGCAGCAAGAATACGATGCAGGCCACTACAATGCTCACCGTAGAACAGTCGTCTACCAAACTGGCGACAAAGTATGTGTTTGGACGCCCGTACGGAAACGAGGACTTTCCGAAAAGCTCTTAAGAAGATACTTTGGACCGCACCTAGTGCTGTGACGAGTGATGTCACTTACGAAGTTGTTTCCGACTGTTCGTATAGTACAAGGCATCGCTAGCACCACTCTGAACTCGTTCACGTAGTCCGCATGGAGCCTTACGTCAGCGAGTGATTGCGTGAGACTTTACTTGAGAAAAAAAAAACTGCATTACAGACTTCGTATCGGGGCGATGCTCTTTGAGAGAGAGGCAAATGACGCGTGTCTACATGTGGACGATAACGATAATGGGGGATTTAGTGGGCACGAGGTAGTGGGCCTCTCGCTTCACTTGAGACCGAAGAAGACGATCTTGTGGCTCAGCTATTGAGAACACGCTGCTTTCGTTGTCCCAATGTGTACCTGTGTTCTCATTCGCGTTGTACCGCGACAATATGTGCGCGCAGATACATAAAAAACTTCAAAAGTTTAAAAGGAATTCAAACACCCCTCCTGCGCCTACTTGAATGCTGGCTAAGTGAGGAGTACATCACAGCAGTGCACCATCTATGTCGCCTCAAAGCGGCAAATCTACGTGTGTGTACGTCGTTGCTGACACTGTTTTCTAGCTGTCGAAATTGCTTTAGATTGTTCGTTTTCCAGTTAAAGCTATCATTCGCTCTTTGTCCTTCTATCGCATGTACTATCGCCTTTCTTGGTACTTTCGCTGTGCACAGGTAACGTGAAAGCGAAGTGAGCCTGTTCGCCGAGGCAGCTGGTATCGCAGTGAACCTATGAAATGCCTCCACTGCACGTCCCTTATTGTCGAATTGTCTGTAACTAGGCTCTACTTTGCGGAAATGCTGCTTGTATGCCTGTAGGTAATCTTTTTCATTCCATCATAGGCGTGAAGGCAGAGGAATAAAAAATATTAGGGTAGCTTCCTTCAGAGTGACCGGAGCGTCGATGAATGCCCCGCCGCGGTGGTCTAGTGGCTAAGGTACTCGGCTGCTGACCCGCAGGAAGCGGGTTCGAATCCCGGCGGCGGCGGCTGCATTTCTGATGGAGGCGGAAATGTTGTAGGCCCGTGTACTCAGATTTGGGTGCAAGTTAAAAAACCCCAGGTGGCCTAATTCCGGAGCCCTCCACTACGGCGTCTCTCATAATCATATAGTGGTTTTGGGACGTTAAACCCCACATATCAATCAATCGGAGCGTCGATGAATTTAGGCAATGCTTTAGTTGTGCCCGCTTTTCGTCCCACTTCTGCCGCGGTGTGATTGATTATGTTGACACTTACACGACCTCATATCCAATCACACAACGAAGAAGCGTGGAATAGATCTTTATTAAAAGTGTTTTACTTTGCGGTGCGCATTTGGGTTCGAATACTGAGGACAACAACAGCGTTAGTCCTCGATGTGTCCTATCGTATAATTAGGGCTTTGTGGCTTCGAATAAATCAGAAAAAAGCTAAACTATCGCTTGTAAAATGTTTCACCATTCTGTTTTATCTGTCAACTCCCAGTTTAACGCGCTAGCGTTACAGAGCTCGTTTCGCTGAAATTCCGGCGTCGGTCTCGGCTTCAGCGTCGTTGGCTGTGAACGAAAAGAGTCATTGCCTTATGAGGCACCAAAAAATTTAGAACAACGGAAATAAAAAAAAATATATCAAGGCAATTTCGGGCTACAGTGGGGATGGAACGAGGGTCGTTTGGGCCTGATAGGGGATTGAACCCGCCTCGTTTTTGTGGCAAGCATACGTTCTACCACACAGCCACGCGTCTGCTTGGGGATACATTGAGAATAACTTCTGCTTGGAAATCTAGTAGGTGACATGCTTTAGAAACACTGACGTCTTGTATACATGCTTCACAATCTAACACGAAATATTGCAGAAATAATGCGTGGTACAAGCACTCATGGCAACAGGGCGTTAGAACATGTGATTACCTTAAGAAATTTCTGGTTAAAAGCCGGTACCCTCTACAAAGTGCACAAACGTTACTGCGCCTATTTCATTAAGGCGATGTAAAGAATTCAAGCTTGTTGAAAGAAGTTTCATGTTATAGGTGTTTGAAGTACGCACTAGGAGCAGAAAATCTCTATCGCATTGAACTTCTATAGGCGAAGCTTTAGGGTCCCCTATTTTTTTCAACTACGATTAAGACTTTGTTCCGGTTTTATCAAATGAGTATAATCTAAGCTGTCATTGACACGTCGGCCACAAGGGCGTTGGCAGATTTTGAGGGGGGGGGGGCACATCTTTGATGCGGGCTATTTTCGGTGAGTATTTCATAGCGAAAAAAAAAGTCGGAAAGGAGAGAGGTGGGGCACTGGCCTCCACTTTCAGTCAGGTGCCGAATCACGAGTGGCATATAGATAGATAGATATGTGGGGTTTAACGTCCCAAAACCACCATATGATTATGAGAGACGCCGTAGTGAAGGGCTCCGGAAATTTCGACCACCTGGGGTTCTTTAACGTGCACCCAAATCACGAGTGGCATATAGGCAGCACGCTCCTACTACTGACTAAAATCCTGTTAATAGAAAACCCATCAATAAAAAATAGCCGTGACAGCCGCGCGGCGCGGACGTATGCCTATAGCTGGCAAGAGCGGGCGCAAGTAGGGAAAAAAAAGAAAAAAAAAGGAGAGAGCCACTGTCTCTGACGCGCTAGCCTGGCGCCCGGAGATGGCATTAGCCTACGCAGTTCCGTTCAGCGATGGGCGTGAGCGCGAAAAAAAAGGTTCCGTGGACGATTTGCGAAAAGCCACTTGGTAGATAAATACCTCGGTAACAACTCGCCTTCGTGTGGTAGCATTGTGGTGCAATGGGTAAGGCATCTGCTTCACGTGCATGCAGTCTTGAGATCAATTCCAGTGCTGAGCGCACTTTGCACGTTATTTACGCAGATGTAGATGACTGTGGTACAAATGGTTTTCTAATTACCCAGAGTCATAATATACGCCGCGTTATTGACGACCCTCACCGTGAAAAAAACGCGTTTTTTCCGCCACTGTGTCAGGGCCAGGTCACTTATGAAATTGTCACGCCTAACCGCAGGCTGTATCTTACAAATAATTGACTTATTCTCCTGCCTAACCCTTGTCCCGTTTACTCAAAAGGCCACTTCAAATAGGGCCGGTTTCTCTGCGACACGGCTACGGAGCCGCATAGAAGCAGCCGTAATTCAACGATTTCCTGCCTGCAGGCATTGAGTCTAGCCAGGGTTTGACCAATGGTGTAGTGTGGTGGCACAACAGGGCTACGCCATCGGTCAGCTCGTATGGCTGATACAAACTCCACCTAAGTTTGGTAGCGATTATACGGCGTTTGGGTGATGTATCTCTTAGACGTTTTGAAATCAAGTGCCCGGTGGCACGCGCCTTGTCAAGTACTGAACAACTATATTAGGAATACAAAAGAAAAATTGATGGCAAGGCGACGATGGAAGCTTGCGATGCACAATCCGTAAACAGTGGTTGTGTGAAGACTTGTCTTCCTCAAGGCTAGAACAGAACTGATTTCCTTAGCGGTAGCGTGCGTACGCTTCTTACCCTCCCGGTGAAAAACACTGCATCTCACTAAGTGACATTGTTTAATGCGGTTTTACAACGGTTCATATCTTAACCTGACCTTACATTCGCACTTGTATCTAAAAACGCTCTAATACACTGTTTCGTTCACAATTACGATATCACTTAAAATGTTAATGCACCCCCTTGTTCAGAGACCGGGAATTACCACTCGAAAGACTGCGCAATCATCACTGACAAATACCTCGTAAATTATTCTTGCTTTTGTTGCACCTAATACTTGCGTAAATTGCTACAACCTTCAAGATTGTTATATGGTCAAAGAGAGATTTTCGGTATTCTACTATTTCAACGTAATCATAGATGCAGCTTTCACAGACATAAGCGTTTCGTTCGCCTAAACGGCAATATGGTCAAGTGCCACGTGACCTTATCTTTTTTAATCTCGTGCATACTAAAAATTTGCAATGCGACAAAAATACAAATATTGAGGAATTGTATTGGCGTGCCGCCTTTCGTCGTCAATAGCGACAGAAAAATGACCGGCAAGTTGTAACGTCAAATAGGCTTGTCGTTACCCTATTCTATAATTGATGTTTAAGGTTGAACGTCCCAAAACCACCATATGAATATGAGAGACGCCGATGTGGAGGACTCCAGAAATTTCAACCACCTGGAGTTCTTTAACAGGTGCCCAAATCTGAGCACACGTGCCTACAACATTTCAGCCTCCATCAGATATGCAGCCGCCGCAGCCGGGATTCGATCCTGCGACCTGCGGGCCAGCAGCCGAGTACTTTAACCACTAGACCACCGTGGTGGGGCCTTCTATTCAATGTCAACGAATTGTTCGACGCATCAGAGAAAAAAAATCCTGCGGGACCGCACAGGATAATTTGAAAATGAAGCCAATCGTATTCTTTTTTTTCCTTCTTATGATTGCCGATCGTTTGTCCGGCTCTTAACGTAGAGAAGAAACCATGATTATGTTGGCGCGGCGACAGCATCAGGAAAAATTGAGAACAGCTATCTAAAGCAATGTAATCATAGGCAAGCCTTGTAAAGCAATGTTCTTGTAAGACCTAATTACCTACGCATATCTAAGGTAATAAGAGCACACTCAAATAAACCCTAAATAGGCCAAGCTAAGATATTTGTATGCCAATAGCCATGCTTAGCAATAAGGTGAAATGTGTTGAGCGTAGTCTAATACCAAGACTGAGTCTAACTAGCGCTAATTTGGTTACTTAGCTAACTACTTATATTAACATAAGATGCAAGCTAACCAAGACAAAGTCTATAAAATTAGACCAACAGCTTATTTACGAAACGATGTACTTGGTGTTGCGATTCCGAAGCGATTATCAATGTAACCCGATCGATACCTAGCCAATCCTCGTGAATCGCAATGTGATCGTGTGAACATTTTGTGCGTGAGTGTGTGAGTGAACGTGTGCCCAGTCGAGCCTGAACAAGCCAGTGTCGACTACCTTTGCTCTGCCCCAGCCCTGCACTACACGGAGAAAGCTGGACAAATTTTTTACCATGTCGAAATGTTCAACCGATGGCCGATCTTGAAGGCATCGGCTTACATTCAATGACTGAACAGTTCAATGGTAGCCTCTTCGCAATTTTGAGATATAGGTTACTTTTAACTTGTAGCGTAGGCTAACATGTCACCCCGTGGTTTGGGTTTTTTTTCTACTACTTGGCCTTTTCTGGCTGCAAAAAAGTGGGTGTACTTGTTATAACATTTTTCGGCGGTTTGGCGTCCAAAAAAGCTATACAAATTTGAGAGATGCGGTAGTGGAGGGCCTGATAGTTCGACGATGCAGGGTTAACGTGCTTCTACTTCTGAGCACATGGGGTTCTAGCAGAATGCGTCAGTCGAAACGTGGCCGTCGCGTCTAGATGTTTCAAAGCTTTTTTGCATTGTATTACCTTGACTGAGTTTTGATACGTTTTCCCGTTTTCGTTTGTGAACTGTTTTTCTTTGCCGTCATTCACATGTCCTAGCTTGCTTTGGGCTACGGACTAGTAAAGCAGCCTCTTGGCAGTTTTATTTTCCGCTGTCCTCCATCTGTAGATTGTATGTGGTAGAAATAAAAATTGATTTAATTTGAGTTGAGTTTTGTGGCTCCTTGAGCTATAGCTCCAGTCATCAAGCCACTTCAGCTTGCTTGTATTGTAATATTGAACAATGTCAAGGCATAAGATTGCGCATATGTAACCACTACACTCTTACTATCGCTGTACCGTGGTGTTCTGTCCGCAATTCCCCAGGATGGCTCTATTTCGGAAGAGAGTTAAATAGGGAGTTTTAAAATAGTGTACTCTTGGCGGCCCTTACAGTTGTCCGCTATTTTGGTCACTCATCGGGAACCCGCATGAGGTTATTGTACGACGCATGAGCAGTGGCGAGCAGCGCTACTCAAAGCTTTGCGCACATTATCCCAAAACTGCCTATTGTAACGACCAAAAGTGCCACTGCTTTCCGAAACAAATAACATTGCTCATGTAGAAAAAAAAAACGTTGAGTTGGCAACACAAGCTTTGTGCTGGTTGAATTGAATGAAATGGAATTGAGTTTTATTGACATAAAAATAGTGTACAGTTTACAACAGTGTAAAAAAATGCATCTGTATCCCTAGCCAAATGCTAGTTGGGATTCATTCAAAAAAGTAATTTAGAAAAGGGCATGTCATTTACACACAAAAGAAAGTTTACAAATGCAAGTATTTTGCTCATGGAGAACTGAACATAACGTAATGAATTTACAGTGCTTGGCGAATGTTCGTGATCATGGATGCAGGCAGAAAAAAAAGAAAGAAAGAAAGGTATGTTAGGCATCGTTTGAGAACATATCAAACTTCACAACAAACAAATGAGTACTATAGATATATGAAAACTAATCATGCCCTATGTATCTGTATAGCATAACAATACTGATTAAGGACTGAAAGAAAATAGATTCTATTGTATACATACATATTATGTAATTGCACATAGGCGTTTGCGTAAATATTGTAACAGTGTGCTACATAACTTTTTTCTGAAAATGTATTTAATATAACTATTTCTAGCATTGTATTAATAGGCGCCTATACTTTGTTTAATAAATATTTTTAGTGCAAGAGAGAAATTCTTATTCTGTTTTATTTCTTGTGGAAGGTTATTCCACACGTCGACTCCATTAGCAGTACATTTTCTTTTATCGTATACGTTCTTTGTTTGCTGAGTCAGGTATTTTCCTTTTACTTTGTTACGGCTTTCATAAGTGGAACATAAAAAATTTGCTGAGGAAACTGGATAGTTAGTGTTTATACTTGAATGGATCATGAGAGCTTGTTTATAATCTATTATTGTGTTGAACGGCATGATGTTTAGATTTTGGAAGAGTGGTTGTGTGTGTGCCATATAGTCCGAATTAGTTATAAATCGTATTGCTCAGTTCTGAAGTTTTTTTTATTGGTTCTAGGTACGTGCGGTAAGTGTGACCCCAGGTGACAACACAGTAGTTTAAATGACTATGCATTATGCTAAAGTAAATTACACGTAAAGTTGGTAAATAAAAAGTTTGCCATTGCTCGTCGGACTGTAATATAAAAGTGTGCATTTGGTATTTAAATTGTACTTTACATAGCCTCTCTGATGCTTTCCTTAAATTCAAGATATATTGCATATCTGGTTCCGCAGTTAACTAAAATAGACCCCTCGTTCTCCTTCTGTTGTTAAAACATTGGGTTCCGTAATCGTAAATAATAAAACACGTGACGATTACTTGCTCCATTTCCAGAAGAGAAACCAGATCAGCAGCAAAGATTCTGGGCTTTGTCAAAGAACAAGAAACTAAATCTTCAGCATAAAAAATTATTAAGGACGCAATCTACATAGATTAAAACAAAGATGGAGATAGGACAGAGCGTTGGCTTGCAGTTGGCTTTATTTGAAAAAAGATCATTTTCATAAGCGTGCAAATACATGCGCAGTGACAGTTGCGCAGGACATGACGAGCGATAGATAATCATTGCTGGAGATTTACGTGTAAAAACTAGAATTTGTTAATGAGGCGTGTCGTAGAGCACAACTGCACTGGAAAAACTATGCCCCACAGGTTACGGCCCGCGCGTACTGTGTGACAGTGTAAGCAATAGGCTGGAAAATGTTCTATACCACGACTTCAAGCGCAAAGAAGACCGATGTCTTGTTTTTGTATATAAGTAGTCTTTCTTGCGAATAGACCTTATCGATGACTCGGATAAACAAGGGCACCGTGGGGCAAACTAGTGTCTGTTAGATTATTGCAATCTGATTGAACGCTCAAGTTCTCAGTAAACAGCGTCGTAGAACCTGGTGAAGATCTCTTCAGGATCATTCGCGTCATATACATTGGACCAATCTTGATCGACAATAAGCATGCAGTCCTTGTCTGAGTCAAATCAATATTTTTGACATCTCACGTTGCTATGAATAAATGTCGTTTCAGAATATAGGAATACAGGAAAGTTATCGGTGATCTCACTCTCAATTACACCAGCATGACTGACGTCAATGATGTTTGTGGGGATTTGATCCTATAATGGCTGTGAGCCGTCATCATAAAAGCGTGTTGAGAGAGAGTGAGAAATTATTAGAATTCAGAGAGGTCAGCCTGAGCTAGTTCGCTCTAGCCTGCTACTCCACACAGGGGATAAAGGAAAGGGGAAGGAAAGAGGGATGAAGGGTGATGATGGGGACAAGATGAGTTGGTGTGTATGTACAGTAGCCACTTAGCATAGTACCCTACAGTCTAGTTTATAGTCCAGCGCTTTATATAAAGTCTAGAACAGCCTTTGTAGCAGTTTTTGACACTGTTTGGTCGTTCATTGCTGACAATATGTGGCTTTCACTTAATGGTGTTCGTCCGACGCTTGCCAACGTTGCAGTTAACATTTTTCTTTGCGCCACGTATAATGCACAGTCACAAAATATGCGGGCTATCGTTTCGCGCACTTGGCAGCGTTCACAAATCGGGCTGTCCGCATGGCCAATTAGGTGAGTGTAGTGGCGAGTGAAGGCGACGCCCAGGCGAATTCGGTGCAGTATATTAGCATGCCTTCGGCTAATTTTATCTGGAAGACGAAAAGTCATACCGGGGTCTGTTTCCCGCAGGCGCTTGTTCCGGTGATCTGGTGGCGACCAGTAAGTGGCAGCGCATTCGCGCATGAGTGATCTCAGCAATGTGTTGACGTCACTTCGCGAATACGGTACTTTGACGTACATAGGAGCGCTGTGTACTGCCGGTATTGCTTCGATATCGGCTGTTTCGTTGCTAACCAGACCGCAGTGTCCAGGAATCCAACGGAGTGTTATCAAGTGACCGCTCCTGTGTATTAGGTCAAATGCTTGGACGATTCCTAGCGCTAACTCGTAAAATTAGCCTCTTCTTGAGAAGCGTGTTGGTACATATATAAGCGATTAAGCTCCAAAGCTATAAAAACGAGTCTGATCAAAACGAGAATGGCTACAGGAACATAGTACACTATTCTTCACATCACCCATAATTTTAGATTCGTGCGATCAGCAGTAACTTTATCAAGCAAGTGGCGAAGAGCAGCACAAAAACCAGAGGAGTCACTGGAAGGGGATCGATAGACGGTAGAAAGAATAGTTTTCCGTTGATTCTGACAAAGATCCGACAGATCAATTTCCAGTCAAACAGATACACATGTAGCAAGATTTATACTTTAATGATAACTTCTTTTATACATATTATTATTCAATACAAAATGACTGAACCACTATGAGGATCATCACTTCGGTGGTAACATTCGCTGATATGACCAGGAAAGTCATACAAGTCACCATCACCTGATGACAGCCGCATTTCCGGACAACAGACAACCTAGAACTGGTGATTAAGGTAAACTAGTGAAGTGGTAATACTGTCATGATTCGTGTCAAGGCTACTGAGCATTAAAACAGACTAAAAAAAACCCCGGTTCTGTGAGTAAATCTTACTAAACAGGAAGAAAACAAGAACTTTTTTTCAAGCTTAACATCATTTCACGCGCAGATCAACGTCACAATTTTCTGCCCAGATTATCAAGACTTTGTCTCACCTTAATACCACAATTGTCCACCCACGTTTAGTGGACTGACAATTGTGGCATTAATGTAAGCCCATATCATTTGTTTCCTGATAGCAAGTGCCTTAGAAAGTAGTCATTATTATCTGACGTCAGGTGCTCATTAATGCAGGTTGCCTTTTCTTGCCCTCGAAAAAACTAAGCAAGTCTGCGTTCGGGTGTGACTGGCGAGCCTTCTTGAGAAACTCGGTGCACTTGAGGCGTGAGCAGAAGCGTCTAATTTGGTTTTAGTTATTCATATCACGCGTTTCCACATTGTGGATAGTGTTGGTGTCCTATTGCTTAATAGGGCAACCGGCTTTTTCACTGAGAAGCTCGATGATGTTTCTGCAGTTCCCGCCTTGCGTTGTCAGAACGCCTCTTATTTTCAAATTGTTGAGGTGAGAGTACTGCTAATCCAAGGGCCAAGCTTTTGCAGCAGCATCTGATTGTTTTCTTTCAGGTGCTTGTTGTCAAATATAATGTGGCCAAGCAATACACAATAAACGCTCAAATACCTGTGTGAAGACACATTTTACTGTCGTGTTATATCGATTCCTCTGAAAATGGATGAACATTTTTTTGCCTTACCCGTTTCATAGTGTAGATTTCACAGCGTCATAAGAGTGATAGAGATACGTTAGTAGAACCATCGTTAATGCTGTCATAAAATGTTTTCGTACTGAATGGTGACAATGCAGACAAAAAGCGCAAGCCATAGAATCGTGTTTGGTATTCGCGTCTGCTGTTCCACTGTTCTTGCAGCTACTGCGCCTAGCGTGGGACAGTATTATCTCAGTAATTATAGTCACTTGAAGGTGAGATGAAAGAAAAAATAAAGCAAAAGGTGACTTTTAGACTATCAAGGCACCCTATTCCAGCATTCTGGAGAAGTATTTCCACGAAGTGGCTTGTTCTTTGAGCAAGACTTATAATGTTGTTCTTTGAGCAACACTTATAGTACGGCGCGTGATTTATACATAGCTACGGTGCGAAGTCTGGGTAGGCGTTGTAGCATTTGCTTTGTTGGGAATGTAAGTATGCACAATAAAATTGTTCGCATAATCACTTAGATTGGTAGTATATTCTGGTAAATAAATTATTTTAGTAGTTCAGTCTTCAATGTAATGGTGTCGTGATTCCGCTGTTACCGTACCCACGTTGTGCACGTGCGTTCAACAATGGAATTTTTTCACGATATTTACAACCCCATCAGCGGTGAGAGCCGAAAAGAAATTTGGTGACATTTTGGTTGATGTGACAGTGGGGGAGCTTGTGCCTTCTTTCGTATCCATGACATCCGAGATGGCGAGCCAAAAGGAGGAGAGGCCACAATCCACCTAAAATGTTTCGGGGTGGCGCCATCGAGTGTTTCCGGTACGCATCCGCAAAAGGCGTGCCTGGAAAAAGTTAATTCTTGGATTCTCAGGCTGCCCACAGCTGTGATCTGCTTTACAAACGCACTGAGGACACGTCAGTACCTTGGCTTTCAGAAAATATACGCAAGTAGCGAAATGCTTGTGATGCAAGACGTCCTACAGACAGTTGATATCGGACTTATCAAACTTGGAATAATTGAACTCTTTGGTATATCTGACAGCTGGGACATCCCCTTGAATGCCCATGCAAAAGTTTTCCTATGCGAAGGTGTAGGGCTAGAGCATATGTCGAACTCGAAGACATCGGAACATCCGCTATATAGAGCGCTTCGGCCCACCACTGCCCAAGAGCGCATTTTCCTAGCATTGATCATTTTGAGTTGCGTTCAATCAAGTTCCGATCCCGTTTGTACTGGTTTCTTTGATGCGCAGTCTTCAGCTTTTAAATCGTAGGCGTAGCGTTTTTCAAAAAGACCGATTGGTCAGTCCATTGATATGAGAATGTGATGTGACTTGATTATCTCGTCATCTTAGCATTTCATTCCTTCTTGGTTAGCACACAATAACCGGCGGGCCCGAAAGGCATGGGCCTCAAGATGTGAAATCTCGTGACGTATTTTCGGTATTTGCGGTTTTAAAACGCATATCTCGGAGGCTATGCTTTTTTTTCTTTTCTCGCTCAAAGCAGCTATATGCAGCGGCTGCTAGTAGCAAAGCCCCAAGTGACATCGATATCACCAACGTGCAGACGGTAAGAACTTGCTTATGCGGAGCATTTTCTTTTGCGGCTTGTGGACTTCTGTCTTCTCGCCTCGTTCCTGAGAAATCCCAATTCAGGAGTTCGAATGAACGTTCAACTACTCGTAGTGCTGAAAATGAAGGCTGGGGATTGGAACGACGTTAAGTAAAGCCGCGTAGATAACTCTTTGCGGGCTTTGGTGTCAGGTGACTACTTCGGGTGTGTCAAGAGCGCTTACAACGGCGTATGGTGCGTCACTGAATTCGCCGACTTAATATCGTTTCCGGGACTATTTCACACGACGAGCGACTTCAATGGTGCAGATGACTACGCAGATGATTCTGACTGCATCGTAGAGGTTTCTGACATGCTGAGGCCATTGCTTCGTTGCCGGTGCCACGGACGTGTATCCGTGTTGTCGCCGCTGACCAACTAGTTACCACGCTACAGAGCTTGCATCGGGGTTCTGCGTCATTAAACGCTGTTGTGGCCGAACAACCTCGATTCGCGAAATTGAAAAGCTTCAGTGGTATTGAGGATGGCTGTAACGTGACGGCGCGCACGAAGAAAGATAAGTTTACAGACTATTTTATGCGAAATAAAGTGCGGTAACATGTAGAAGAAGTTCACATGCACTTTGTTCTTTCTTACACCGTGAGAGAATCGATATGGCAACGCTTGTTACGATTTTAGACATGTGTGCCGAGACCTCAAATGCTATATATTAGGTCTGAAATATGCATATTTTATATTTGACTTTATCTTTACATTGAATGATTGCTAAAACACCTTAGAGTTTGATATTTCCGGGATCTAGTGTAGTTCATAGTCACAACAACGAAGTCACCTGAATATTTCATAATAGATATTATTGGTGCACATAATGAATGATAGCGAAGAATATGCAAAGGAGCACTTTATGTTGACTTTACGCAAACTCCAACTATAAATGGCGTTTCCTGAAAACACTAATTATAGTCAGAGAAATAATTTGTTTCTGTATCAACTGCAGTGATTATGTGCACACTTTCATGACCTGTTTCTAAATAACATCTACCTTTCTTGAAGGAAAATAATAATGTTGTCACCAGGCAAAAAGCCTGGTAACTCGAATAATTAAAGGTCTATATTACTGCCTTTACTGCCGGATGTCGCGACTTCGCGACATACTGAAAAAAACTGTCAGATTTCACGTACAGTGGGAATCGATGATACGCGAAGCACGAAAGAGAAATGCTGATACGTCACTTTAAAATCAACACAATGTAACGAGGTGGAGTTAAATGATGCCGTACGTGACTTCCGTGTCGTCATTATTATGATTGGATGTGTCATCTACCTTCGTCATCTATTCACGTCACGTGATAATACATTTAGTATATCTGGAGCTAGCAAAACGGCCATGACCACGCTACGAGCGTGGTACGTCGTCGTGTCCTTACATGACACGCGTGTCAAGATTATCATGTTTGCACCAGTGATATGATTCGCCATTCATTGACGTCACATTAAAGCAAAGTTGGTGGATGTGGCGCTAGCAAAATCGCCACGAGTCCATCATGAAGGACCCAATATACTCCAGTGCAGCGTTGACACGCGCGCACGCTGGGCACAGTGACGCTACGTTAGCAAAACATGAGCACTCTTTCATTGAAAGGGAGTGGGAAAGGTGTGTAATACCCCTGTAATACGGGCGCTTACGAACACCGTTTAACTCTCTCATACTTACGACAAGGGAGATGCGGTCCTTGCCACAAGGCCACCCTTACGCAAACGAAGGTAATCAGAGCGATTCGCAAAGGACGTTCGACGATCTCCCTTTGCAGCGGAACGAGGTACTCTCTTCCCCAGTATATGCAGGTAAGAAAAATAAATATTTTGAGCACTAAATTGCCGCAGTGAGAACAATAATACGTTTTGGCAATATTAAATGTTCTTTTGTTGGAATACTCATTCATAACGTGTGTTTCTTTACATATATATACGCCCACCAGAGTGCAGCTACACTCCACACCGATGCCCTCGTTACCGTGCCTCACTTGTCGGGCGCTGCCATTTAAAATATTTCGTCCGTGAGTGCGGTTGTTGTCATCGCTGTGCTTGCCTTTCCCTGTTGGAGGAATGACTGACAGGGTTGCTTCATCGTCACCTGCTTCGACGGCTGTAGGGTTAATGCGACTCGATCTAATTTAGGGTAACTTACGGGCTACAAAAACAACTATAATCGTCAAGCATGGCGCGATTGCAAACAAGCATAGCTGATTTATTTATTGGTATTTGGGGTTTAACGTCCCAAAACCACCATATGATTATGAAAGACGACGTAGTGGAGGGCTCCAGAAATTCCGACCAGCTGGGGTTCTTTAACGTGCCCCCAAATTTGAGCTCATGGGCCTACAACACTTCCGCCTCCATCAAAAATGCAGCCGCTGCAGCCGGAATTCGATCCCGCGACCTTCGGCACAGCATCCGAGTACTTCACCCACTAGACCTCTGCGGTGAGGCAAAACAAACATAGCGTTAGGCACAAGGTGGCTAGTGTCGTTGCCAGCATCGCTACATTTAGCGAATGCATTTTCATATAAAATGAGTTTTATTGCTATCTTTGCTTGAGACCTACTCGCTTTTGTGTTTTTTTAAACCACATAACGAAGAATAAAAAACAACTAGAAAAGAAATTAGGATATTTCTGCGAAAATCAACAGTACCGGCAGAGCCCCCATCGCGACAACTAATACAACCTTGTCATTGCTGTGTGACACTGCCACAACTACATCTCCGTCAAACTCCTTTGGGGAGATTTACATTGACGGAGTTTAACAGAGTTTGGTGGTGGCCGTGTGGCAGGGATGTGGCCCTTGGTGAAAAGGAGGTTCGGTAACTGAGTTCAGCGCTGCCATGTTAAAGTGAATATTAGTTTGTTAAGGACTGTTGCGTATGTTTTGGGCAAGTATGAGGGTGTGTTACAAGCGTGTTGCCGTCCACTATGATTAGGCATGTTTCATGCCTTGTTTGCTGTGCTGCGCAGACGCCTTTGGTTCGCCACGTGACCGGGTCGACTGCATGATATATGTGCGTGTATCTTCCAATGAAGTTTACTTGCGAGTTCAGCGCAGTCTCGTCTCTTCCTCTGTCCTTACCTACATTTTTTGCGCTGTTTTTACATCAGAAGCATGAACCACCAACTAGCCCAACTTTCGCTGTTTTCGGACTCTATAGACGAGAGCACGCCTATGTCGAACGCAGGCGCCTTCAGCGGTATACCCTCGCTCCCAGAGACGCCATAATTTGTTTGCAACTGCCAAGGCGCGCCTCGCTAGCATAGAATGCAGTGACTCTCGGAGTTTAAAATGCAAAAAAGCACCTGTTCACGCTGCTACGGCTTATAAAATGTCACCGGGGAATCACTGCGCTGTCATCTGATCCGACAACAACCGGCGCAAGAGGAAGAGTTTGCTGAGAACGGCCTGTGAAGTTCAGAGTTCATCACGGGAATCCTGCCGGTGCGGTGTTTTGCGACTGCACAGATTCGCAATCAGCAGGAAAACTACAAGCCCAGTGAAGTGTACAAGTAAGTATACTTACTGCGTTTACTCAAGCGCGGCTCCAGCTGTTTTACATTGCAGCAGCAATTTGCGTACAGGAATGCCTGTAGTATGAGGCACAAAGCTATGGCCGTATTCTTTCGCAGGCCGCATGTCAATAATAGGATATACGTATTACCACTTACGCGTAGATGCACGCACCGTGCATGTTCATTACAACTTTAAAGACCTAATATCGCAATGCGTGAATGGGGTGGAAAGCATGGCTTTCGACTCGGTCGAACTGCAACATGCCTTGACTGTCACCAGGCGAATCTACACGTGCTTTCGGCCAGCGTCAGCAGCATCTTGTTCTAGCTGGAACTTTTGCAGCACGTACGTGTTCCGAGTGCCCGGCAGGACTGGCAATTGATACACATGTGGTGCATGAGCGTAAGTTGAAACCAGAATTGAGCGCTACGCTGACGCCGGCTTACATTACAAATTCTGCCTTGTCATATCCAAGGCATGATGCCGTTAATGAGTCGAAAGCAACGCTTTCCGCTGTTCACGTTTCTTTCAGCCACCATAGTGCGTAACTGATGAAGCTGCTTCGGTAGTCGGAAATGGACGTGCTGCAGGCGTTATGGACTGTCGAGGAAGGTCTCCTTGACGTTTCACACGAAATCAGCATAAACTTCCAGGACAGGAACAGCGCGAAACATGCTTACATCCGGACTCGAGTTGTGAAGTTTTGCGTTTTATTTATTGAGCGTCTGCTTGAGCGCCTGGTAGTTGAGAGTGTTGCTTTGCTGCGCTTGCAACAGATGGTGCCACGCGCTTTTCAATATGGCAGCAAGCACTTAGTTTGCTGTGTTCTGGTGTATAGTCTGACACCAGGTGCGACCAGCATCCGTCGGCGTGGCCCGACGGCAACCAGTGCAAAATGTGACATGCGGCATTTCGTGCCGATGCGTTAGCCAGGCAACACTGCATCTCCCTCTTTTCGTGACTGAAGGACGCCGGAAGCACTAAAACGCGCATGCGTCAAAGCAACGCAGCACGGCGCGTGCCTGCCAGTATATGGCAGGACCGGCGCCTGGCATGGCAACGCCGGCATGACGCGACGAAATGAACGCCAGCGAACCGTGCACCACCTCACGTCGAATTTTATTGGTGCCTTGATTGTGGCATGTAGTCAAGTTTTCACACGACACACATCTCATCATTATCATGTTTGGACGTGTCGTTTGCCTTTGTCGTCCATTCACGACACGTAACACCAAATTTGACATATTTCAAGGTAGTGAAACGGCCGCGAGCATATCATCAGTGTGCCATGTATTCATGTTGTAACATGACACGCATGTCGTATTTATTACGTTTGCATGTATCATTTACCTTTGTCGGTCGTTCGCTTCGCGTAATACTGAGTTTGGTACATGTGAAGCTAGCGAAATGACCACGAACACATCATGAGCGTAGCATGTAGTAATGTTGGTACATTAAACGCATCTCATGGTTATCATGTTTTCACCAGTCGCATACCTTCTTCATCCATTCACGTACCGTAATACTCAATTTGGTAAAGGTGAAGCTAGCGAGACGGCTGCTAGCGCATCAGGAGCGTGGCATGTAGTCATGTTGTTACTTCACACACAACTTATGATTATCATGTTTACACTGGTCACATATCTTCGCCATCCATTCACGTACTGTAATGCCAAGTTTGGTATATTTGACGCTAGCGAAACGGCCACAAGTGCATCATAAGCATGACATGTAGTTATGTTGTTACATGACACGCATGTTATGATTTTCATACTAGGGTCTATCACTTGTGTTCGCCATGCAATCATGTCATACCATACCAGTTTTTCAACATGCCACGTGATTGAAACCCCCGCCGGAGCAGCAGGACTGTGACATGTAAATGATGACACTCATGAAATACATATGATGATTTTCATGTTGTGACTACTCAAATATGTTCTTCATTCAGTCATGGTATACCATGCCAAGTTTAATATCGATACCATTATCGAAACGGTCAGGAGAGCTAAATGTCGTAGGCGGATAGATAGATAGATAGATAGATAGATAGATAGACAGACAGTTAGACAGACAGACAGACAGACAGCAGACAGACAGACAGACAGACAGACAGACAGACAGACAGACAGACAGACAGACAGACAGACAGACAGACAGACAGACAGATGGATAGATACGCTCAACGTCGCCGAAGTTCCCAAAAAATGGCAGCATATCCACAGAGTGAATGATGGAGAATGGGGTGAAGCATCCATTCGTTTATTCGTTCTTGCTTCCGTTCGTCCATGCGTCCGTCTGTGTGACCGCCCCGCGTGTCCATTCGCCCGTCCGTGCATGCGTTTGTTCGTGCGTCCGCTCGTCCATCTGTGCCTCCGTCCCTGCGTTCGTCCATGCATCCTCCCCTGCGGTCGTCCGATCTTCAATCCGTCGGTGCAGCCATCTGTGAGTCCGTCCATGCATCTGTCTGTGTGTCCGTTCGTTCACCTCTTCAATACTCGAAGTACTATCATCTCGCATCTTTTCATCATATATTCCGGATATAGAAGCACCGCCATACAGAGGACATTACAAGGACTGAACGAGAGTAGGCACACGCACACCTTCTTACGGCTTGCGCTTCGTGTCTACTGCCCACCTTTAACCACCTTGAGTTCATGGCATATACTACTTCACTGCACTCATGGCAATGCGCCTCAACGCTCGCTAAACCTTTCTAAAAACAAAGACGTTACGCCCAGCGAGTATAACGTAGCAACCCTTTCTTGTCAGATAGTGCTCAAGGTACATGCCAATGGCTGCTAATGGGGAATGAGAGACAGGAAAATTCGGCTGTTAGTTAACTTGCACGCTGGAAATGTTTTATTGTTCAACAAAGCACAGGAGAAATCTCCCACCAGCACCACCTTGCAGGTCAAAATGTAAGACTGGTTACATGCTATGACTACGGCTACGGCTACAAGGGACAAACGAGTGCCGCTATAAGGAGCTTCACCCCTTAAAATGCTTCGCATTCAAAACTTTGAGCAAGTAAGTCGCGAAATGCGTGCCATCTTTAAGGCCAGCTGTCAAATAACTCACGGGGCATGTACTTTCAGCATGAAAAATGTAGCGCTGTATCGTATGAGGTGTTTTAAGCTACAACGGATTGTCTTGGAGCTGATGTCGGAGAGCGTGAAGCGCATGCAACAGCTCTCACTTCTTCGTTTTTTCTCGTCTTGGTGACGTAAGTTCTATCTTCAATAATTTTGTTTATTTGGTGTGTAGGCAATGAAGAGGTGGCGCACAACGTGTTACGTAGTCCTGAAGTACAGTTTTTATTGCGAGGTCCTCGCTTCTGTGGCATAGGGAGAATTCACGACGTATAAGGTGTACTTGAGATACTTTAACTGTGGAATCACTTAAAGGATGCCATTTATTGCGGTAAACTGAAAAAAAAAACTTATTTTGCTCCACAGTTTCACAGTTCAGGCTATAAAGGTCAACTAATGATTGTTTCTGCAAATAATTGTTATTTTGATTCAAGAAGACACCCTGGAGACATTTATTTGCAAAAGTTTTCACCAGGTAACAATAAAAATGTTTTAACAACTATTCATTGAAACATAAAGATATGAAAATAATTGATTTATTTTTGGAAAGGCTTAATATTTTTGAACAAAATCATAAAATGCTCAATATGATTATCATACAAATAGTGTGCAAAGCTTGGTAGAGTTTGCTATAAAAGTAGCAGAGCCGTTGGCAGTATGCCAAATTATGCACTCACAGATGACATAGTACTTCATTTTTACCCATTTGAAGCACGGTTGTCACAACAGAGGAGTCAAAAACAAATAAATGGTTGCCGAGAGAGTGTGACCAAGAGAAAAGCGAAGTCTGTGCGCGTGCGACACACCCTATGGTGCGTGTGTCGACGTTCGACACCTTGAAGCGGCCAATGCCATGTGGTTCTCAGCTGGACATCTGGTCCGGAGAACTAAGCGATGTCCTCCAGGCGCTACCGTTCTTGTACCCCGGCTAGGGACAGGCCCAGGGACCAGGCGATGAGCGGGGGTTCCGGCTGGCGTTCCAGACTGCTTTATGGCAACCGCGACGAGCTAGGGCTGCATTCCGGCTGCGCAGCTGACCGAGGGATCAGGGGAGGTGCCGTTGTCCTCGCTGTCATTCACGGCGATAGATCATTTTACATGAGTGGTGAACCACGGCTGCTGACTTTCTTGCAAGTCGCTGAGACGACCCGGGTGCGGTCGGGGTGAACGTGGTGTCCACGCTGCCGAGCTACTGCAGCAGAGATCTGCACTATGGCACGGGCTGACGGGCGTTAAAGACGTCAACCAGCCAGACTGCACATCGTCTCTGAGCGACCGACATTTATTTATTTATTTATTTATTTATTTATTTATTCAGTTACCCTCAAGGCCCGAGGGCATTACAGAGGGGAGTGGGTACATACATACATGTACAGCATACAAAGCAAAATACAACAACAGAAAAATTGCAATCATCGCTTGCTACAGGGTTGAACTGAGGCTACGTACAAATAAAATTAGTGACGGCAATTTTAAATAAAGCAGCATCTTTTATACCAACAATATCACAAGGAAGACGATTCCAACATACAGATGTTTTTGGCACAAATGAATCATGAAAACACTTGGTGTGCGCTAAAGGAAGTCCTACTTTATGGCGATGATCAATGCGAGTGAATACGTAAGTTGGTTGGGCCAATAATCTGCTTCTGAGTAACGGATTGGTGAAGTAAATTTTATGGAATATACACAGCCGAGACACTTTCCTGCGAAGAGACAGTAGGGGTAATGCTAGTGTAGTTTTCATTGATGTGACGCTCGAGGTGCGATGGTAATTTGAAAGGATGAAGCGCGCTGCCCGATTCTGCACTCGTTCTAATTCATAGATAAGCGAGTCATAACCAGGGTCCCAAACAGATGCTGCATATTCTAATCTGCTACGTACCAATACTTTGTAGAGTAAGAGTTTCAAGGAAACGGGTGCCTGATTAAAATTTCTTCGAAGGTAACCCAACGTGCTATTAGCTTTACCTGCAATATATTCAATGTGTGTCTTCCAAGACAATGTAGAAGTTATGTGGATACCCAGATACTTATAAGAATTTACTACTTCGAAAAGAACATTATTAATATGATACGACCTGATACTAGTGCTGTGTCGGTTAACATGCATGTACTTGCATTTGTTAACGTTTAACGCCATGCCCCAAGTCTCACACCATTCCTGAACCCGATTCATATCAGCCTGCAATTCTAGAACGTCTGAATGACCCTTAATTGCCCGATAAATTACGCAGTCATCTGCGAAAAGACTCACTGAAGAAGTAATGTTTAGAGGCAAATCATTTATATAGACCAGAAAGAGCAATGGTTCCAACACGGAGCCCTGTGGGACCCCAGAGCCAACCGGGACCCTGGGCGAATCAAAGTTATTAACAGCGTAGTGGAGCATACGCACCAACGCGTATGCACCTTCGGAAAACAACGAAAAGCCCGTGCTCTGCTTGCGCGAGAGTTTGTGCTGCCTTTGCCAGACTGGCCATACGCCCACTTTCCGTTGCGACCTCGTTGCGACTTCTCGGCTCGAATAAACGTCATCACATTTGGTGGAGGCTGCTGAGATCCCCAAGAAGACCTGGAGCTCCGCTCTCGCAAGTTGCCTCAAAGACTACCGCGAAACATGACTGACGCAGTTGCCAACCAGCCCGTCCCAGCCCAGCCAGTACCATCGGCTGCCCCGTCTACCTGCCCCGGGCGCTACTCGCCAGCGGGACCCACCAATCTTCAGCGGAAGTGGTGAGCAAGGCGTCGAAGACTGGCTGTCCTTGTACGAACGCGTAAGCGTCAGCAACAAGTGGGACGACGACTCTAAACTCGCTTACGTTATCTTTTACTTGGCAGACGTAGCTAAGCTTTGGTTTACCAACCGCGAAACCGCCATCGCCAACTGGTCCTCCTTTAAGACCCTCGTAACAGAAGCGTTCGGCCGACCAGAGGTCCGCAAGCTCCGCGCTGACCAGCGTCTGCGCCACAGAGCCCAGCAGCCTGGCGAAACGTTTACGAGTTACATTGAGGATGTGCTCGACCTCTGCAGGCGTGTTAACCCATCTATGCCCGAAGAACAGAAAATTCAGCAGATTCTCAAAGGTATTGAGGATGGCGCATTCAAGATGTTGCTAGCGAAAAGCCCGACCTCGGTGGCAATCCTCGTAAGCCTGTGCCAGAGCTTCGATGAATTACGCCGTCAGCGTTCCATCGCCCGACAGAGTGTCTCACCACCAGATTCGATCTCGGCTGTCGCACTCGCAAATGTCAACGTTCGCCAAGAAAGTCTGTCCAACCAGATCAAAGACTTCATCAGGGAGGAAGTCGCCCGACAGCTCTCCCTGCTGCCGCATAGCGACGCGCCCACCGCAAGTCTGCCTTCGACACTGCAGCAGGCCATACGCACTGAAATTTGCGATGTCCTACCTACAGTGCAGGCCCCTTACGCATGCACTTCAGCAGCATCTAATCTCTCAGCTGTTAGCTACGCACCACCTGCACCATCTTAACCTCTCAGCTACGCAGCTGTGGTGGCGCGACCCCCACCACATCCAGTATCCTTATCGGCTCCACCTCCTCCGGCAGCGCCTCCGGTTTACAGGCCCTCACCTCGCTTTTTCCGTCCATCTAATGAGTGGCGCACCCATGACTACCGTCCTATCTGCTTCGCGTGTGGCATCGCTGGCCACATTGCGCGCTACTGTCGCCGCCGTCCTACACCTGCGTACGCCTCCTTTGGAACTCCTACCTATGCGTCGCAGCAGGCCACCACGTCTGCATACGAACAGAAGCACTCTGACTCGGATCCTCGCCCATCGACTTCTCGTTTCCCATCTCCTCGTCACCGATCGCTATCTCTTATACGTCGTAGACCACCTCCTGAGGAGGGAAACTAATCAGTGCTGTTCCAGAAGCAAGAACTGCAACTTCTGCGCAATCATCAAGGCCTCCATTTTCGCCGCGAAATGTTGTTGATGTCAATGTTGAGGGAGTCGCCACACAAGCGTTAATTGATACTGGGGCCGCCGTTCCTGTGATGAACGCAAAATTTTGTCGCAAACTGAAGAAAGTGACCACATCTCTCTGTGGCATCGTGCTGTCCACGGCTAGCGCGCAACGCATTAAGCCCTCGTCTCTGTGTACGGCGCGCGTCGTCATCCAAGACGTTTTGTACATCGTCCAATTTTTTGTACTACCATCTTGCTCTCATGACCTCATCCTGGGTTGGGATTTCTTATCAGGTCATGAAGCTATTATCGATTGTTGCCGTGCGGAAGTGTCCCTAGTGCCAAGTTGTGAATTTGCACCACCCGACCATTCACCACTGCTCTGCAAACTCATCGCTGATGACGACATCACCTTGCCTCCGGAAGCTTCAGTCCCTATTAGCCTTTCATGTGTGGTGCAACCTGACGCCACGGTGGTGTTTACGCCATCCCCTGTTTTTCTGAACGCAAGGGCATCGTGCTCCCATTTGCCGTTCTTACGATTGCGTCTGGTTTAACCGTAATGCTGGTTACCAACCACTGCAACTACCCCATTGGCTTGCTTCGTGGTGAAACGTTAGGATATGTGCAACTTCGACCATATCAATATCATTCTTCCCGACGAAACGCCATGTCAGATTGCCGCAATCACTCAGGCGTCTGAGCCATCAAGCTCACCAGCTTTCGACAATGCTATTGACGCAGACCTTCCCCCTCCCCGCATCGCAGCCAACTTGTTGCTCTCCTTAACAAGTTTCGCTCTTCTTTCGACTTTCAGAAACCTGCTTTGGGCCGCACCACGACTGTCACTCATACTATTGACACCGGCTCACATTCGCCTCTGCGACAGCGTCCTTACCGCGTTTCTGCCGAAGAGCGCCGCGTCATTACGGAGCAAGTAGATGACATGCTTAAACGCGGAGTCATACAGTCTTCTCAAAGCGCTTGGTCGTCACCCGTGGTTCTGGTAAAGAAAAAAGATGGCACCGTTCGATTTTGCGTGG
This sequence comes from Rhipicephalus annulatus, assembly GCA_013436015.1. Lineage (NCBI taxonomy): Eukaryota > Metazoa > Arthropoda > Arachnida > Ixodida > Ixodidae > Rhipicephalus > Rhipicephalus annulatus. The sequence continues at coordinate 29,865 of WOVY01001926.1, read as the reverse complement.
ACTATCGCCGCTTAAACAAGATTACAAAGAAAGACGTCTACCCGCTACCACGATTAGACGATGCTCTTGACTGTTTACAAGGCGCCGAGTACTTCACATCCTTGGATCTGCGTTCTGAGTATTGGCAGGTGCCAATGGCTGAATGTGATCGCCCTAAAACAGCCTTTGTAACGCCGGATGGCCTGTATGAGTTCAAAGTCATGCCATTTCGGCTCTGCAACGCGCCTGCGACGTTCGAACGCATGATAGATACCATATTGCGGGCCCACAAGTGGAAAATTTGCTTGTGTTACCTAGATGACATCGTAGTCTTTTCAGATGATTTCCTGACACATCTTCGTCGTCTCCACGAGATTCTGACGTGTCTAGCTTCTGCAGGCCAACAACTTAACACCAAGAAGTGCCACTTCGCAGCCCGAAAACTAACCATCTTGGGACACGTCATCACAAGAGACGGTGTTCTTCCGGACCCCGATAACCTTCGAGCTGTCGCTGACTTCCCAATGCCCACATCACTCAAAGCCCTAAGAAGTTTCGTTGGTCTTTGCTCTTACTTTCGTCGCTTCGTGCGCAACTTCGCGTCCATCATTGCACCTCTGACTAGTCTGCTTTCCAACAGCAAAGGTATATCAGCAAGGTCACCTGCATGTGACGACGCATTTCACCAGCTGCGCCGCCTGCTGACCTCGCCACCTATTCTTTGCCACTACGACCCCACTGCTGCCACAGAAGCTCACACTGATGCAAGCGGCTTTGGTCTCGCGCAGTTTTGGCACAAAGGAAAGGCACCCAAACCGAATACGTAGTCGCTTATGCAAGTCGCGCTCTTAAGAAGGCTGAATTGAATTACTCCGTGACAGAGAAGGAGTGTTTGGCCATAATCTGGGCGCTTACGAAGTTTCGCCCGTACCTTTACGGCCGTCCTTTCGACGTGGTCACAGACCACCACGCTCTATGTTGGCTGTCCTCCTTGAAAGACCCGTCCGGACGTCTGGGCCGTTGGGCACTTCGATTGCAGGAATACGACATCCGTGTCGAATATCGTTCCGGTCGCAAGCATGCGGACGCCGATGCACTTTCCCGATCGCCATTAACACCAGATGTGGCTTCTCTGTCACCCCCTTTTACCACCTTGTCACCACTCGACAGCACTGACATGCTTTCGGAGCAGCGTAAAGACCCATACCTTGCCTTGTTAGTCGACTACCTTACCGATCCGTCTTCTGTCCCTTCCACGAGAGCGCTGCGCCGGCAAGCAGCCCACTTTGCCTTACGTGACAACATTCTGTACCGCCGCAACTACACGCCTGGTGGTCGGAAGTGGCTCCTTGCTGTCCCAACTCATATGCGCTCTGACATCTGCATGAATTTTCATGCAGATCCCCAAAGTGCTCACGCAGGTGTCCTGAAAACCTACGAAAGGCTGCGCCAACGCTATTACTGGCGAGGAATGTATAGTTTTGTGCAGAAATACGTTCAGTCTTGCACCACTTGCCAACAGAACAAAACACCTCCGCGGCACCTTACTGGCATGTTACAGCCGCTCCCGTGCCCGGCTCGCCCATTCGACCGCGTGGGTATAGACCTCTAGGGCCCCCTCCCATATAGTAGCTCTGGAAACTGGTGGATTATTGTCGGAGTCGATCATCTGACCCGCTACGCTGAGACTGCAGCTCTACCGGCCAACGACCGCCCACGAAGTTTCACTCTTCATTCTCCGCAGCTTCATTCTACGCCATGGTGCTCCGCGGGAATCAGTGATAGGGGTCGAGTGTTCCTGTCGGAGGTCATCCAAGCTATCCTCGCTGAATGCAACATTATCCACCGTAAGTCTACCGCATACCATCCACAGACAAATGGTCTTACTGAGCGGTTCAACCGCACACTTGGCGACATGCTGAGGATGTACACCTCCTCCGACCACACTAACTGGGACGCTGTACTGCCCTTTGTTACCTTCGCTTATAACACCGTGACGCAAGCGACTACCGGTTTTTCCCCGTTCTTTCTATTGTACGGCCGCGAACCTTCCCACCCACTCGACACTATACTACCGTACCGCCCTGATGCATCTGAGTGCTCCCCGCTTTCGGAAGTCGCCAGATACGCTGAAGACTGCCGTCAGTTGGCTCGGTCTCTGACAAGTGAGGCTCAAGGTCTACAAAAGACTCGACACGACGACGCTCACCGCATAGCTCCTACATTTCGTGCTGGCTCCCTTGTGTGGCTTTGGGTGCCCCCGCACGTTCCTGGCCTGTCTTCTAAACTTCTGGCCCGGTACCATGGTCCGTACCGTGTCATTGACGCGACCTCCCCGGTGAATTACATCTTCGAGCCGTTAACACAATCACCAGATTTGCACCGTCGAGGACGCGAGACCGTACACGTCGACCGTCTCAAGCCCTACTACGACCCCCTCATTGTGCCTACTCCCTGAGTCGCCAGGATGGCTACCCTTCACCCCGGTGGTATTGTAGTGGAGCATACGCACCAACGCGTATGCGCCTTCGGAAGACAACGAAAAGCCCGTGCTCTGCTTGCGCGAGAGTTTGTGCCGCCTTTGCCAGACTGGCCATACGCCCACTTTCCGTTGCGACCTCGTTGCGACTTCTCGGCTCGAATAAACGTCATCACAACAGTTACAAATTGGGAACGGTTACTGAGAAAAGCAATCACCCCCGCGAGGACGTTATCATCTATATTGAGGCTCCGTAATTTTAAAATGAGGAAATCATGAGGTACTTTGTCAAACGCTTTTGAGAAATCTAAAAAGATACAGTGAATGGGTGTGCCGTTGTCGAGAATAGAATGCAAATCATGTATAAAACATATTAGTTGCGTTTCACAGGAAAAGTTTTTACGAAATCTATGCTGCGAATCAGTAAAGAAAGAATTGCCCTCTAAAAATTTTACAAGCTGCGAATAAATTACGTGTTCCATTATTTTGCATGGTATCGAAGTGATTGATACTGGTCTATAATTTTCCGGACAAAGTTTTGACGTCCCTCAACGACTTGGTACATGGCGAGTGGTACAATTAGCGCAGCTAGGACTGCATATGCTTGATTAACCCAAGTAATACTCAATTATAGTTCATTTTTATTTGTAATAATACTTGTGTTAATGCTATCGTGGATCTACTGAGCTCTTTGTTTAGTGGTCGTGCGCTCAAGAAAAATCCTGATATTACATATCACACGGAAATGCAGGTCCCTGCAGGCACATTCAATATTTCTACCTCCCACGTTTAGGAGCTAGCATTTATTTTCACACATATTCCACGATAACCCTCCTAGGTATAGCTAAGGCGACAGCAAGGTGACTATCTCGATTTGCTTTTCTCGTCGGCTGGGATGTGCACTGAGTTATTGTTCGCAATACTGTACTGTTTTAAGCAAATAATAATAACAGTGCTGCACTAAGAACGGCCTTTTAAACGAAAGCTAAAGAGGAAGAATGACTTAGATTAAGAAACTGCACTCTTAGCACTCTAATGTCATATGTTTCATTATAATAGGTTCATTATTAGCAGAAAAAATCAAGGTCAAAGTATCATTTTTGACCTTCACGCCGAAATCTCGTCGGTACGTAAGAAATTGCAAAATGTAGCTTTCGTATTTTCGAGACATTGCCTCGATAAATTTTTCGTAACTACGTATGGCAAGTCTGTGGCACGAACAGATGACAATGTATTTGATTTTTATCTATTTGGAACTACGTAGGAATCGGTAGACACATCATTTAAAATCTCTTACGTCAAGGTGTTTCGGGCGGGAATCTCAAGGCGGCTTCGCCCCTCGTTTTTTCTTTTCATACGTTTTCTCGCTTGCTAAGCGTGATGTCGTCAAAAGAGTGGTGTTTTCGGAATCTTGAAATCGTAGTTTACTGATACATGAAAAAGGGTTTTGATTTTTAGCATCCATTTAATTGAGTCAAAAATTCAAGCTTACAATGATATGTCGTCATTGATACCCCTAATTTAAATGCTGACTTACGGCAATTTAGTCTAGGTTGTCCTTTTGCATCGACAAGGCACCATTTTTCTTTATTGATGCATGCTTCGTCTATACCCGCGCAGGGGTTTTCAACTGAAAGAGACAGCAAAAGAGAATTTGTATCAGCTGAGGACCTTTTTTTTGTTTATTTGAAAACAAACACAGTAAGTCTTTATTATTCAAAAAGTCCGGTACTAACAAATAAAACGGCATGCAATGTAATTCGTGCCTAATATCAAATGCAACAACGAATAGAGCACTATCGTAATTCACATACTAAGATTGTTATGAGGCATAGACAACTGAGTGCATGAAATTGCGTTTACAACATGAAGGATCTTCACGGAGATTCTTGATTTTGTCAGTTTGAAGGCAGTGCAATATATCAAAATAACTTAGCGCTGTAAATCACACACAGTAGTATACATCAGAACATTACGCATTGCAGTTCACTTTATTCTAAGCAAACACTGTGGAACTGAGTACATTGTTCCACCCTGAACAATGAACGCTCAAAATGCACAGATCAAACTGTCGATGATCTCGTAAGCTTCATCCGCCATACCCGTTTGGGGGAGAAAACGCAGATATAACGGTGCAAATGACTGATGTTTATATTCGTTCTGCGATGACTTGTCAAATCTACGTGCGCTGCTCAGGCAACGAGGGAACCCGGTAAATGCCGAGAACAAAGTAGGAGTAATTTTAATCCACTTTATCAGCTACATGAACGAAGAAAACAGCATACTAAAGCGCACTTATATCATCACCAATATCCACATCGTCGGTAGTGACCGTCACGCGAAAATGTGGTATACAACCTCAGTTCTTAATTATCGGTGCAAGTTCATTGCTTGACTGCAAAATAAATGCAACCAAAGAAGAATATATCACTGTATATGTATTTCAAAACATGAGGCTCACATCGCGAGCGCGAGAGAGAGCATGGTTCATCAACATAGCTTGTTGGTGTTGCAGATTGACAGAAACAGGGACTCACTTACACGTGCACAAGCAGTGCTACAGCTGCTGCTGCGCACGTGCGCAGCAAAAATGTGCCGCCGCACAACACCCGATCACGAAATTCACTGCCCTGTGAAGACTTGGAGGCTCCGCAAGGCAGTGTGCGCCCACCTTCTGTGCACCGAAGTTCATAATCCGCACGCCTCCTCCGCCGCTATACCTTTCACCTTGCAACTTCCGCTTCGATTTTTAGATGTGAAGCAGCTTTTGCTCCGGATTGTGTCCGTCGCTCGGTGACCGTCCACTCCCCCACTGCGCATGGGCCGATTCCCGCTCTTGGCGCATGTGCGCGAGCAGGTGAGAGGAGGTGGCAGAGCGTTGCGTTTACTTTCTTGCTCCTTTCCTGTATATCCGTCACATCTGTGAGCTCATATATAATGCTGCGAGCGCTCACTTCACTGCACTCTCCTAGCAGCGCTGGGTGTTCACTTTGCGGCACACACAACGTGATACACACCAGTGCGAAAAGGGTAACATAAATCGAACGCAAGATATACACAACTCCATGGACAAATGCAACATACACCGAAACATACAAATGGAAATAACTATTGGAAACACAGGTGAACACAAGTGCTCCTTCGCGTTCTACATGGTTTTGGTTAATGAGAGATGGTGTAATTTTTTGTGTTGCTTTCACTCGATCAGCATGCGCTGCGTGTAAGGAGCACTCAATTACGGACCTGTGGATGTTCTGCGGTCGTAGCACCGATGAAGCTATTTGTTCGGCAGATTGTCGTACTCATATTTTCAAGATCGCGGACGATTATATGCTTGTATAGTTCTTGCAACATTGCGCGGCGCATGATAATGCACGCCTCAGAGGCTTTTGAAAGCAAAGGGCAGGATATTCTTGAAAGAAATGGTGACGAACATAGAAGCCGTACAAGAAAACTAAAACGTCCCCATTCAATATGCGCACTAGACTACGACCAGAATACGTTATAAACAAGGAGTGTGTATTAACTCTTTCAAACATGGTGGTTCGAACTCATTTTTGACTCTTAAAATACGTGAACCCCGCGCGTCAGATTCGAAATGGCGCATATATCGAAGCTTTTGGCAATCTGATAGAGATGTTGCTACTTTGTTTGGACTTCAATGTGACCTGTTACGTTTGCTTTCTTCCGGGTGCCATCGTCCCCACGGCAAGATAGATGGTGGACCCAAGATATTACAATTTACAACATCTCCACTCCGGGATTTTACAACATCTCCACTCCGGGCGCTGTCCAAGTATCTTCACCGGACTCTCGCGCCGCTCGAGGGGCAAACACCGACCCACATACGCGACGCCAGCCACTTCTTGGAGCGCATGAGAGATGTGACCGTGAGCAGCGATGAGTGCTTCGTCTCGTTCGACGTCGTGTCCCTGTTCACCAGTGTGCCCGTAGCACTAGCGCTATCTAGCGCACGAGCAGCGTTGAACCAAGACGAGCTCTTGGATGAAAGAACCTGCCTGGGCGTCGACGAACTGTGTCGCCTACTGGAATACTGCCTCAAGGGGACGTATTTCAGCGTCAACGGGAGCTTCTACAGACAAGCCAGCGGGACCGCGATGGGAGCGGCGATCTCCGTTACGGCTGCGAACCTCACAATGGAACACATAGAAGAGACGGCACTGGGCTCCTTTATTGACAGGCCGAAAGTATTTGTGAGGTACGTGGATGACTGTTTTTGCATAATAAAGAAGGCAGCAGTAGACAGCTTCCTCGAACATCTAAACTCTATCGACCAAGCGATACAGTTCACGGTGGAACGAGAGCGAGACGGGGCGCTTCCGTTTCTCGATGTTTTAGTCAGACGACAGGGCGAGCGCATGACCTTTTCGGTGTATAGAAAGCCAACTCACACCGGCAGGTATTTGCATTTTACGTCCTGTCATCCAACTGCCCACAAAGCTTCAGTGGTTTAGGCACTCCTTTCACGTGCACGAGTAATCTGCACGTCGGAGGGTGAGAGGAAGAAAGAAGAAAAGAGGATTGTCGCCGAGCTACGAGGGAATGGCTACACAGAAGCGTTCATCTGCCGGGCGTCACGCTGTTTGTCGAGACGACAACCACCGCACCGCGGAAAGACACCTGCAAGCGACACACCGCCCGACCCCCTTTCCGCCCTGGCCACACCACCGCACACGAGAAAAACGAAGGCGCCAAACAACCGCGTCGCCATTCCATATGTGCCGGGCATAAGTGAACAGCTCTCGAGAGTCCTAGGAAAAGCCGGGGTCACGGTAATCCATAAACCTGTTTTGACGCTCGCTCGCTTGCTACCGCGGCCGAAAGACCGACCTCCGAGGGAGCTACACACGGGCGTTGTCTACAAAGTGTCGTGTTCTGGGTGTCCAGCCTGCTACATAGGCGAGAGCAAGTGTTTCCCGGAAAGAATGCGCCAACACAAGAACGACGTCAGGAAGATGGAAGTGCAACGTAGCGCTCTGGCGGAGCACTGCGAGAAGCACGACCATAAAATTGACTTAGACGGCGCTTCTGTTATTGAAACAGAACGGAATTTGGGAAAGAGGCTCTTGCTCGAGTCTTGGCACATTCAGCATACGCCTGCCAACGTGAACCGCTCGCTGGGATCAATGCCTTCGGTATACGTTCACGGTCTCCGAAACGTGGTGGAAAGGGAAAGCCGGAGCCGTGGTGAGAGAACACGACGCGACGACACTTCCATGACTAAAACAGTCACCCCCTGAGGAAGGGACCGAGTCGGTCTCGAAACGTCGGACTCTATTTGAACTGTGGCTGGAGCAATTTCAATTTCCTAAACCTTTCTACCCAGCCAGACAGATTGCTGTCAAAATGTTTACGTTTATGGCGAATAGTGTAAGAATACCTGTGGCTAAAAAAGTGAGTCGAACAATACAGCACAGCGTTGCACAGGTCGCGCAGAAAAGACGTAGTTTCAATACCTGAACCATGTTAATATAATCACAGTGGAAAATGTAATAGAAATGTATTGCTGTGCAAGGTCACCCGAGAGAGCTAAGAAACAGTCTCCTCGGCAACGAACACTTTTTTTGAACACCTATTTCAGATAAAAAGCACACGCCCCAATTGGCCTTGAAATAGTGGAGTGGCGGCCCCTCGCGTGTGACATCAGCGTGGTGACTCCGTTATCCTGCGCGCGGCTTCCGGCGGGAACCTAGCCGAACGAAGAGACTCAAGAGCGTGAACTACCACTTGCAATAAATGATTTGAAGTGCAGTTATGCAGTTGTTTTCGTTGCGACCTAATAATCAGGGCCAAAAAGTGAAACGTTCTTACTAGCAACGTCTGTGGTGTATCATTTCCACAGGGAAACGGCATGTGCCTGTGGCCTACTGCTTAGGGCATCAGATGTCGTCTGTACTGGAAGACCACAGTTCAGGTGTTTAGATATTTCAATAATCGAGTATTCTCCAGTTCCTACAAGTATATAGATACAGCTAGCGAAACGCCGTGGTCTTACTGACAGCGTGGGGTTGTACGATGCAGGTGACGTTGTCGAGGTTCTCAACAGAGATTGCATCACTATCGCGGCTCTCTTCCTGCAAAGAAGTGAACTTGTGAACCAACCCCACAAAGTCTCTGAGGCGACGGAGAGCGCGCCCATTATTCCTCATGCTGTTTCGCAAGGCACACAATGTTTCTCTGTGGTGATCGAGTGCTGCGCAGTAGTGAAGTACTGCTCTGTAGATTTTGTCCGCACGAGAAAAGAAGGTTGGCTTTCTCAAAAACGTCACAGCTTTGCCGCAAAGGTGAGGCAGTAAACGCGATAGCAACAAATTGGAAGGCCACGCACAGAATGGCAAGCAGATTGAAACGTGCACCGCGTTTCTCACGCACAAAGGACGTACCAAACGTACTCACAGGTACCGATTATAGCGAATAGGTGTCTCAATTGTTACTTCACTGTGTCTGAAAAGCGTGCCCTTTTCGCAAACAGAGGCTGTGCAACAATTGCTGTGACCTTTGTGCGCCCGGAACCTACAGCAGAATTGTTCCGACGAAACTCAAAGGCTAGCCAAGACGCACGATTCTTCAGATTGCAAGATAAGGGTGCGTGGTCGAGCGTACACCAACTTATTCTCTACGTGGGCCAAAGTACGCGTGAGAGGTGAGAGCCGCTGCGCTCTACTGCGCCATCTTGCTGATAATGCTGAAAACACGATAGTCCCCTCTCCCTATATGCCCGCCAACAGCGTTAAGTGGTAGATATGAATAGGTTGCCGTTCGAATTTTCAAGAAGGTAGCTTTTGATGGCTCAGTGGTTTACTGCTTGCTTTCACGACGTGGAGGTCCCGCGTTCGATTCCGCGCAGTGGAGATTTTTTTCAGGATTTTTTTCCTCCTTGCGTTTTTAAACCCATATATATATATATATATATATATATATATATATATATATATATATATATATATATATATATATATATATATATATATATTGGCCCGCCGCGGTGGTCTAGTGGCTGAGGTACTCGGCTGCTGATCCGCTTTCCGATGGAGGCGGAAATGTTGTAGGCCCGTGTCCTCAGATTTGGGTGCACATTAGAGAACCACAGGTGGTCGAAATTTCCGGAGCCCTCCACTACGGGATCTTTCGTAATCATATGGTGGTTTTGGGACGTTAAACCCAACATATCATCAATATATATATATATATATATATATATATATATATATATATATATATATATATATATATTGAAGTGAGAGAGAAGTGTATATCTAAGGGCTCGTTTTTCCGTGCTTTGACACAATAATAAAGAGATCTAACAGACAGTAATGCTGAGGAACGTATAGGGGAAGTTATTAGAAGAAATGGAATGTCAATAACAAGAAAGAAAAGTGAGTGAAAAATAAGCAGCCGTGAGCAGGAATCAAACCTACGACCTTCGAATAACACGCTCGATGCTCTAACCACTGAGCTATCACAGCGGCCTCACTTCAACCCTACTTTTTTGGTTTTATATGTAAATTTAGAAGTAGGAGGTTCGGTCAGTGCCATCTATAAGTCAAGCGGCGAGTGCGAAACACCAATTTATGCGCATGTGTGGCGTCACGTAGCCCGTGAACCTATTACGAGTAGGCAGCTGACCAATAGTCCCTCGTATACAACCTAATGATACCAAGTCTGCCAGTACGAGACTCTCGTTAATGAATAAGGAAAAGAAGTGTATACCTAAGGGCTCGTTTTTCCGTGTTTTGACACAATATTAATGGGATCTAAAGAACAGTACTGCCAAGGAATGTATAGGGGAAGTTATTAGAACAAATTGAATGTCAACAAGAAAAAAGAAAAGTGAGTGAGCAAATAACCAGCCGTGAGCAGGAATCGAACCGACGACCTTCGAAAAGCGCATTCGATGCTGTAGAGAGAGAGAGAAACGAGAAAAAAAGAAGGCAGGGAGGTTAACCAGATGCTAGTATCCGGTATGCTACCCAACACTGGGGTTGGGGAATAGGGGGTTGAAAGACAAAGGGAGAGTTCCAAAATAAATAAGAGAAAAACACCGACACACACGCACACACAAAATCAGTCCACTCAGACGCGTTCCGACAGGCCAGTAGTTCGTAAGAAGCCCAGTAGCGCTTGCACGGCTTTCTTCTGTGACGATGAGTCATGACGATGGCGCAGTATACTTTCTTCTGACAGCGGCTGGTCATCTAACCTGTTTAGTTTTTTAGAAAGGTGTTGTCTTTCTAGGTTGTATTTCGGGCAGTCACACAGGATATGTCGAATTGTTTCTTCATCTCCGTAGTGTGCACAGTCGGCGGTGTCAGCCATACCTATGCGGAACGCGTACGCACGGGTAAATGCGACTCCTAACCATAGTCTGCACAGAGCAGTAGCGTCGCCTCGTCGAATTTTTGTTGGAAGCTGCATGCTTAACGTTGGATCAAGGGATCGTAATCTTGCATGTGTATAGAGAGGCTCATTCCAAAGAGCCATGGAGCGTTGGCGAGCAAGAAGGCGGAGCCTCCTAGCAGCATCCGTCCTTGAGAGAGGTATTGACTGGTCGTTGTCTTCTGTATGGGCTGAACGGGCAGCTTGATCAGCTCGTTTGTCACCGATAATTCCACAGTGGATTGGCAACCACTGAAATACAACGTGGTGCCCTTTCTCTGTTATATGGTGAAGCATTTCTGCTGTTTAAAATACCTACTGCTCATGTGGACCACGGCGTAGATTTGACAGAAGTGACTGCAGTGCCGCCTTGCAGTCGCAGAAAATCGTCCACCGTTGAGCTGTCCTGAATTTGATGGTTGTGGCGTGTGTTGGAATAACGACCGCCTCTGTTGAGCTGTTTGGCAGGACGGAGTCGTCGGTGTAGACGTGGGTGCAGTCTTGGTACTTCTCGTACAGCAGAAGTAAAGCGAGCTGCTTGAGGGCTGGTATTGAGAAATCTCGTTTTTTCTGGATGCCTGGTATTGTCAGGTTGATGACTGGCTGTTTGAAACACCATGGAGGAATTGAAGGTCTCGCCGCGGGCGTAAAACCAGTTGGTAGGTGCTGCAGATAACAAGTCCGGCCAAATGACGCCCCTCGGCGCATGCGTCATTGTAAAACTTTCCTTCTTTCTCTCCTCTTGCTTTCCTATATATATTTCCGAGCTCGAAATAAAGGCTCGTTGGTTTTGCACTGCCACATCGACTGATTTCCTTGTCACCGCGGCCGGCCTATGGCCGGTAGAACGTAACAGTGGCGACGAGGATTCTACAGCAGCAAGAAGGCCAGCATATGCCCACAAGCGACGGCCTGCAGAACGAACCCACCAGCCATGGCACACCAGCTACCGGAATTCGAAGACGCAAAAGATAAGTGGCAGGCGTACTTGGTAAAGGTGGAGGCTTACTTTGAAGCTAATGATGTGAAGGACGATGCTAAGAAGAGGGCCCTGCTGGTAGCCGCACTTGGCACAAAGACAATTGAAATCTTGAACGGGAAAGTAGCGCCGCAGAAACCTAATGCTCTGACCTACGCGGAAGTTGTGCAGACGTTAAACAGCTACTACGACCCAGTGCCGAATGAAATTTCAGAAAGCTTCAAATTCTTCCATCGCTGCCAGCAAGAAGGGGAGTCTGTGCATGCATTTATTGTGGCAATTCGACAGATGGCCCAGAATTGCAACTTTTCGACGATGCTGGACAGAATGATAAGGGACCGTATTGTGTGTGGAGTCAGGTCCAAGAATTTGCAAAAGCAGCTGCTAGCAAAGAAAGACCTTAATCTTCAAGAAGCCGAGGCCCTTGCCCTGGCCGCAGAAAGCGCCGAACGCGATTCGCAAGGTATTACTTCGGACAAAGAGCAAGCGAGTTTGCTTAAGTTGAGTGCTCAATATGAGTCGCGCGCGAAGACGGCGGGCGTACAACAATGCAATTGTTGTGGAAAGCAGGGTCACAGAACCAATGCTTGTCGCCTAATCAAGCGCAGATGCTTCAAATGTACACGGCGAGGGCATTTAGCCAGAATGTGCGCGGTGAACGACAAAACAAGCAGAATGCTAGCAGTGACAGCACAGGCGACAGAAACGGAAGACAGTGATAACAGTGCGTCGCAGATTTGGTCGTTGACCACTAAGCGCTCGCTCATACCCCCTATAAGAAAGGAATTCGCGTGGAACGGCATTCAAGTAACGATGGACATCGATACGGGCTCGCCTGTTTGCGTCATTCCTAAGAGCATCTACGAGACATACTGTCATCAGTGGCCGCAGCTACAGAAGTCAGAACTACAGCTTTCATGCTATCTGGGCAGACTTCCGCTTCTCGGCGCAATAACAATGCCGGTTTCCTACGAAGGTACAACAGTGCAATGTACTTTGACTGTTTTAGACTGCGAGGGGCCCAGTCTTTGCGGTCGGGATCTGCTGAAAAAATTAACCGACGAACGTATCCAGGTTCTCAACGTGTATCCGCAGCCTTCAAGGTCAAGCCAAGCCCAGGAGGTCATTCCGAAGCTGCTCCAGAAAAACGCTGACCTTTTCACTGAGGGCACTGGTCTCATGAAAGGTCCGCCGGCCCGACTGCATATCAAGACCGGATCAACCCCCAAGTTTTTCAAGGCAAGAAAAATTCCTTTTGCACTTCGCGATAAAGTGTCAAAGGAGCTTGACAGATTAGTATCCGCTGGCATAATCTCTCCAGTTCCTCATTCCGAATGGGCGACGCCCATTGTTCCAGTTTTGAAGAAGGACGGAACGGTGCGCATATGCGGTGATTTCAAGGTGACTTTAAACCCAGTGTGCGAGGTTGAGCAGTACCCATTGCCTGTCATAGACGACATATTTGCAAATTTACGTGGAGGGAAGAAATTCAGTATATTAGACCTTCGCGATGCATACAACCAGGTCGAGCTAGATGAAGACTCGCGGAAATTAGCAGTGATAAATACACCGAAGGGGCTGTTCTGCTACAATAGATTGCCGTTTGGCATCGCGTCAGCTCCTGCGATATTCCAACGGAAGATTGAATCGGTGCTACAAGGGCTGCCAGGGACACAGGCATATCTGGATGATGTGCTGATAGCCGAGAGCAACAACAATGAAAATGCTAATCTGGAAGCAGTGTTGCAGCGATTCCGCGAGTACGGCATCAAGCTTCGTGCAGAAAAGTGCAGGTTTTGTGAATCGTCGGTGACGTATCTGGGACATCGTATTGATACCGAGGGACTACATCCGCTCGAAAAGAACGTCGACGCAATCAGACTGGCCCCGTTGCCACGAAATGTTGCTGAGTTGCGATCCTTTTTAGGAATGGTCACTTTTTACAATAAGTTTCTGCCAAATCTTTCCACTGTGCTTGCACCTTTGTATAAGCTTCTTGAAAAAGGCGCAAAATGGGTTTGGCACACGAAAGAAAACTCGGCATTTCAGAAGGCAAAGAGCGCTTTGTGTTCGGCCCCAGTGCTAACGTATTTTGATCCGCAGCTGGAGTTGCTGCTGGAATGCGACGCTTCCCCTTACGGTGTCGGTGCTACCCTTTTTCACCGTATAAATGGCGAAGACAGGCCAATTGGGTTCCGGTCACGAACGCTCACCTCAGCTGAAATGAAGTACTCTCAAATCGAGCGAGAAGCTTTAGCCTTAGTGTTTGGCGTGACACGGTTCCGCGATTACCTCTTGGGTCGGGAGTTCACGTTAGTAACGGATCACCGTCCTTTGCTGGGGCTACTGAGACCGGACCGTCAGACTTCTGTTATGGCTGCCGCACGCATTCAGCGATGGGCGCTTTTGCTCGGCGCGTATAAATACAAGCTTATTTGTAAACCCGGCAGTCAGATGTTAATCTCTGATGCCCTAAGCCGCTTACCACAATCCTTGCAGGAGCCGGAAGCAGAAACGGAAAACCTCACGGAAATGGTGCTTCTCATTGACCAGCTGGACGAGCCCGCGGTTTCGCACAAAGAACTTCAAGCACTCACAGAAGCGGACGCCGTTTTACAAGAAGTATGTAGGTACGTGACTGAAGGATGGCCTTCCGTCGCGGGTGACAGCAGAGAAATGGTCGAATACTGGAAAAGGCGACATGAGTTGTCTGTCGAGAAGGGCATGTTATTCTGGGGCCATCGGGTAGTGATACCAAGAACGGCGCGTGAGAAGCTATTGAAATTGTTGCACGAGTCTCATCAGGGAGCGTCCACCATGAAGACAAGGGCAAGGGTTAGCTTTTGGTGGCCCGGTCTGGATCAAGACATCCAGAGGGCCGCTTCAGACTGCAAAAATTGTGTGCAAGCTTTGCCTATGCCCCCGGAACGGAACCGCGTCAGTTGGCCAATTTCGCGTGAGAGGTGGTCGCGGTTGCACGCAGATTACGCAGGACCTATTTCCAACAAAATGCTGTTGGTAATCGTGGATGCACACAGCAATTGGATAGAAGCCATTCCAGTATCGCGAGCAACCGCTAATGCAACGGTGGATTCTATGCGAACCTTGTTCAGCCGGTTTGGATTACCGCGCACCATAGTTACCGACAACGGTACGCCTTTTACAGGGGCAGAATTTGCTCGATTTGTGCAGAAAAATGGAATCGAGCACATTCGTACCCCTCCTTACCACCCTCAAAGCAATGGGCTCGCAGAACGCGCCGTGCGAACCCTTAAGGATGGGTTGAAGAGAATGCCCGGAGTTGAACTGTCAACGGCTCTGTCAAGAATTCTTTGTAACTATAGGAATTCGCCACAAGCTTCAGGGGTTTCGCCGTCTGAACTACTTTTGGGCTACCGTTTGCGTACTAAACTGGATATTTGCTTTTCTCCCAGGAACCACGAATTGCCGAAGAATCCAGGTGCTGAGTCTGCGAGTTGGTACTTCGCTCCTGGAGATGCCGTCTATGTGCGCAACTACGGTGTTGGAGACAAGTGGACGCCAGGCAAAGTGAAATCGACGAGTGGGGCACGTCTCGTCACTGTAGCAACGGAAGACGGCGTCGTTCGACGTCATGTCGACCAGGTGCGAAAACGTTCATCCGACACAGGTGCAAGCCGAGAAACATCGACTCCAGAAGAACCGCCACCCGAGGGACAACACCGAACCACCCAGGATGCTCCGAAATGCGAAGCGGATGACCTTTCCGAAAGCCCTGTCCCCGAGTTACGTCGGTCCACAAGAATCAGAAAGCCCGTGGAACGCTACGGATACTAGGGGGAAGGAATGCTGCAGATAACAAGTCCGGCCAAATGACGCCCCTCGGCGCATGCGTCATTGTAAAACTTTCCTTCTTTCTCTCCTCTTGCTTTCCTATATATATTTCCGAGCTCGAAATAAAGGCTCGTTGGTTTTGCACTGCCACATCGACTGATTTCCTTGTCACCGCGGCCGGCCTATGGCCGGTAGAACGTAACAGTAGGGAGTCACCATGTGTAGTTATTGTTCGACAAAAGGAAGTAGGAGGTCTATCCACTGATAGAGAGGCTAGGTGGTGATGGGGAGTCCGGCCCACATGCCTTATGTGGGTCCTCAAAGCTTCAATTTCAATATGGGTCTGCACGAGGTGGTCTTTGGCTATAGCTATAGTCGCCATTGTTGAGGCACCATGAGGCAGACCAAGACATATTCGAAGCGCCTGTGCCTGAATGCTTTGTATCATGCGTCGACGTGTTTTGCTGGCGTTTGATAATGCAGGCAGACTGTATCGTAAAAAGCCAAGGAAAAGCACCCTGTATAGTCGTAACATAGGATTAGGCTGCATTCCCCAAGTCTTTCTAGCGAGAAACTTGAAAAGATGGCATATGCCTGTCAATCGCTTCTTCAAATACGACAAATGAGGGCTACATGATATGTCTCTGTCGACTACGACACCCAGAAATTTGTGAGATCGACGATATGGTATATTTTGACCGTTGATTGACACTCTGTAATTAGACATGGGTTTGCGCGTAAATGCCAGAAGAGCGCACTTTCCGGAGGCAATTTCCAGGCCTCGATTGCGTAGATACAATGTAGTTGCAGTAGCAGCTCTCTGTATTCTCGCTCGTAACTGCTGGCGAGTTACCGCAGATGTCCAGATGGAGATGTTATCAGCGCATGTTGATAGATTAATATTGTTTGGTAGGTGAGTATGGAGAGTGATTAGAGTTATATTGAATAGCACGGGGCTCAGTACACCACCCTGAGGGACGCCACGGCAACTGAAATGTGTAGACGTGTTCCCGGTCTCTGTACTCACAAAATAGGATCGCATTTGGAGATAACTGCGTATCCACTAAAACATTCGGCCACCCACTCCAATCTCTTCTAGTGCGGTAAAGACAGCTTCATGTGTAACGTTATCATAGGCTCCTTTGACGTCAAGGAACAGAGAGGCGCAAAGACGCTTATGGCGTTTCTCGTGTTCAACGTACGTGATTAGGTCGATGACGCTATCGATCGATGATCGACCACGTCGAAAGCCAGCCATGGCATTTGGGTAGATCTCATGATACTCCAAGTACTACCCTAACTTGCTCTAACTCTAACTACTGCTCTAACTATGCTCTAACTACTGAGCTATCACAGCGGCCTTCTCTCACCCCACTTTTTTGGGTTTATATGTAAATTTAGAAGTAGGAGTGTCGGTGAGCGCCATTTATAAGCCAATTGGCGAGTGTGAAACACCATTTTATGTGCATGTCACACACACAAACACACACACACACACACACACACACGCACACGCACACGCGCACACGCACACGCGCACACGCACACGCACACGCGCACACGCACACGCACACACACATACACACACACACACATACACACACATACACACACACACACACACACACACATATATATATATATATATATATATATATATATATATATATATATATATATATATATATATATATATATATATATATATATATATATAGAGCAGTTTATTTACGTACAGACCTACTGGAAGGCCGAGCCATGCCAGAAGAGCGAGGAACGCCAACAGGCCAAAAATACAAAACGAACGCAAGCTCGGGTCGCGCGTGTGCACCAACGCTGTGGCTTGCTGTTTCATACTACTTCGTCGTCATTCGCATAGTTCCCTACATTGGCCCCCGGTGAATAGCGTAGCCAACCTGGCGACTTAAGGCGTAGTCACTATAGCGGGGTCGTAATACGGCTTCAGGCGACTCACATGCACAATTTCTCGGCCACGACGGCGTAAGTCATGAGACTTTGTCAAAGGCTCAATCTCGTAATTGACTAGTGACGTACGGGCGAGAGTGCGGTAGGGCCCGTGGTATTGCGCCAGTTATTTCGATGAAAGGCCAGGAGTGCTCGGTGGAATCCATAGCCAAACGAGAGCACCAGTCGTGAAAGTAGAGAGATGTCGGTCGGTGTCATGCCGTAGCTTCTGATGGCCTTGGTCCTCGGTTGTCAGTGAACGGGCCAATCGTCTGCAATCTTCTGCGTACCTGGCAACATCAGGAATTGCAGTGTACTCAGAGGAGTCGGGCGTGTATGGGAGGATAGTGTCCAGCGTGCAGGATGGTTCACGTCCGTACAACAGAAAGAAAGGGGAGAACCCTGTTGTCACGTGCGTAGCGGTGGTATACGCATACGTGACGAATGGAAGGACAGTGTCCCAATTGGTCTGGTCTTAAGCTGTGTACATTGTCAACATATAACCGAGAGTGCAATTAAATCGTTCTGTGAGGCCATTCGTCTGCGGGTGATATGCTGTCGTCATGCGATGAACCATGTTGCACTGAGCGAGCAACGCTTGAATGGCGTCAGACAAGAAAACACGCCCCCGGTCGCTCAAAAGTTCGCGGGGAGCACCATGCTGAAGAACAAAGTTGCGCAAGATGAAAAACGCAACTTCCCTCGCAGTTGCTCTGGGTAGTGCTGCCATCTCCGCGTAATGCGTGAGGTGGCCCACGCCGACAATTATCCACCTATTTCCAGAAGACGACGTGGAAAGTGGTCCGTATAAGTCGTTACCGACGCGGTCAAACAGACGCGCTGGACAAGGCAGAGGTTGAAGTGTACCGGCAGGGCATTGAGGTGGGAATTTACGTCGCTGGCATGCAGTACAAGCACGTACGTACTTGCGGACAAATATGTACATGCGCGCCAGTAGTACCGCTGACGTAGACGGTTGTACGTTTTGAGAGCGCCAGCGTGAGCGCTTTGCGGGTCGTTGTGGAAAGCAGTACAGATTTCCGAGCGCATGTGGTTGGGTATCACTAACAGCCACCTCCGACCTTCAGACGTGTAATTCCGCCGATAGAGTAGGTCGTCTCGAATAGCGAAATGTGTTGCTTGACGGCGGATAGTTCTCGAGACCAAATTAGCTAGCGGATCAGTCAGATAGGCGAGGAGTACCCAGCACCTCCACCAGATGTCACGCAGTTTATTTACGTACAGACCTACTGGAAGGCCGAAGAACGCCAGAAGAGCGAGGAACGCCAACAGGCCAAAAATACAAAACAAACGCAAGCTCGGATCGCGCGTGTGCACCAACGCTGTGGCTTGCCGTTTCGTGCTGCTTCGTCGTCGTTCGCATAGTTCCTACAATATATATATATATATATATATATATATATATATATATATATATATATATATATATATATATATATATATATATATATATATGACGCTATGATGAATAGCAGACGTGGCCTGGCTCATACGCCAGGTTTATTCCATTCTCACTTCTTCCCTCTCGGCTTCTACTAACCATCGCTTCATACGTCACACAATTTCACCCTCCTTCCGAAAGAAAGCATGGATTGCGAACAAGAAGGAGTAAACAAGGAGAGATTAAAAGTCACAAATGTCGAAATTCATAATCGGTTCTATGCTTCAGGGGAGTTCCGTAAACTTTCAAAGACTTCAGGAGATAATGCAGCAGTCCGGTTTACGCAGTTCTGGTGGGCGAGGCTGACTGTGGCGTTCCGAAGATAACCGCTCTTGCACAACTGCACTGACCATGACACGGCTTCAGCAGCTGCGAAGAACAAAAGAGGCTGGACGTTCTTGTAGAATTTGAAGGTCAGATGTCGCAGGCGCTGAGTTTTTTGTCGTGGGTGCTGTATTCTATGTCGTGGCTGAGACAGAAGCATTGTTTCAAGCTTGCGTTCGCGAGAACCGAAGTTGATGATACGATGTCTGTGTACCTGCAATTTGCAAATGGTAACGTTCAGTCTCTTTCGTGGTTTTCTGTGGTGGTATGTCCATCGGTACGATTGTACATGAAGCCTTGATATATCGTACAGAAGACTTTCTTGATGTTTCCTTCTATAAATATGGCTCAAATGTTGACTTGGTCTTTCCTTTAGTTTGTATCGTTTCTGACGATCATCCTTAAGCCACAAATCTGCTTGTGATCTCATTTTAGTTCGTCGTTGTGCTTGATGTACCTGCCGTAGTTTCCGGAGTTCTTTGAGTTCTTGATGACGCTACTGATGTTTCGGCATCTTACGAGGTGGTACTCCTTTAGTAACACGAGCCTGCTTTTTCTTGATAGTTGATGTGACTAGTAGATAGTTGGTAGTCGTTGGATTGTCGTGATTCTCGAAAGAAAATGAAGGTGATGCACTAGAATCGGCAGCGAGGTCTTTGGAGGCTCTTGCAACGCCGTTCATAATAGATGCTTCTGGTACAGGGCAGTGTATGAGAGTTGATTCTTCCGAGCCTACTGTGTTCGTTGGACTCTTTGGTGGCTGCGAACTCGACGGCGACACTGACAAACGCTTGATTTGGTCGGATTTTGCTTGGGATTGTTTCTCTGTCTGCGCAACTTTAGAGGTTGACTGTTCTGATGCATGGATATGGACGGTATAACCTGGGCTTGACTGAGTATATTCAGAGTTCCTCAGCTGCATACCAACCATAGCGAGCGTGTGAGGCGTGAGGTGGGCGTTGTGAGTGACCGGATATCCACGCGATGGAAAAGCAGGAGGTTGGTCATTGCGTGAAGGCTGCTTTGGACTGTGACGACCGAATGCGGTTGTGTGTGGATGGTGGGTTATAAGCAAATCTTCGTCGTAGTCGTCATTGTATTATTTAAACCAAACGATCATTTCATGCGTGATGTTTTCCCGTGACTCGTCGTTTTGGAATATATGGGTAAGGTAGAATTTGAAGGCCTCACCGGAAACGTAGTCCGTAAAGATGGCGACCATCTCCCGTTTCCACCATGATGCAGTGGTAGCGTGGAGCTCGAACAGGTCGAACCAGTCCTGTACAGGTCCATCATCTGCTGCTCCGGTGTACTGGGAGATGGGAAGGTCAGTCGATGATGCCGTCTTGACGCTCGTCGATGTGTACTGCTGGTGCTGGTTCGGTAGTTCATTTATGGCCAGGGTGTCTTGCGGAAAACTTGGTCGATGATGTGCTACTGATGTAGGGGCTGGCAGGTCTCAATCTTGTCAACTCGCGTGACGCTATGATGACTGGGAGACTTGGCCTGGCTCATACGCCATGTTCATTCCATTCTCACTTCTTCCTTCTCGGTTTCTACCAACCATCACTTCATACGTTATATATATATATATATATATATATATATATATATATAAGGGAAAGAAGTGTATACCTAAGGGCTCGTTTTTCCGTGCTTTAACACAATATTAATAAGATATAACAGACAGTAATGCCAAGGAATGTACAGGGGAAGTTATTAAAATCAATGGAATGTAATTAAGAAGAAAGAAAAGTGGATGAAAAAATTACCAACTGTGAGCAGGAATCGAACCTACGACCTTCGAATTACGCGTTCGATGCTCTAACCACTGAGCTATCACAGCGGCCCTCCCTCCATCCACTTTTTTGGGTTTATCTGTGAATTTAGAAGTAGGAGTGACAGTCAGCGCCATCTATAAGCCAAACGACGAGTGTGAAAACACTCTTATGCGCATGTTTGGCGTCACGTAGCACGTGAACTTATTATGAGTGGGCAGCTGATTAATTGTGCCTCTTATACAACCTAAACACACCAAGTCTGCCAGTACGAGACCCTCGTTCAATGAAATAAGGGAAAGAAGTGTATACCTAAGGGCTCGTTTTTCCGTGCTTTAACACAATATTAATGAGATATAACAGACAGTAATGCCAAGGAATGTACAGGGGAAGGTATTAAAATCAATGGAATGTAAATAAGAAGAAAGAAAAGTGGATGAAAAAATTACCAACTGTGAGCAGGAATCGAACCTACGACCTTCGAATTACGCGTTCGATGCTCTAACCACTGAGCTATCACAGCGGCCCTCCCTACAATCCACTTTTTTGGGTTTATCTGTGAATTTAGAAGTAGGAGTGACAGTCAGCGCCATCTATAAGCCAAACGACGAGTGTGAAAACACTATTATGCGCATGTATGGCGTCACGTAGCACGTGTAACTTATTATGAGTGGGCAGCTGATTAATTGTCCCTCTTATACAACCTAAACACACCAAGTCTGCCAGTACAGAGACCCTCGTTCAATGAAATAAGGGAAAGAAGTGTATACCTAAGGGCTCGTTTTTCCGTGCTTTAACACAATATTAATGAGATATAACAGACAGTAATGCCAAGGAATGTACAGGGGAAGGTATTAAAATCAATGGAATGTAAATAAGAAGAAAGAAAAGTGGATGAAAAAATTACCAACTGTGAGCAGGAATCGAACCTACGACCTTCGAATTACGCGTTCGATGCTCTAACCACTGAGCTATCACAGCGGCCCTCCCTCCATCCACTTTTTTGGGTTTATCTGTGAATTTAGAAGTAGGAGTGACAGTCAGCGCCATCTATAAGCCAAACGACGAGTGTGAAAACACTCTTATGCGCATGTTTGGCGTCACGTAGCACGTGAACTTATTATGAGTGGGCAGCTGATTAATTGTCCCTCTTATACAACCTAAACACACCAAGTCTGCCAGTACGAGACCCTCGTTCAATGAAATAAGGGAAAGAAGTGTATACCTAAGGGCTCGTTTTTCCGTGCTTTAACACAATATTAATGAGATATAACAGACAGTAATGCCAAGGAATGTACAGGGGAAGGTATTAAAATCAATGGAATGTAAATAAGAAGAAAGAAAAGTGGATGAAAAAATTACCAACTGTGAGCAGGAATCGAACCTACGACCTTCGAATTACGCGTTCGATGCTCTAACCACTGAGCTATCACAGCGGCCCTCCCTACAATCCACTTTTTTGGGTTTATCTGTGAATTTAGAAGTAGGAGTGACAGTCAGCGCCATCTATAAGCCAAACGACGAGTGTGAAAACACTATTATGCGCATGTATGGCGTCACGTAGCACGTGAACTTATTATGAGTGGGCAGCTGATTAATTGTCCCTCTTATACAACCTAAACACACCAAGTCTGCCAGTACAAGACCCTCGTTCAATGAAATAAGGGAAAGAAGTGTATACCTAAGGGCTCGTTTTTCCGTGCTTTAACACAATATTAATGAGATATAACAGACAGTAATGCCAAGGAATGTACAGGGAAGGTATTAAAATCAATGGAATGTAAATAAGAAGAAAGAAAAGTGGATGAAAAAATTACCAACTGTGAGCAGGAATCGAACCTACGACCTTCGAATTACGCGTTCGATGCTCTAACCACTGAGCTATCACAGCGGCCCTCCCTCCATCCACTTTTTTGGGTTTATCTGTGAATTTAGAAGTAGGAGTGACAGTCAGCGCCATCTATAAGCCAAACGACGAGTGTGAAAACACTCTTATGCGCATGTTTGGCGTCACGTAGCACGTGAACTTATTATGAGTGGGCAGCTGATTAATTGTCCCTCTTATACAACCTAAACACACCAAGTCTGCCAGTACGAGACCCTCGTTCAATGAAATAAGGGAAAGAAGTGTATACCTAAGGGCTCGTTTTTCCGTGCTTTAACACAATATTAATGAGATATAACAGACAGTAATGCCAAGGAATGTACAGGGGAAGGTATTAAAATCAATGGAATGTAAATAAGGAAGAAAGAAAAGTGGATGAAAAAATTACCAACTGTGAGAAGGAATCGAACCTACGACCTTCGAATTACGCGTTCGATGCTCTAACCACTGAGATATCACAGCGGCCCTCCCTACAATCCACTTTTTTGGGTTTATCTGTGAATTTAGAAGTAGGAGTGACAGTCAGCGCCATCTATAAGCCAAACGACGAGTGTGAAAACACTATTATGCGCATGTATGGCGTCACGTAGCACGTGAACTTATTATGAGTGGGCAGCTGATTAATTGTCCCTCTTATACAACCTAAACACACCAAGTCTGCCAGTACAAGACCATCGTTCAATGAAATAAGGGAAAGAAGTGTATACCTAAGGGCTCGTTTTTCCGTGCTTTAACACAATATTAATGAGATATAACAGACAGTAATGCCAAGGAATGTACAGGGGAAGGTATTAAAATCAATGGAATGTAAATAAGAAGAAAGAAAAGTGGATGAAAAAATTACCAACTGTGAGCAGGAATCGAACCTACGACCTTCGAATTACGCGTTCGATGCTCTAACCACTGAGCTATCACAGCGGCCCTCCCTCCATCCACTTTTTTGGGTTTATCTGTGAATTTAGAAGTAGGAGTGACAGTCAGCGCCATCTATAAGCCAAACGACGAGTGTGAAAACACTCTTATGCGCATGTTTGGCGTCACGTAGCACGTGAACTTATTATGAGTGGGCAGCTGATTAATTGTCCCTCTTATACAACCTAAACACACCAAGTCTGCCAGTACGAGACCCTCGTTCAATGAAATAAGGGAAAGAAGTGTATACCTAAGGGCTCGTTTTTCCGTGCTTTAACACAATATTAATGAGATATAACAGACAGTAATGCCAAGGAATGTACAGGGGAAGGTATTAAAATCAATGGAATGTAAATAAGAAGAAAGAAAAGTGGATGAAAAAATTACCAACTGTGAGCAGGAATCGAACCTACGACCTTCGAATTACGCGTTCGATGCTCTAACCACTGAGCTATCACAGCGGCCCTCCCTCCATCCACTTTTTTGGGTTTATCTGTGAATTTAGAAGTAGGAGTGACAGTCAGCGCCATCTATAAGCCAAACGACGAGTGTGAAAACACTCTTATGCGCATGTTTGGCGTCACGTAGCACGTGAACTTATTATGAGTGGGCAGCTGATTAATTGTCCCTCTTATACAACCTAAACACACCAAGTCTGCCAGTACGAGACCCTCGTTCAATGAAATAAGGGAAAGAAGTGTATACCTAAGGGCTCGTTTTTCCGTGCTTTAACACAATATTAATGAGATATAACAGACAGTAATGCCAAGGAATGTACAGGGGAAGGTATTAAAATCAATGGAATGTAAATAAGAAGAAAGAAAAGTGGATGAAAAAATTACCAACTGTGAGCAGGAATCGAACCTACGACCTTCGAATTACGCGTTCGATGCTCTAACCACTGAGCTATCACAGCGGCCCTCCCTCCATCCACTTTTTTGGGTTTATCTGTGAATTTAGAAGTAGGAGTGACAGTCAGCGCCATCTATAAGCCAAACGACGAGTGTGAAAACACTCTTATGCGCATGTTTGGCGTCACGTAGCACGTGAACTTATTATGAGTGGGCAGCTGATTAATTGTCCCTCTTATACAACCTAAACACACCAAGTCTGCCAGTACGAGACCCTCGTTCAATGAAATAAGGGAAAGAAGTGTATACCTAAGGGCTCGTTTTTCCGTGCTTTAACACAATATTAATGAGATATAACAGACAGTAATGCCAAGGAATGTACAGGGGAAGGTATTAAAATCAATGGAATGTAAATAAGAAGAAAGAAAAGTGGATGAAAAAATTACCAACTGTGAGCAGGAATCGAACCTACGACCTTCGAATTACGCGTTCGATGCTCTAACCACTGAGCTATCACAGCGGCCCTCCCTCCATCCACTTTTTTTGGGTTTATCTGTGAATTTAGAAGTAGGAGTGACAGTCAGCGCCATCTATAAGCCAAACGACGAGTGTGAAAACACTATTATGCGCATGTTTGGCGTCACGTAGCACGTGAACTTATTATGAGTGGGCAGCTGATTAATTGTCCCTCTTATACAACCTAAACACACCAAGTCTGCCAGTACGAGACCCTCGTTCAATGAAATAAGGGAAAGAAGTGTATACCTAAGGGCTCGTTTTTCCGTGCTTTAACACAATATTAATGAGATATAACAGACAGTAATGCCAAGGAATGTACAGGGGAAGGTATTAAAATCAATGGAATGTAAATAAGAAGAAAGAAAAGTGGATGAAAAAATTACCAACTGTGAGCAGGAATCGAACCTACGACCTTCGAATTACGCGTTCGATGCTCTAACCACTGAGCTATCACAGCGGCCCTCCCTCCATCCACTTTTTTGGGTTTATCTGTGAATTTAGAAGTAGGAGTGACAGTCAGCGCCATCTATAAGCCAAACGACGAGTGTGAAAACACTCTTATGCGCATGTTTGGCGTCACGTAGCACGTGAACTTATTATGAGTGGGCAGCTGATTAATTGTCCCTCTTATACAACCTAAACACACCAAGTCTGCCAGTACGAGACCCTCGTTCAATGAAATAAGGGAAAGAAGTGTATACCTAAGGGCTCGTTTTTCCGTGCTTTAACACAATATTAATGAGATATAACAGACAGTAATGCCAAGGAATGTACAGGGGAAGGTATTAAAATCAATGGAATGTAAATAAGAAGAAAGAAAAGTGGATGAAAAAATTACCAACTGTGAGCAGGAATCGAACCTACGACCTTCGAATTACGCGTTCGATGCTCTAACCACTGAGCTATCACAGCGGCCCTCCCTACAACCACTTTTTTGGGTTTATCTGTGAATTTAGAAGTAGGAGTGACAGTCAGCGCCATCTATAAGCCAAACGACGAGTGTGAAAACACTATTATGCGCATGTTTGGCGTCACGTAGCACGTGAACTTATTATGAGTGGGCAGCTGATTAATTGTCCCTCTTATACAACCTAAACACACCAAGTCTGCCAGTACGAGACCCTCGTTCAATGAAATAAGGGAAAGAAGTGTATACCTAAGGGCTCGTTTTTCCGTGCTTTAACACAATATTAATGAGATATAACAGACAGTAATGCCAAGGAATGTACAGGGGAAGGTATTAAAATCAATGGAATGTAAATAAGAAGAAAGAAAAGTGGATGAAAAAATTACCAACTGTGAGCAGGAATCGAACCTACGACCTTCGAATTACGCGTTCGATGCTCTAACCACTGAGCTATCACAGCGGCCCTCCCTCCAACCACTTTTTTGGGTTTATCTGTGAATTTAGAAGTAGGAGTGACAGTCAGCGCCATCTATAAGCCAAACGACGAGTGTGAAAACACTCTTATGCGCATGTTTGGCGTCACGTAGCACGTGAACTTATTATGAGTGGGCAGCTGATTAATTGTCCCTCTTATACAACCTAAACACACCAAGTCTGCCAGTACGAGACCCTCGTTCAATGAAATAAGGGAAAGAAGTGTATACCTAAGGGCTCGTTTTTCCGTGCTTTAACACAATATTAATGAGATATAACAGACAGTAATGCCAAGGAATGTACAGGGGAAGGTATTAAAATCAATGGAATGTAAATAAGAAGAAAGAAAAGTGGATGAAAAAATTACCAACTGTGAGCAGGAATCGAACCTACGACCTTCGAATTACGCGTTCGATGCTCTAACCACTGAGCTATCACAGCGGCCCTCCCTCCACCACTTTTTTGGGTTTATCTGTGAATTTAGAAGTAGGAGTGACAGTCAGCGCCATCTATAAGCCAAACGACGAGTGTGAAAACACTCTTATGCGCATGTTTGGCGTCACGTAGCACGTGAACTTATTATGAGTGGGCAGCTGATTAATTGTCCCTCTTATACAACCTAAACACACCAAGTCTGCCAGTACGAGACCCTCGTTCAATGAAATAAGGGAAAGAAGTGTATACCTAAGGGCTCGTTTTTCCGTGCTTTAACACAATATTAATGAGATATAACAGACAGTAATGCCAAGGAATGTACAGGGGAAGTTATTAAAATCAATGGAATGTAAATAAGAAGAAAGAAAAGTGGATGAAAAAATTACCAACTGTGAGCAGGAATCGAACCTACGACCTTCGAATTACGCGTTCGATGCTCTAACCACTGAGCTATCACAGCGGCCCTCCCTACCATCCACTTTTTTGGGTTTATCTGTGAATTTAGAAGTAGGAGTGACAGTCAGCGCCATCTATAAGCCAAACGACGAGTGTGAAAACACTATTATGCGCATGTTTGGCGTCACGTAGCACGTGAACTTATTATGAGTGGGCAGCTGATTAATTGTCCCTCTTATACAACCTAAACACACCAAGTCTGCCAGTACGAGACCCTCGTTCAATGAAATAAGGGAAAGAAGTGTATACCTAAGGGCTCGTTTTTCCGTGCTTTAACACAATATTAATGAGATATAACAGACAGTAATGCCAAGGAATGTACAGGGGAAGGTATTAAAATCAATGGAATGTAAATAAGAAGAAAGAAAAGTGGATGAAAAAAATTACCAACTGTGAGCAGGAATCGAACCTACGACCTTCGAATTACGCGTTCGATGCTCTAACCACTGAGCTATCACAGCGGCCCTCCCTCCATCCACTTTTTTGGGTTTTATCTGTGAATTTAGAAGTAGGAGTGACAGTCAGCGCCATCTATAAGCCAAACGACGAGTGTGAAAACACTATTATGCGCATGTTTGGCGTCACGTAGCACGTGAACTTATTATGAGTGGGCAGCTGATTAATTGTCCCTCTTATACAACCTAAACACACCAAGTCTGCCAGTACGAGACCCTCGTTCAATGAAATAAGGGAAAGAAGTGTATACCTAAGGGCTCGTTTTTCCGTGCTTTAACACAATATTAATGAGATATAACAGACAGTAATGCCAAGGAATGTACAGGGGAAGGTATTAAAATCTAATGGAATGTAAATAAGAAGAAAGAAAAGTGGATGAAAAAATTACCAACTGTGAGCAGGAATCGAACCTACGACCTTCGAATTACGCGTTCGATGCTCTAACCACTGAGCTATCACAGCGGCCCTCCCTCCATCCCACTTTTTTGGGTTTATCTGTGAATTTAGAAGTAGGAGTGACAGTCAGCGCCATCTATAAGCCAAACGACGAGTGTGAAAACACTCTTATGCGCATGTTTGGCGTCACGTAGCACGTGAACTTATTATGAGTGGGCAGCTGATTAATTGTCCCTCTTATACAACCTAAACACACCAAGTCTGCCAGTACGAGACCCTCGTTCAATGAAATAAGGGAAAGAAGTGTATACCTAAGGGCTCGTTTTTCCGTGCTTTAACACAATATTAATGAGATATAACAGACAGTAATGCCAAGGAATGTACAGGGGAAGGTAATTAAAATCTACTGGAATGTAAATAGAAGAAGAGAAAGTGGATTGAAAAAAATTAACCAACTGTGAGCAGAATCGAAGCCTACGACCTTCGAATTACGCGTTCGATGCTCTAACCATCATGAGCGATCACAGGCCGGGGCCCTCCCTTACATCCACTTTTTGGGTTATCTGGGAATTTGAAGTAGGAGTGACAGTCAGCGCCAATCTATAAGCCAAACGACCGAGTGTGGAAAACACATCTTATGCGCATCGTATTGGCGTCAACGTAGCAGCGTGAACTTAATGTATGAGTGGGCAGCTGAATTAATTGTCTCTCTTATACAACCTAAACACACCAAGTCTGCCAGTACGAGACCCTCGTTCAATGAAATAAGGGAAAGAAGTGTATACCTAAGGGCTCGTTTTTCCGTGCTTTTAACACAATATTAATGAGATATAACAGACAGTAATGCCCAAGGAATGTACAGGGGAAGTTATTAAAATCAATGGAATGTAAATAAGAAGAAAGAAAAGTGGATGAAAAAATTACCAACTGTGAGCAGGAATCGAACCTACGACCTTCGAATTACGCGTTCGATGCTCTAACCACTGAGCTATCACAGCGGCCCCTCCTCCATCCACTTTTTTTGGGTTATCTGTGAATTTAGACGTAGGAGTGACAGTCAGCGCCATCTATAAGCCAAACGACGAGTGTGAAAACACTATTATGCGCATGTTTGGCGTCACGTAGCCGTGAACTTATTATGGAGTGGGCAGCTGATTAAT
This sequence comes from Rhipicephalus annulatus, assembly GCA_013436015.1. Classification (NCBI taxonomy): domain Eukaryota; kingdom Metazoa; phylum Arthropoda; class Arachnida; order Ixodida; family Ixodidae; genus Rhipicephalus; species Rhipicephalus annulatus. The sequence goes on along the minus strand of WOVY01001926.1, from coordinate 238 downwards.
TGTCGCTCTTATACAACCTAAACACACCAAGTCTGCCAGTACGAGACCCTCGTTCAATGAAATAAGGGAAAGAAGTGTATACTAAGGGCTCGTTTTCCGTGCTTTAACACAATATTATTAGATATAACAGACAGTAATGCCAAGGAATGTACAGGGGAAGTTATTAAACTAATGGAATGTAAATAAGAAGAAAGAAAAGTGGATGAAAAAATTACCAACTGTGAGCAGGAATCGAACT
>WOVY01001925.1:17500-66903 GCA_013436015.1 Rhipicephalus annulatus | reverse complement strand
CCCATATACAGAATTTGGTATTACGGTACGTGAATGGACGACGAGGTAATGTGACTGGTGCAAACTGATAATCATGAGTTGCGTGTCATGTAACGACATGACTACATGCTACGCTCATGTTTGCGCCTTCGGCCATTACGCTAGCTTCAGTTTATACCAAACTTGGTACTCCGGGACGTGAATAGATGACGAATCTATGATACTGGTGCAAACATGATACACATGAGATGCGTGTCATGTACCACATGACTACATGCCACACTCATAATGCCTCGTGGCCGTTACGCTAGCTTCACACGTACCAAACTCGGTATTACGTGACGCGAGCGGGACGACATAGGTAATGACACATCCGAACATGATAATCACGACATGCGTGTCGTGTAACAACATGAGACGACGGTCGCGTCTGGCGTCGTACTATAGAGTGCTCGCGTTTCGCTAACGTAACGTTGCCCTGCCTAGTGTGCGAGCACGTCAACGCTACATTGGAGTACTTTGGGCCCTTCAGGAAGTGCTCGCGGCAGTTTTGCTAGTTCCGCATATACCAAATTTGGTGTTTTACGTATGACGTCAATAGATGACGAAATATATGACTGGTGCAAACATGACAATCCTGACACGTGTGTCATGTAAAACATGCAACATACCACGCTCATAGCATGCTCACGGCCGTTTCGCAAGCTTCACATATAGTAAATTTGGTATCACATGACGTGAATATGACGAAGGTAAACACACATCCAACATGATAATCATGACACGGAAGTCATGTACGGCATCATTTACATCCACCTCGTAACGCTGTACTGATTTTGAAGTGACATATCAACATTCTCATTCATGCTTCGCATATCATCAACTCCCACTGTACGTGAGATCTGCCAATTTTTTCCTTCATTTTGCTTCCGTCGGTCCTTGTACGCATGGTGTTGAGGACTTGTAACATTTGAGTCGGTCAACTTTGGCTTGTACGAATCTTTAGTAGCTGGTGGATGGCGTTTTGGATTACGAAGTTTTCCCGCTTTTCGATCATGCCTTCCACCAAGAACACCTGAGTTGTTGCAAATGTCTTGTCATTAGCTTGATGGGTACAGCACGCTGACAAGATATCTGACGGCGTGTAATATGTCATTCCTGTCGTGCCAACAACTCCAGTGGTGCGCTGCCATTAGGTTACTCTTTTTAGGGGCGACACTCCTACTGACACTCCTACCGAATGCGCTCGCGATGCAAATACTCGGGCTCGAGTGGCCCACCAGATTGTTCGGGATGGGTCTTTCTGCGTCACAGCTATTTCAAAAGAATCGCTATGACAGCCGTCACAGAGCTGTCTCTTACTCCCCAGGATCGTTAGTCTTGCTCTGGACTCCCTCTCGTCATGTTGGCCTGTCCTCGAAGTTCCTCGCTCGCTACAACGGGCCTTACAAAGTCTTGCGCCAACTGATCGAGGTCACTAATGAGATCGCGCCCTTGAACACTCCATCCTCATCGTCTCTGCTGTCCACTGATATTGTACACGGTTCCCGCCTTAAGCCCTACTTCTCTGCGCAGGATCGCACGCTTAATTAAGCGCCGAGACGGCGCTTTCACCGGTGTTGGCTATATTATACAAGTCATAATTAACATCAACGAATCCACCATAAAGGCAACGAAGATGACGATTGAAAAAAAGCTCGTGTTGTTGTTGCCACTCCGCCATCTTGGTTCAAAGACACTGTGTACTCCGTGTACAATCTGTAAAATATATTTCTACCCTCTCTGCCTACTCTCACCCCGTCACAATATATATATATATATATATATATATATATATATATATATATATATATATATATATATATTATATATATATATATCTATGTGTGTGTGTGTGTGTGTGTGTGTGTGTGTGTGTGTGTGTGTGTGTGTGTGTGACGCTATGATGAATAGGTGACGTGGCCTGGCTCATACCCCATGTTTTATTCTGTTCTGCACTTCTTCCTCCTCGGCTTCTATCTACCATCACTTCATACGTCACACGATTCCCCCTCCCCCCGAAAGATGGCACCGTTTATAACCTACGAAAAATTGAAGAAGCCAATAAACAGACAATGTCCAAATTCACAGTATCACGTCCCGACAGAGTTCCACAGTCTCTTTAAATCTTCAAGCCCGAGGGAGCAGTCCGGTGAACTCTATAACAACTCTGGTGGGCGAGGCTGACTGTTGCGTTCCGGACAGAGCGGGATACACGTGGATACTGACAGTACTGCTAGAACTCTTGTTCGGGCTGACCAAGGTTGGAACGCCTTGTTGCATCGGCTGCTCGGATGTCGTCGGGGTTGTATTTTTCGCCGTGAATGGTGCAATTCCGATGCTTCTTGCTTGCGTGCTTCTCGACAGACTGTGATGGAGTGCCTGAGTGCTTGCGGTTTGCAAGCAGTGCTTCCGCGTCCTTTCTCGGCGCTTTCTGTGGTGTTGCAGTCGGCGGAATAGCAGGCGCTGGAAGCGTTTTCTGGCGACTTTTCTTTGTCCGAAAGTGTCTGACGTCTTGTTGGTTTGGAGATCTTATTTTTCGATGTTCTTCAACTGGTGAACGCGCTTCCATTGAATTTGGCGTTCGCCGATGCCCTCGTTGCTGTCTCTCTCGTTGTTTTCTGAGTTGGTGAACTTCGTTTTGCTTGCTTTGCTGGTGCTGCTCAGGAGATGGCTGTAGTGGCGCTCCTTCTGGAATCGGGCATTCATTTCCTTCGAGGTTTGACGCGTCCTGTAGACAGCTGATGCATGGTGAGCTGGTGTCTTGCTTATCGGGCATAGTTGGTAATGTGCCATCATTATGCTCTTCAAAGACTTTGGTAAGGTGTTCCAGTATGGACGCTTCGGGCAGACAGCTGCGTGCGAGGTTTGGGTGTATGTATTACTTCTGCATTTTTTGGTTCTTGGAGCTGTAAGCACTGTATGGGGATACCACAGGTGACGTGGCATTACCAGGTTTTAACTGCAGATTTTGGCAAGTCTGTGGTGCCGCAGAAACGACTCGAAGCTCTTCAGGGGCTTCTTCGCAGTTCACTGCGAGTGGTTCTTGCGCCTGGCAGCTTGCGACGTTCGATGCGTCTGAGCCTTCTGCTTTGCTTCGACTGTCCAGTGTGTGTGCACCGCACTGTGATGAATGAACATGTCCGAAAAGAGCGTGGCTTGACAGGGTATTTTCGTGAAGCGTTACGGTCGTCTACCGAGGTCGCGGCGTCCTTATGAGGCGAATGGTGAGCGATAGGAGCGCTTGAAAAACCGCATGATGGAAAACCGCGTGGTGGACCGCGTATGCGAGACGAAGAATTAAGAGCATCAGGTCGGTGGGCAACGTATCGCGTCATAGGTTGAAGTGAGGACTTTCGAAATGCCGGCTTTCGTGCAGGAGGGAGGCGCGCTTGGTGGTTAGGTGTTTCCCAAAACGCGCATGGTCTTCTGAAAGTAAACTCATGTGCCACTTCGTCTTGAGGCAGTTGTCGATGCGCGCTGGGCTTTCGAATGGTTGAGAACTGCTTAGGAAATTGACGATAGTGTGCGGTTGTCTCTAGATGGTTGGCAATGAGTCGGTCTTTGTCATAGTCTTTAAAACTAGTGAACATCTCTTCTTTGATCTTTTGCCATGACTCGTCATTTTCAAAGATGTGGGTGAGGTAAAACTCAAATGCCTCACCGGAGATGTAGTCAGTGAAGCTATGTTTATGATCATCTCCCGTTCCGACCAGGATGCAGCGGCGGCGTGGAGTTCGAACAGGTTGAACCAGTCCTGTACGCGTCCGTCGTCCTCTGATCCGGTGTACTTGGGGATGTCGAGGTCAGCCGATGGTTCTGTCATGGTGCTGGTCGTTGTCCGCCTTAGGCGATGATTCGGTAGTCAATGCACGGTCAGGGCGTCTTCTGGGGAACTGCGTCGATGATGAGTGACTGATGAAGGGGCCTTCCTGCGCATATGGAGATGCCGCTTACTGGTCTTACCTCGTCTACACCAGAGGCATGGCTTACAGCTGCACTTCGTGTAGAGTCAACCATGCAGAGAATGAAGTTACATCGCTTTCCACCAGCTAACGATCACACAGATTAACACAGATTAACGGAATACACAGATTAACGTAATACACAGAATAACAAGGAATAGAACAAGGAGGAATACACAGATTAACGTAACAAGTGACAGAACTAGTCAGCGTCCACGTGATTCCCCGGTACGAACACCCGTGCGTGAGTGCTAACACTGCGCGATGGATGGCTTACCCCAACAGATGCATTGGCATAATGAATGCCCACGACGCGCAAGCATTTCCGCCCTCTCCACCAACCAGGGAAACGAGGAGGGCGACCCAGAGTTCATGTAATTCATTTGATGCCCTCATTAACGGGTACCATGTCAGCGCTACACTTGATACCGGAGCTACGATTACCTCTATCAACGAAGCAGTGCTGAAGGCACTTCACCTGCAAATAATGAGGAATTCATGCATCTCAGTTCAACAAGTCACATCATCTACCAAAACTTTGGGTCACATTAATCTAAAGGTACAGATAGGAAAGTGACAAGAGAAATTCAGGCTCATGTTCTACAAGGCATGAAGAGCAACTTACTTCTTGGCTTGGATAGTGCTTGCCTCTTTAGCTTGTCGCTGGACCTTGACACTATGACTCTACGCCAAGGGAAAGACATCCTCCATTCTCGTACACAGAACCAAACCACGGTTAACAAGGGCGTGTCTTTGCAAGGTGTTGAAGTTTGTGATCTAAATGAAACTCAACAGTTGGCATTGAAGCAGCTTATCCACAAGTACGATGACATTTTTTTCCAAGTCGCAGACAGACATTGGGTGCATCAACGGCGAAATGCATCGCATTCATCTCAACAACAATGTTCCCATTGGTAGAGCTTCCTATCGATGCTCAGAAACTTACAGCGTTGAAATGGACAGACAGATCAATGAGCTTCTCAAGCAAGGTGACATACGACTATCTACCTCCCCATACGCTGCACCAGCACTTCTGGCAGAGAAAAAAGGGGAAGGACGCACGCGCTTCTGCATCGACTACCGCAAGCTGGACGAATTGACGGTGCCTGATTATCAGCCCATCCCTCGCATCGATGACGTTCTCTATTCTCTGGGCAAATCTACGTATTTCTCGAGATTAGACATAACGTCAGGTTACTAGCACCTGAAGATTCACCCTGATGACATTCCGAAAACGGCGTTTGTCACACGTACCGGTCACTACGAGTGGCTCGTCATGCCTTTTGGCCTTCGGAATGCTCCGGCCACCTTCGAACAGGCTGTGAAATTCGTATTGGCAAAACACCGTTTGTAGAACGTCACGAATTACTTCGATGACATTGTTGTCCACTCTGACACGTTTCCAGACCATCTGAAGCATCTGGAGGGCATTTTGAAAGCTTTCAAAAGCGAAGGCGTCAAGCTAAAATTAAAGAAATGTCAATTCGCTCGAACCTCCATTGAGTACCTGAGACACAAGGTTTCGCATGGCACCGTCACTCCAAAACAAAGCAACGTGGACGCAATCCTACGGTTTCCGACACCATCACGCCCTAAAGAGTTGCAGCGTTTTCTCGGCACCGTCAATGCTTACCGGCGATACATCGACCACTTCAGTCAAATCGCGCACCCACTGACGCGCCTGCTCAGCAAAGACGCCACCTGGAACTGGGATGCGGAGTGTGAACTGGCTTTCACTCAGCTCAAGAAATGCGTGACAGAAGAGCCAATCCTTAACATCTACGATGCCACTAAGCCTTGTGTGCTATACTGCGATGAATCTATCAGAGGTATCGGCGCCGTCTTGAAGCAGGCTGATGATGAAGGTAGAGAGCGCCCAATCGCATACCATTCACGGAAGTTACTAAAACACGAAATTAATTACGCCATCACAGAACTCGAATGTTTGGCAATTATTGACGCCATCGATAAATGGCACTGCTATCTACACGGGAAACCTTTCACTGTGATCAGAGATCACGCAGCGTTGCAATGGCTTAAAATCATCAAGAATCCCCGAGGCCGACTTTTCCGGTGGTCCCTGAAACTCTTCATGTACGACGTGAACATCATACACCAAAAGGGCATTGACAACATTGAAGCTGATGCACTATCTCGAAGCCCGGTAGTTCAACTCCTATCTGCTGAGCAACTGCGAAAGCATGACAACGACAAACCACCCGGAAAGCATACCATTGAGAACGGACTCAGTATAGTGACACGCAGGGGAATACGAAAAGTCTATGTGCCTTTTGCCCTCCGGTCTTCTCTTCTCCAAAAAGCTCATGACGCTTTCGGTCATGTCGGGGTAAAGAAGACGCTGCGGCTTCTCTCTCCACAGTACTATTGGCCCGACATCATCACCGACGTGAGCGAGTACATACGCCACTGCGATACCTGTCAGCGCTGCAAGAAACCGAAGAACAAACGATTTGGTTCCTTGGAGTCTTTGCCACCAGCGGTTCCCCATTTGATCTTCTGGCCATGGACACTATCGGAGGTTTTGGCAACTACGGCTCATTCATTCACTTAGCCGTTGATCATGCCACCCGTTATGTCTGGGCTTCCGCACACAAGAATAAGACTTGCGACGCATACATCTCTTGCCTGAAGAGTATCTTCGCTGCTGGCAAGCAGCGGAAGTTCCTTTCCGACCACGGCACAGGATTCACTGCCGGCAAATTTAAGCAGTTCCTCAAGCACAACAATATTCATCAGCTTTTAACAAGCTTACAACGCCCGCAGTGTAATGGCCTAAACGAGCGCACTAATCAGACGATCGTTACTCGCCTCCGATGCAAGATCAACGATGAACCCCGAAAACCGTGACCGCGTCTCCTCTCGGACGTTGTCGACGAGTACAATAGAACGCCTCACGAAGTCACAGGCTACCCACCCTGCTTTCTTATGTATGGCACACCATCGTATCCCTATCTTCTTCCAGGCGTTACCGAAAATCTGCAGGAAGCTCGTACAAACGCAGTCTGCAATTCAGCAGCATATCACGAGAAAAACAAGATCATATATGAGAAGAAGTTCCTTCCATTAGAGCTTCAAGTGGGAGACTTTATTCTATATGAAACACCCTGGCACCCGAACCGCGGCAAACTCAGCGCAATCATGGAAGGACCCTATACGATCATACGCAAGATATCGGCAGTTAACTACGAGATCGACCGCAGCGTGGCTCCACTCGGTCGAAAGACTGACATCGTTCATGTCGGGAGACTTAAACGATATCATCCGCCCCCTGCACCTACGTTTCTCTCGGGGGAGGGGGGAAGGGTGTGACGAAGCACACGAGAATGGTGTAGTGGAATGGTAGATAAGGAGGAAGACGAAGACAAATAAATGGTTCATCATACAGCCATCACGCCTCCTGCGTCACACAGACACACACACACACACATACACACACACACACACATATATATATATATATATATCATCATCATCAGCCTGTCTACGTCCACTGCTGGACAAAGGCCTCTCCCATGTTCCGCCAGTTAACCCGGTCCTGTGCTTGCTGTTGCCAATTTATACCCGCAAACTTCTTAATCTCATCTGCCCACCTAACCTTCTGTCTCCCCCTACCCCGCTTCCCTTCTCTGGGAATCCAGTTGGTGACCCTTAATGACCAGCGGTTATCCTGTCTACGTGCTACATGCCCGGCCCATGTCCATTTCCTCTTCTTTATTGCAGCTATGATATCCTTAACTCCCGTTTGTCCCCTAATCCACTCTGCTCTCTTCTTGTCTCTTAAGGTTACACCTATCATTTTTCTTTCCATTTCTCGCTGCGTAGTCCTCAATTTAAGCTGAACCCTCTTTGTAAGTCTCCAGGTTTCTACTCCGTAGCTAAGTACCGGCAAGATATAGCTGTTATATACCTTCTTCTTGAGGGATAGTGGCAATCTACCTGTCATAATTTAGAGTGCTTGCCGAATGTGCTCCACCCCATTCTTATTCTTCTAGTTACTTCAATCTCGTGGTTAGGCTCTGCGGTTATTACCTGCCCTAAGTAGGACATAGTCTTTTACAACTTCAAGTGCACTATTACCTATCGCAAAGCGCTGCTCCTTTCCGAAGTTGTTGTACATTACTTTCGTTTTCTGCAGATTAATTTTAAGACCCACCTTTCTGCTCTCCCTGTCTAACTCCGTAATCATGAGTTGCAATTCGTCCCCTGAGTTACTCATCAATGCAATGTCATCGGCGAAGTGCAGGTTACTGAGGTACTCTCCATTAACTCTTATCCCTAACTGTTCCCATTCTAGGCTTCTGAAAACCTCCTGAAAGCACGCAGTGAATAGCATTGGGGAGATTGTGTCCCCCTGCCTTACACCCTTCTTTATTGGTATTCTGTTGCTTTTTTTATGAAGCACTGTGGTAGCAGTTGATCCCCTGTAGATTTCTTCCAGAATGTTTATATATATTTCATCTACGCCCTGATTCCGCATTGTCTGCATGACGGCTGATATTTCTACTGAATCAAACGCCTTCTCGTAATATATGAAGGCTATGTATAGTGGTTGGTTATACTCTGAGCATTTCTCTATTACCTGATTGATAGTATGAATGTGGTCAATTGTTGAGTAGCCTGTTCTAAATCCTGCTTGTTCCTTTGGTTGATTGAATTCTAATGTTTTCTTTACTCTGCTAGCAATTACCTTTGTAAATAGCTTGTATACTACAGAGAGCAAGCTGATCGGCCTGTAATTCTTCAAGTCCTTGTCATCTCCTTTCTTATGTATTAAGATGATGTTAGCGTTCTTCCAAGACTCTGGTACTTTTCCTCGTCAGGAGACACCTCGTAAATAGAGTGGCTAGTTTTTCTAACACAATCTGTCCTCCATCTTTCAGCAGATCTGATGTTACTTGATCCTCACCAGCAGCTTTGCCTCTGTGCATGCTCTCCAAAGCTTTTCTGACTTCTTCTATCATTACCGGTTGGGTGTCGTCTGGGTTACTGCTAGTTCTTATAGTATTAAGGTCGTGGTTGTCTCGGCTACTGTACAGATCTCTGTAAAACTCCTCCGCTATTTTAACTATCCTATCCATATTGGTAGTTAATTTGCCTTCTTTGTCCCTTAGTGCATACATCCGCCTTTTGCATATCCCAAGTTTCCTCTACACTGCTTTGACACTTCCTCCGTTTTTCAGAGCGTGCTCAATTTTCTCCATGTTATACCTTCTTACATCGCACACTTTACGTCTATTAATCAGCTTCGAAAGCTCTGCCAGTTCTATTTTGTCTGTTGTACTTGACACTTTCATGATTTGACGCTTCTTAATTAGGTTCTTCGTTTCCTGGGAAAGCTTGCCGGTGTCCTGTCTAGCTGCCCTGCCTCCAACTTCCACTGCACACTCCGTGATGATACTCGTCAGATTATCATTCATTGTATCTACGCTAAGGTTGGTTTCCTCGCTAAGAGCAGAGTACCTGTTCTGCAGTGACACTCTGAATTCCTGTACTTTCCCTCTCAGTGCTAGCTCATTGATTTGCTTCTTGCGTATCAGTTTCTGTCGTTCCTTCTTCAAGTCTAGGCGGATTCGAGCCCGTACCATTCTATGGTCACGGCATCTTACCTTGCCAACCACTTCCACATCCTGCACGACTCCTGGGTGTGCAGTCATTATAAAGTCTATTTCGTTCTTAATTACGCCATTAGGGCTCCTCCATGTCCACTTGCGGTTTTCTCGTTTTCGGTAGAAGGTATTCAAAATACGCAGATTATTGCGTTCTGAGAATTCTACTAGTAGCTCTCCTCTGGCGTTTCTAGTGCCGATGCCATAATCTCCTACTGCCTGGTCTCCAGCCTGCTTCTTCCCTATCTTTGCATTAAAGTCGCCCATTACGATAGTATACTGTGTTTTCACCTTACTCATTGCCGATTCCACGTCTTCATAGAAGCTTTCAACTGAAGCGTCATCATGGCTGGATGTAGGCGCGTAAGCCTGTACTACCTTCATTTTGTATCTTTTATTCAGTTTAATTACAATGCCTACCACCCTTTCATTAATGCTATAGTAATCCTCTATGTTGCCAGCTATGTTTCTGTGAATTAGGAACCCTACTCCCAGTTCTTTTCTGTCTGCCAAGCCCCGATAGCAAATGACGTGCCCATTCTGTAGCACAGTATAGGCCTCATCTGTCCTCCTAACCTCACTCAGCCCTATTATATCCCATTTAATGCCTTCTAGCTCCTCGAATAATACAGCTAGACTTCCCTCACTAGATAACGTTCTAACGTTAAACGTTGCTAAGTTCAAGTTCCAATGGTGGCCTGTCCGTATCCAGAGATTCCTAGCACCCTCTGCTGCTTTGCAGATCTGACCGCCGCCGTGGTCAGTTGCTCCGCAGCTGGTGGGGACTGAGGGCCGTGAGTTAATTGACGAATGCCTACGGGAGGGGGTGGTCAGATACTGCACCAGGGTGGCCAATCCTTCTCTGGTGAGATCATCGGTGCGTACCGGCTTTAAGCCGGTACGATCAGACAGTAGTGGAAATGCTCCATGCATGTCTTCCTTATTGTTGTTCAGCAGCGTTGGCGGCCACCCACCACGGAGCCCAACGAGGGGACGCTACAAGGTTACAAATGCTGAAACCTGCAGACGCCAGCCGTACAACGCCACTATAACCCAATGCGCCTAGACCAAGGTACGCTATTTGCACAGGGTTAACCCTAGCCGCCAGGAAGTTTGGAAGTAAACGGAAGAGAGTAGAAGACAGGACAGATAAATAGTAAGAGATAAAGACGAAGATGTAGGGAGAGAGAGATAGGAAAAGGCGACTGCCGATTCCCCTGGGTGGGTCAGCTCAGGGGTGCCGTCTACGTGAAGCCGGGGCCAAAGGGGTGTGTTGCCTCTGCCGGGGGGCCTTAACGGTCCAATCACCCAGCGTCGGCTCAACCCCCAGGATCCCCTTTTCCTCGGACATGGCAAAGCCACGCACGGCTAGGCGTGGGAGGGAGCCGAACTCCCCCGTTAGCTCGGGTTCGTGGTGTCGCTACACACCAAACGCCTACTTGCGCAGGCGCCCCTGCGGGGACACACACACACACACACACACACACACACACACACACACACACACACACACACACACACACACACACACACACACACACACACACACATATATATATATATATATATATATATATATATATATATATATATATATATACCCGTATTTGTGTGTGTAGTGTGTGTGTAAAACCCAATACGTGTCGCAACATGTGCCGCGTCACTTCTTTTACCAACCCTTTCCCGTTTAGCATAGCCCGAGCCCTTCCGTGCCTACTGTGTGCTGCATGCGAGCAAGTCAACGGTGTAAACTTGCCGGTGCGAATGCCGAAGTATAGTCTCACTAAGTGAGAGCTGAAAATCAAAGTCGTTAATTCCTATATTGCCAACGGTCACACATTTCACTGATTGATGAGCGTTTACCTTACATTCATTTTTTTCGCTAAGACAAAACGTTGATTGATTGATATGTGGGGTTTAACGTCCCAAAACCACTCTATGATTATGAGAGACGCCGTAGTGGAGGGCTCCGGAAATTTAGACCACCTGGGGTTCTTTAACGTGCACCCAAATCTGAGCACACGGGCCTAAACATTTCCGCCTCCATCGGAAATGCAGCCGCCGCAGCCGCGATTCGAACCCGCGCCCTGCGGGTCAGCAGCCGAGTGCCTTAGCCACTAGACCACCGCGGCGGGGCAAGACAAAACGTTCACATCACAGTGGCTTGAAATGTTCTGAACTTACATCAAGCCGCATATTTCCACACATTCAGTGCGTCTACATGATCGACACGCCAAGCACTGCAGCCTCGAGTGGCGCAACCCAGTTCGCCTCTTGTCGCCTGTTGAACACACCTCGGCGCGTAAGAGGTAACAAGGCAGCGAATAAAGCAGCCTAACCTGCGAAATACGGTAGCACTCGTGCAATCACACACGACGAAGCACGGCTACACCACTCGAGCCAGTTCCATGCCGTGTCACTGCTGCAGTGTGTTCTCTCACTGACGCAGGAAGTGCTGATTGTGATTTCCGGATTACTTGCGTGCTTAGCTGATGCACGCAAGTGAGAACATTATACGCATGTTTTCATCTAAGGCAACCTCGTTTCGATTGCAAAACAACATAACAATATTTATTAGTATCAGTGCCCACAAGAGACCGCACAAGACGTCGAGTGGATTCCCTGCATAGGAAGCGTGTGTATACAGCATATGTCGACTGGAGAGTTCGCTGTCGGTGGGAATTGCGGAGCATTTTTATTGTCATATAGGAATCTCGTAGTGCTTTAAAGTCTCGTTCAGCAACGTAACTGCTCAGCATACTCATGTTCCACGCAATAGTTTTCTCTTAGTCTCAGCCCCATACAAATGATGATTGATTTGTGGGGTTTAACGTCCCAAAACCACGCTCTGATTATGAGAGACGCCGTAGTAGAGGGCTCCGGAAATTTAGACCACCTGGGGTTCTTTAACGTGCACCCAAATCTGAGCACACGGGCCTACAACATTTCCGCCTCCATCGGAAATGCAGCCGCCGCAGCCGGGAATCGAACCCGCGACCTGCGGGTCAGCAGCCGAGTACCTTAGCCACTAGACCACCGCGGTGGGGCCAACCCCATACAAAGGCCTGTGCCGTGGTGCAATGACAGCTCCCAATTCAACCTTGTTTTCTTCAAGCATGCCTCGGCTGCCATGCTTTGATGCCACATGATTGAATGCCAGTGGCAGTGGTGTCACCGCAGATATGTGTAATTTAGCTCTGAGTCCCGAACTAAACAGTAGTCATACTGGTGCAATGTAGCCAAACCTGGCAACCGTAGTCTCAGTTTGGTTCTATAGTTCAATGTGCCTTTGTGGTGCATTCTTATCTCCCATACCTTGTTGCTAAAAAGATATATCACGTGTCTAATCATGACGTCACACAGTAGCTGCTCTACGCGATTTGAGCTCTTACGTTGATGTTAAACGAACCAATTCTTCGCATCCGCCTAAACTGTTTCTTCACTGCTGCAGTTCCATCAACTTCGGCGCATTTGGCTACCTGGTGGCCCACGAGATGCTGCGAAGTATCATGTTCAGCGGTGAGGGCTTGTCTATTGTGCATGCAGTAAAATGGCGGACGGGTTATCGCAGCTTGTACGTGCGTTACAGAGTGAAAAACAGCGTGTTCTTTCAGGTGGCGTCATAGACGTGGACGGCCGCCTCCGCAATTGGCACCTCCGGGACACTTCGGCCAAGTTCCGCATTCTGGTCAACTGCTTCGAGTCAATGCTACGTCGCACCATCACGAGTGAGCTGACAAAAAGGGTGTGTGTTGCGATGCACGTAAAGACATGTACAGTATTCATGACAGTATTTGGATAAGTAAAGCATGGGGCGATGTAGCTGTCAACGTAGCATTAATGACAAAAACAAAATAAGTAATGTGTATAAGAAATCCAAACCGCCACAGACAAGGAGCGAACCTCGTTCGGGTAACGCTGTAAGTTTGGTGGGTACACCAGCGCCAAGCTGAACATTTATTCGCATTTTCATAGCCATTTACTCAGATAGTCAAAATTACCAGAGCTCTCCGCTACGGCGTCTCTAATAATCATATGGTGAATTTCGGGGCATTGAACCATACATGCAGTCATCACCATTTATGCAATAATCACTATATTGCAGTTGGAAGCTACAAATAATGTTTCCTATGTCGTCCCTAGATTCGCTCTCTGTTGATTTCTATAGCTTGTGTCGGTAGCAAAAAAGCGAGCCGATCGATCTACGTTTGCCCCGCCGCAGTAATCTAGTGGCTAAGGTACTTGGCTACTGACCCGCAGGTCACGGGTTCAAATCACAGGTGGTCGACATTTCCGGAACCCTCCACTACGGCGTCTCTTATAATCATATGGTGGTTTCGAAACGCTGAAGCCCACATATCAATCAATCAATCAATATACTTTTACGTTTATTGAACCATGTACTGCGTGATTTGAGCACACCGCTGGGTGCACCCATAGTTCACCAGAATCATGCCCGGAGTGAATGAACGTTTATCTGGCGCATACGAAGCTTCTGATGCACACGGTTTTATACAATATTTTGTATTCATATACCCAAAGGCCCAGAAGGCATTACATAGGGGAGAAGGGGGTGACATTGATTGGGGCAAATACTTTACAAAAGAATAAGCAATATAATACCAATACATGAATAGAGTAAGTAAAAACAGAAACATATGAAGGTTGAACAGTGGCTAAAAAAACAATCATAACAGGAAAAGCAACCACAATTCAAACATTCAGCAATAAATAATATTTTCATCAGAGAGGAAACACACGTCTTGGTAAATATTTGCTTAGTGTTAGAGGAATGACTACACGTGATTAACAAATGATCCATGGTCGACAATGTGAGTGATGTCTGTAGGCAGAACGTTCCATGCACGAATGGCGATGAGAAGTGGCTAGTGATAGAAAAGATTAGTGCGAGCGTGAATGCGTTCAATTTTGTGCTGGTGATCTAGTCGAGAAGATATGTGCCGAACTGGCCTAATATTGAAAGTATCGTGGGATGATTGATTGTAATGTGGCTTATGAAAGAAGAACAACAGTGTCAGCATCCTGCGCTTTTCTAATGAAGCTAGATTGAGTGAAGATTAATGCCAGTTACGCTTGATGTGCGTAAGTACTTTTTTGAGGTGAAACGAGCAGCCTTATTTTGGACAGGCTTCAGCTTGTGTATGAGGTAGGCCTGACGCGGATTCCAGATTAAGGAGGCTTATTCTATTTGTGGGCGTACTAGGGTCTTATAAGCTAGAAGTTTAGTCTCGGAGTTCGCCAAATGCAAATTTCGCCTAATGAAGCAGAGAGATATGGAGGCTTTACTAACACTTGCGTCTGTATGAGCGTTCCATGAAGTCTGATGATAAATGAATACCAAGGTACTTTATTCTGCATAAAGTTTCTATGGGTATGTTGTTCAATATGTAGTTGTATAACACCGTGTTTACCAGCTTTCCGACCCTGATAGCCTTTGTTTTATTAACGTTAATTTGCATTTGCAAGTCATTGCACCATTTACTAAGATTTGCTAGGTCAGATTGAATAATAATAATAATAATAATAATAATAATAAGAAGAAGAAGAAGAAGAAGAAGAATGATAATGATGATGATGATGATGTTTATTTTTTATTAGTAGTTTGATGAAGGGCAGCTGCAGGTAAAAGCTGCTCTTCAAAAGAGGCAGCTTGACAAAGGCCCACAGCTACCTTTTAGCACGACAGCAGTGGCAAACAATCATCAATGTGAAGTCGACAACAATAACAACAACACCAAATAGATAAATAAAAATAAATAAAGATAAAAATTAAGTCTAAATTCTAAAAATAAAAACAGCAACCATGATAATACAGCAACTGCAGCCCCGCCGTGGTGGTCTAGTGGCTAAGGTACTCGGCTGCTGACCCGCAGGTCGCGGGTTCGAATCCCGGCTGCGGCGGCTGCATTTCCGATGGAGGCGGAAATGTTGTAGGCCCGTGTGCTCAGATTTGGGTGCACGTTAAAGAACCCCAGGTGGTCGAAATTTCCGGAGCCCTCCACTACGGCGTCTCTCATAATCATATGGTCGTTTTGGGACGTTAAACCCCACAAATCAATACAGCAACTGCAAAAAAATCTTAAAAACTAAACATGTGTATATCGCGCAATTGAATCTGTGTACAGTGTAAAAAATCTATGCCAGCTTTCACATATTTATTAAGTAATGTAGGAACTATGTGGGATAACTTATCTGTGGAGTAGTTTGTTCTCGAAGTTTTTATTTTTCATGTTTCTTTATTTCGTGTTTCAAACAATGTATTATTTGGCTGAAGTTTTCAGAGGTCATGCAAAAAATTTCGACTTTCTTTCAATTCACGCCTGATTGCCAATGCTAACTTAAAATTGTAGAGACGATGTACGGGTAGTATTCCAGCCTCTTGAAACAGTTCGCTTGTGTGAGCATCATACGGCAAGTTAAAAATGATTCTAATATACTTCTTTTGCATCAGGTACAGTTTTTGCAAGTTCGTGTAAGTTGTAGTCCCCCATACCAAGAAACAATAGGTAAGATGTGAATAGAAAAGTGATTTATAAAGTAAGAGATTTACCTTGTATGGTAGAACAGTTTTGCCACTGTACACCATACCCACTACGCGGAATAACTGACTCAGCACACAGGCATCCTGAAGATTAGTAATTTTACGGTAAATCACGCAGAAATCCGCAAAAATCTTCCTGTGAAATGCATACCATTACTGTTATTGTTGATATAAATTAAGAACAAAATAGGCGTGAGCACGGAACCCTGTGGTACGCCAGATTTGACGTACATTAACGGAGACAAATGGTCATTAATAAACATGAACTGGCACCATGTATACCGCGACGGAAGTAGCATGACCGCCCGTTTCTTAGGATGTCGGCATGAAGAGCTCGGGAAGTTGCCGTCGACCTCGGAGATGGTTACGAGTGAGGCTGCCCGGACTTGCCGCGCCCCGCCCAGCACCCTGTTGCCGGTGGACTCGCAGCTTCCCCACATCGCACCAGGAAGGGAGCAGCCCACACCAGTCAGCCTAGTTAGTGCACGCGTCAGCGGATGAGTCCTTGACGAGCGAGGCTGAGCAAGACCGTAAATTGAGACAAGGACTGATACACCGGTGATGAGAGCGAGCGGTTCGTGCTGAAGAGCAACCGAAGGCGACCGTAAAGAAGTACAGCAGGCCCTCAAGGACGGAGGACTCGACGAGTCGTCGACACCACAAGGGGGCAGTGAGTCGCAACGCGACAAGCTGTATTGGGACAGGGCTAGCAGCTAGGGCCAGCGATAGATTGCGACTGAGTCACAGTCACTTTGTGTTTGCCCATGTACGCAGATTGTTGTCGAGGAATACTGAGTTGTTGGTTGTTATTAAGCTAAGGATAATTTTTGGAGTTTTAAATATATCGAGTGTTATTTAACGCACATTTTGTGCCATGTTCTTGCCCGTTTTGGGCGTAATAAAGTGTGTTTGTCTTGCCAGACCCACGTCTCTTCCTCGTATCTCTCTCAAATGCATCCTTCACAAGCACCCCGAGATTAAAATCCTGACATTAAATCAGTGAGCCAGCCAGGAAGTTTCTCTTGTGCGGCCCAGTCACGTTATCGTCTGGAGTTGCAGGGATGGATTGGGAGACGATACGGAGAGTCGTTCGCGAGTGAAATCTCAATAAGGACGATGGCTTAAAGTTCAATGAAGATAAGAGAGAACAGCTTAAACAGGAGGCAAGATGCTCCGAACAAGAAGTTAGACGCGATGCAAAGCATGTAGTAAAGCTACGCGCTTATGCACGAGAAAAACGGGAACTCAAGCGCCAACTGCGATTGGCACAAGCCGAAAAGGGCATTATTCAGGATGAGAAAAAACCCACAGAGGTCTTACAGAAGGAAGTTAGCGCGCCCAATCTACAAAGTTCGGATTCGATTGCGCCAAAGGGCAATCAGAAAGCGTGTTACAAAAAGGAGACGAGGTATTAAAGTGATGAACTAAGAGAAATAAGCTCAGACGTGGCAGATAGTGAAAACAAGGCACCGGTTAGGGAGCTGTATGGCAGTGGTATGGAAGTGGACACGGGTAAAGAGAGTGAGACGCCTCCAGAAAATAAAAAAAAAACAGGCATGGAGCTTCGTTATTGAGCTTGTATATTGAAGGAAGAAGCAAGTCGAAATTGCGAAAGAAATTACGGGAAAGTATTAGAAGTGCCTCATTCGCACATAGTTGAACGCGAAAGAGCAAAGGAGACGCAGACAGCTCCAAAGGTACTGAAAGCTCGAGGCACTCACCAGGACGCAAGAGAGGTCGGTAAAGTTCTGATTGGTAGACGTGTAAGAACATTAAGAGAGAATGTTACCAAAACGCATTGATTTCAGAGATCTCAAAGCAGAGAGGGTGATAATAGGAGGCGACCTGGGAAAGTTGGTTTGAAAAGGCGTAGAATAAACGGAAACAGTGAGATCAGCTCTAGCGAGCGTTCGAGGCGACGGGCAGCGAGTAGGCGCAGGAAAAGCTCAAAAAGACGCGGAATGTGAAGAAGCACCGGCTTAAGCTAGTTGTGTGCAGTTGAATAATGAATGCTTTTGCAGAAAAAAAAGGTTTCGGACAGTTATTGAATATTGTACAGATTTTAATAATATTGAGTGTTATGTGCGGGGTGCAGTTGTTCTTGTGAGTGTATCCGTGTAGTGTGAGATACGGAACTTGTGGACATATGAACAGTTTATTGTAGTATTTGATGCATGTTGGCGAAAATTTGTGATGGTGTGGTGTTGTGCCAAGTAAATATCAGTTTGGGGCTGGAGCGTCGGTTATGGCTCGAACTTACTCTTCGTTAGTGTGGGTGCCTGTCTCATCGATTCGGTGTCCCAGTAAAGAAACTTGTCGCACCGCAAAGCAGCGCTTGTTTTTGCCGAGGCCAAGGTTCTACTTCCATAGCTTCTACAGCACCTATTTGTGTCTTTCGGTGTGTTTCATGGCGTATTTGCCACTGAGTATTATGTCTTCTAGGTATGCGCACATGCCTGTGATGCCGGGCACAACAGTCTCCATAAAGCGTTGAAAAATGGCTGGTGCTGCAGGAATTCCAAAAGGGAATCAGTTGACCTTGTATAGTCCTTTCAGCGTGTTCAGGTTCAAGTCCTTTACTGTCTCTATCATCACGTGAAGTTGCTGCTACGCTTGTGCCAAATCCAGGGTGCTGAAAACCTTGCCTCCCCTCAAGTGGCTGAGCACTGCATCTGTTGTAAGAAGTGGGTGGTCTGCCTTCTTTGATACCAGGTTCGCTGTGCTACGGTAGTCGCCGCATATTCGCAACGAGCCATTTTTCTTCCGAACCAGTACGAGAGGCGCTACCCAATCCGAATGCTGCGCTGGCTCGATTATATATTAACTTTGCAGTCGATCCAATTCAGCTTTTACAGCTGACTGCAGCGCGAAAGGAACTGGCCGTGCTTTTAGCAACTTCGGTTTCGCTCCTTGGTCATGTCGCTGAAATCGTGCCCTACAGAAGACGTCAGATGGTCGTGGATAAAAGTGAGCCTTAGCATCTTGACTGTGTTGTTGTAGTTCACTTGGTTGGGCTGCTTGGTTCGATTGAGTGTGCAGACAATGTCATAACATCTGTTCCCCGCACAGCGTTAGCAGATGAGCCCGTTTATTCAGTGCGTCTGTAATGTCGTTTGCCTCGAAGAACAACTATGGCTTCCCATACCAAGATCTGCGGGAGCCGGAGCTGCCGCTGAATTTGCGTGGCCGGCCTAAGTCAGGCGTCGTCATGTCATTTCCTTATTTATTTAATGCATACTGCAGACCTTCACAGGTCCAAGCAGGTGGGCACGGTACAAGTAGTAAGTACATGTTAGGCACTCAAGTCACATAGAAAAGGAAAAGGAAAAGAATTCAACATACAAATACAGGTTTACACACCCAACACACAGTTTACACACAGTAAATCAACCAAAGTGAATCTTTATACAGAGTTTTTTAGAAGGTTCCATTCTTCCACTGTTCGTAGAAAAAAAGAAAATTTAAATACATCTGTTCGTGCAAAATAAGGTGTTAGGGTTCCGGGGTGATGGTGTCTCGTATGCCTTGTCGATATGTGTGTCAGGTACTGTGTAGGGTCTAGTGCTGTTTGTCTTTGAAGAAGTTGGGAAAGAAAATTAAGCCTAAATGTCTTCCGTCGTGATTCAAGGAGTTCAATGCCATTAGCTCTAATTAACCCAGAAGGTGAATCAGTGTGACGAAACTTAGAGTATATATACCTTACAGCTTTCCTTTGGATTCTTTCTAGTTTGTTGGCGTTTTTCTGTGTGAACGGGTCCCATATTATGCATGCATATTCTAACTTTGGTCGGATTATTGATTGGTAGGCCAGGAGTTTGACATCAGGAGGAGCGTTTTTTAATTTGTGTCGTAAGAAAGACAGTTTACGGAAGGCGGAAGCGGAGATATTGTCAATATTTTGATTCCAAGATAAATTACTTGTGAGTGTTACTCCTAAATATTTGAACTCAGAAACTTGCTGTAGAGGTGACTCATTTAATGTATAAGTATACTGAAGTGGATTTTTTTTTCCGGGTTATACGCATGCATACAGTTTTATCTAAGTTCAAAGCCATCCCCCAGCGATTGGACCATTGAAAAACATTAAACAAATTGTGGTTAAGGTCATGTTGATTTTCCGGGCAAGTAATTTCATTATATAAGACACAATCGTCTGCAAACAGACGAATTTGCACAGATGAACATACCATACTTACAATGTCATTTATATACAGCAGGAACAGTAGGGGTCCCAAGACACTCCCCTGCCGTCGTTGACGTCGTTGTAGTGCCGATGAGCCCAGTCTTCCCCGTCGCCAACTGTTACGTCTGTACAGCTGCTTGTGGCTGTGGACGTTTTATTAAAATACAGGGAACGTAAATAAGTGCAGAAGCGTCGTTCATGCATTGCAATCACTCCTGGCCAACGTTAGACACAACGCTCGCGCTCGTGCGATAGCGCCAGCGCAGTCGCGCACGCACATCGTTGTCGTATTCTAAGGCGACATGTGAAAAAACTGCTGTTGTGTTTTATTTGAGCTGGGTGTCTCGGCCACCACCGATGTATTTTCTAACAATAATGACCATCATACCACGTGAGCTTCCATCCCCCTACCCCACTGCATTGTTCGTTCGTGTGTTTGGAGTGTACGCAGCGGGAGCGATGTAACTGGCGGCTGGCTGTCGTTTGCGCATCGTCTTCGCTGTTGTCCAGGAATGCGGTCGCGACATCGGGTGATGGACATGTCTGGGACCTGTGCCTGCAGTTCGACCCCTTCGTGAGTGCTGGTCGCAACCTGAAGACGAGTCGGCGTGAGTGACGGTTCCTCGCGCCGACGGCCAAGTTGCTGTTGCGGGAACGGTAATGACATGAAGTCGTCGAGCCGGGCAGTGCAGCAGCGTCGACCGGCGACAGTGTCTTGGTGCAAGGACATTTTAGATGCGACGCAGCTTTTTTAATATCCTGTGTAACTCTGTCCATCTGTGGCTCCGTGCCAACATGCCGCACCACCTTCCCCTCACCGCAGTTGTTGGAACGACATCAAATAGGTCAAGTTGGAGCTGCGCGTTCACGCCACTCTCTCCCTCATCCGCAGCAACTGCCGGCTCCTTCCAACACAGCTAGGTGGTGTTGCTCATGTCCGTTCGCAAAACACTTCTCTCTCGCTTCATCCTCTCCACCTCCCGAAACGCTCGACCGCACGTCGAATGGAAGCACTCTTTCGGCTCGTTTATCTGCGATGAAAGTTACACGAAACCTATAACCCGCCTCCCGTGCCTTTGCGTATCAAAAAAAAAAAAAAAACGTTTACTCAAGTAAAGGCTACGCCGAGTTTCGGTTCAGACCGTTCTTCCAGCACCCGCGTCGATGCCCGTTTCAGCCTGGTCAACGACGTGCGCACCGCTGCTGCTTCGCATCCCATCATGGTTTTCTTCGGGGAGTTGGTTCATAATTTTTCGGACATGCGTTGTCATCTTTCGTTATAGCTTGTGTGGCTGATTTCTCTCATGATTTTTTTCGGTATATGGCTTGAAACGAAGTTGAGTGGTTGTGGGCGTGCTATCAGCCTTTGTAAGGTCGTTTGCGCCTGGTGGCGCACTCCTGTCCCACTGATAAGCCGCATTTAGTGATGACAGCGCTGAGCGGGAGGTGGCGCAATGCTTACACGTGATTTTATCTCCATCATCATCATTATAATTAGTGCACCAGCAGCGACGCCCTGCGACCAGGTTAGGTGGGCGGACAGAAAAGATTAAAGAGGCTCTTTTGGCGTGTGGCGGTATAGGCGCGCAAACGGGTGCCTCTCGCAGTGGGTTCATTGGAACGGCACTGCGGACCGTTTCCCATTGTGGCGAGTCGAGCGTTGGCGACGCCGCCTTCGCGGTACTTTGTCTCTTTATTTAGTGTATGAAAATATTGTGTAACGTTGTTTAGTGTGTGGATCACTAGTGATGTATTCATTTGGCTGACAACATGGACGTTGTAAAATTAGTTTAATAAATGTGCTTTGGTTTGGTCCAACCTTGCCTACTGTGTCCGTTTGCTCCGAGAGCGTGTTTCCCCATTTCGAGGCCCCACAAGGTTTTAGAAACAAGAGCGTTAATCTTGTGGCATACGCAATAATGTGGTTGATTCGCTTATACACATATGCGATAAAAAACTGTGTCTAATAAAACTGATGTAACTTCAGCGGGGTTCTTCATTCTTGCCCTCGTCGTGACTGCGTCTTAATATCCTACTACCGTGATACACGGCACTTGGGGAAGCCCTTTCTTCATAAAGAGCTCGTTGATTGCTCATATTGGGCAATTGTTGCGGGGTACATTGTTTTTGTTAAGGGATGCATCTGAGTATTTGCTTATAAATAGTAGCAGCTGGTTCAACTGTGCTCGTATAGAGCTGTTGTTCTACGTATTTTTCACAATTCATTGCTGAACTTAATTGCTAAAGGTGTCGTGCATGCACAGTTTCTTTCTTTGTTAAAGGGGGAACGCAGTCATCGTAAACGCTTACGCCTCGCCCGTCACACGAATATCCCCGTTTGCAGTGTCGAAGGTAACTGCTAGCGGAACCTAGATATTGTTGGCTGTCTCTTGGTTACCTGTAGAGGGTCATCCTTAATTTGCCACTGTCAATAGATATGTGTGTGAAGTGCATTTCACTGGAATGCGTATAGTAAATCTATAGTTAAGAAAACTCGAAAAGTGCCACCCAGACTACCGAAGTGAGGGCGCCATTTTCCGGTAAATGCTAAGCGGGGATCGACGATAAAACCCGAACCACACGTACGCTGTGCGAGCGCAAGCGCGCGCATCATACTCCGGGCGCGACTCGCAAGAAATGGCGATGTCCACCCACACGCTAAGCGCGCTTACCCTATAAGCAGGCGGGAATACGTGGGTGGCGCCACGTACTGAGCTGTTTGTGTGCTTTGAAGTGAGTTATTTGAACTTGAACACTCTCCATAAGTGCAGGTGGTGCCGGACAGAACCATACCGCACCATTTAGCACGGCCAAGAAAACATGAGTGCTTACACGAGTGCACTGCACAACGCGTAGTGCATCGCCGGCAGCTACGCCAATTCCACCGCGAAGTGATCGAGCCTGATGAGGGCTGCTAGTTGAAACTATTCAGCACTTAACAGCTTGGCCAGACGATCACGAGAACACACAAGAATGCATGGCGTGCATCGCTACGATGTGCACGACACGACGTGCGAAATAGAGCAAAGTGGTCTCATGCAGTCATATATTATGGCGGAGCATGTATGAATAGAGCTCGTAAATGAATACATATGAAATGTGGCTGTCAGTGTACTTGTCGTGTACATGGGGATGTAAAATATGCACGAAAGGAAAAAAAATGTATCCTAAATTGGTTCCTACATGCCGGCTAGGTCGATGTCTGAGTTCAGCCACAGCGTCCTGTCGTATAGGCAGGGCTCCAAGCGCCGCCAGTGCGAGCTAAACGCGCGCCGTCTCATGGTCGAAATCAGATCTCCTCAGACACTCGCGTACGCAGAGCGTTTAGGCGCACAACTTCACATGAGCAGCCCCCAGCGCGCGTACCATGCACGTTCAGGCAGCGTACGTATAGAGCGTTCGTGTGGTTCGGGCTTTAAGCCGAACGTGTGCGCCCACTGCCGCCTTTGAGGAGAAAACTTAAAGGCAGCGTGAAGAAGCTTGTTCGGACAATCAAAGAACGCATTTTATCGAGAACACGCTTCGAACAGAGTCTCTGACGGCGCGCAGGTGGGTGCCAGCAGCCTGGCAGTGTCGCAGATGCTCAGCCGGGAGCTCGTCATCGGCTCGACCGCTCTGCCAGCGGCCTTCAAGGTCAGTATTCTCATGATATCGCCACCCGGCAACATTCTAGTGGAGTGTGAGAAAGTTTTACGCGGTGAATGGGGCTCGCTAGGGTATTTTTTAAAGGGCCCGCAAACCACCAACAGACGCTCGCGTGCTGCTGTCCGTGCCTTTCCCCTAACGAGAACAGTTAGCATGGCGTCAACTGATGCTGCCTGCAGAAATACAAACGACGCTGCCTGCTAGAGACGCTGTCATTGGGCGAAAACTAGCCTGTTTTCTGCTAGCACATGCACGCGCAAGCTGCGTTTCCACGGCGGACGCTGAGGAAGGTGGTCAAACCAGCCGACGAACGCAGCTTAGCGAAGGAAAGACCCGACGGACGGCTGAGGGAAAAGCAGTACGTTGTCAGGGCTCAGTTGGAGTGATACGTGAGGAAGTCGGAAATATGAAGAGAAACCTGCGCTCGGAACTAAAAGGCTGCGTTGCGCGAGAAATAAATCTAGGCAAGGCTGGTTCGGAACAGTGTCACCAACTGTCAAACTTCATAAGGGAGAGAAAGTTGACTGATTGATATATTGGCTATTCGATCATTCCAGCGACTATAGGTGGCGCAGCGGAGGGTCGAAATAGCGGACGAGACGCTGATGTCGCGAGCGTTTACGTGAGCGTCGCAGAGCGTGAAGACACGTTCATTGGTTTATGACTACTGAGAGACCGAACTTCGCCGCAGTTTTATCACCGTGTGACAGCTTCCGAGCACCGCTACATGGCGCCGCCTGCGTCGCTGGAATGACCGCATAACTTTCCAAAACCGCCATATGATTATGAGGGACCCCGTAGTGGAGTGTGAAAACTTTATTCACTTCCTGCAGATTTCCGGGCTGGATTCCCGCATGGGAGTTGGTTGAGAGACTATGTCTCTCAGCAGCTTCCTTGGCCTGTTGTATCGCTCAGAGTTGATTATTTAGTTTTGAGTTGAGCAGCCCGGTCCGCCAATACTCCCGAAGGTCCTCTTTGGAGGCCGCATCTCTCGTTTTGCCAATTAGTGCTGGACACTCCCAGAGAATATGTGCTAAAGTGGCCCTATTACTACAATACTTGCACGAATTGGTCATATACAAGTCGAGGTAAATGTTTTTCGTAATTACGGCATTAGTGTAGGTGCCTGTTTGTAATTACCGCCATTGAACGGACTGGGCCCGGTTGAGATCGGGGTGAGGCGGGGAGTATTCCCGTCGTTGAAGTCTTATTGTTGGATAATGTCGTTGAATTTGGTAAGTTTATCCACCCACTCCCACTCCTCCACGAGAGAGGCCGTACGGGTGGTGTCAACCACTGACGTTGCCCGGAACGTGAGGCCTTGAGCCACGTCGTGCGCCACCTCGTTAAGATTGACCTCCGTGTGGTCGGCGGGTGTGTGGGTGGGAAACCAGAGAATGCATGCTATTTGGTGGTCAGAGCGGGTTTCGCCTTTTGTAAGGACTTTCGGCGCCACTGAAGAAATCCTACCATTTGCGAAATTTCGGACTGCTGTTTGTGAATTCCTGATAATATACTGGGCATCGGTGTGAGCTAAGGCGAGTGACCTCCTCTGCTGTATCTACGTGATTTGTATTGATTGAAGCGCTGGTAATGCATTTGTGCGTATTTTATTTATTTATTTACAACATACTGCGGTCTTGAAAAATACAAAGCAGGAGAGGCACAAGAATTAAGTGGAAAACACACATAAGCGAGATAGATGAATGATGTACACAAAATACAGAAGATAAGTACATTATACAGAGATATATAGATGAGCTTAAACACAGGTTGACACGACCTTCAGAACAACGGTGATGGGTCTATCTTCCTATTATACATTCACAATTGCGATAAACAGTAAAGCAAGTCGAGTACAGATTACAGTACAGACAATATGGCACGCTCAAAATGGCACATAGACTGAGATGTGAAAACCACTTCAGGCAGTGAATTTCATTCCGATACTGTACGTGGGAAAAACGAATTCTTGAACATGTTTGTGTGGGCTTGATACGGAAGCAAATTGTGCGTGTGCCGATGTCTCGTAGGGCGCGATTGAAATGGCTGAATGTATACCGATGCATTTACCTTTGTGGAACCAGTATAAAGAGCAAACAGCAGTTTCAGCCTATCGATTTTTCGTCTATCTTCCAGGGTTGAAATGCTATTCGCCAGCATTAGAGAAGTTGGCCAGTACAAATACCTCGGGATAACGTTCACCAATACTCTGTCGTGGTCAAAGCACATAGAAAACATCTGCGCAACTGTCACACGCAAGTTAGGCCTTTTACGGCATAAACTCAAAGCGTCACCAACTCATGTCAAATTACTGGCTTTCAAAATGATAATACTTCCTAAACTGCAATACGTTTCGGTCGTATGGAACCCCTTCCTTAAAAAAGATAAGTACCGGCTTGAAATGGTGCAAAGACGCGCTATACGCTTCATTTTCAACAAATATAGGACCACCGACTCGCCAACTTCTCTAATGCTACAACCGCAGAAACAAAACGATGATAGTTTCGATAGCGCGCTGTGTTGACGAAGACCGCCTCCTTATTGCTTCCATAAGTTCGGAGCATAATTTTGGCTCTACTGATTCTTCTACCTTTGTTGTGTTCAGGGTGCATGTCGTGAGTTTAGTGCGGATTTCGCGTGGTATGTCGCATTTTATACCATGCTGTGCGTGGTAAAAATGCCGCGACTGTCGGGAATTTGGCGACCTGATTTCGTATTGCTCAAGCGCTCGTACTGCGAGATCTGTTGCGCTTCAATTATTTCTTCAAGCGGGTTATGAAGGCCTAGTTTAGGAAGGAGTTCCGTACTGGTACTGTGCTGAAGCCCTAGAGCCTGTTTGTAAACTCGTCTGATGGGCCCGCTGAGTTTAGGTCTTTCCCCCGAGAACCATCGATGGTAGGCAGTGACATAAGTAATGTGGCTGAGCACGAAGGAGTGCATAAGCCGGAGAATACTACAATCCTTCATGCCCTGATGTTTATTAATTATTATTTCAATGAGTCACATCGTTTGTGCAACTTTGGCTTCTAACTTGCGGCTTGTCTCACCATTTGTGCCTTTTCTTTCAACCAATTGTCCTAAAACCCGTATTTTATTGACTGTCGGTATGACGCGTCCATCGGCTGTCTTCAGGGTAATGTCTGTGTATGAGCTTGTTCGACTATACTGTTTGGGTGGTCTGCCTCTGAGTTTGGGGCGGTATAAGAGTAGTTCGGACTTCTCCGCCTAACACAAAAGCCCTGTTCCTTGTAGGTATTGTTCCACTACATTTACCGCTTCTTGTAGCCGTTCTTCTATAGAGCCATCGCTGCCATCACATATCCAGAGGGTAATATTGTCAGCATATATGCTGTGATGAAGCCCGGGAATCATGGACAGTTTTGGGGGCAAACCGAGGAGAGCTAAGTTGAACAACATAGGAGATATTGCGGAGCCCTGTGGAGTTCCTGCGCTTCCTATGGGTATACCACTTTGACTACAGCTTGTCGGTTTGTAAGGAAGTCGCGATTATAGTTATACGTTCGAGTTCCGAGACTTAAGGCGTTAACCTGTTGGAGAAGTGTACTGTGTAACGTTATCGAATGCTTTATTAAGATCTAAACCAAGTATAGCTTTGGTTGAGTGGGTCATGGTGTCTATGATTTGGTGCTTCCATTGAAGCATAGTGTCCTGGCATAAAAGGTGCCTTCGGAAACCTAACAGGGCACGGAAGAACCTAATTGTCTTTTGTCGAGCTAAGAAGGCGTGCTTCATGAGTTTTCCTACGCAGGAAGTTAGAGAGGTGGCTCTTAGGCTGTGAATGTTCAGTGGCTTCTCCGGTTTGGGGATAAGAATAATCTTGGCAACCTTCCATTGTGAGGGTAAACATCCTGTAGCATGCGTTAATGTAGTCCTTAAGGTGACTAATAGGTTCATCTTCTAGGTTACTTAGTGCCTTGTTCATAATGGAGTCAAAACCAGGAGCGGATTCGGTAATAAGGCTGTGTAGTACGGCACGAATCTCTGCTTCCGAAAATTCCTCGTCAAGAGTTGCTTTTGTATAACCGGTATAATCTGGGTGTAGTTGAGGAGGCGCTTGCGAAATATGTGTATTTGCTATATCTCGCAAGAGCTCTTCCTCTGTGCCTGTATAATCATGGATGAGCTTATTTTGATATTTTGACGGTGAACTGCTTTGTTGTTCTCAGGGTCTAATAGATGACGGATAAGGTGCCATGTTTTCTGAAACCTATTTGCTTGTCTATGGAGTTGCAAGTGTCATGCCACTGTTGCTGGCTTAATTGTTTAGCATATGTTTCTATCTCTCTGTTGAGGAGCACTATACGTTTCTGAAGGTTCCTGTTTATTTCTGGGTTTTCCATCTTTTTTGGAGTGATTGTCTCGCTTCTCACATATGTAGAAGTCGGCTGTCAATCTCCCCAAGGTGCGCCTCTAGGGGCACTGTTTGTGTAGCGTGATCAATGTCTTGTCTTAAAGTGTTGGTCCAATGTTCAATATCATCAATGGGCAAGACATTATTTTTTCGTGACTTGTGGAGCTTGGCCCAGTCGACTATCTTATGTTGTTTTCCTGCCTGTTGGGGAGGGTCCCCTTTGATGTCGATATTAATGATGTAGTGGTCGCTACCTAATGTCTCTCTAGTGTTATGCCATGTTGTTGTGGGGGCATGTTTGACGAATGTGAGATGTGGTGTAGTGTCCTTGCTAGAACTGGTGCCGCCACGGGTAGGCAGGCTCTCTGATGACAGTTAAGCCTTCGCTTTGGGTGTAGAGCCAGAAATTGCGACCTTTTGGGTAAGCATACGAATATCTTCAAGCTGTATATAGAGCATTAAAATCACCTCCTATTATAAGGAAATTGGAACCAGTGATGTTGAGAGTGCTCTTAAAGAAGGTGCCACACCTGTGCTTTTGTGTTCAGGGTTACTCCATATATTAAGTACGACGATGCTAGCGTGTGTTTTGCGGTGTGGTATGAGTTATATTGAATGTTATTGATGTGCCTAACTTTAGTATCATGTTGTATAACGGAGTGGTCTCTGCGGACCAGGGTTGTAAGGGTGGTAATATCTCCAGTGGCACGGCCAATTGCGTAATACTCTTCTAACTTGGCGAAAGCATGCGACTCCTGTAGAATAATTATATCTCGCTTGTTCTTATCATGGACGTATTGGGTTAAAACAGATTATTTATTCGTGTAGCTTCGACCATTCTACTGCGAAATGATGTAAGTAGGTTGCTTAGCCTTGGTGAGAAGGGGGGAGGTATAAATGTTGACGGCTGAATCCAACCGGCGGGTGGCAAAATGGGTAGCAATGGTTGAGTTTTGGGTGCCATTCCGTTCGATGGCTGCGGGGAGGTACATGACCCCACTGCTATCAGTTTTTGCTTAAAGTGCTTATTTTGCTGTTGTAATAAGTAAGCGTATCTACACGATTGGTGAGTGTAGGTAAGAGGCGAGACGTTGTGGTCATCCATGCACTGCATTCTTCAACTGATTTAATCAGGTCCACAAGAGTTGGATCACTGATAGTAGTGCGTGTAGATCTCTCCTCACTATCCGAAGTTTCCGCTTTACGTTTAGGGGGTGGAGAGTCCACCCTCCTCCATTTGTTCCAGAGGTGTTTCAGGCATGGTTTGTAGGGGGGTATTTACTTCAGGTGTAAATGCTGCTGGGTTCTTGAATTTCCGAAGCTCCTTTTAAACATGCGGTTTTTTGTCGCTTAAAGCATTCATTTTCTGATTGCATTGACTAAGCAATTGTTTGAGTTGAACTATCTATGAATCTAACTTTTCAATGCCACCGAGGTAGCAAATTTCTTCGTCGAGAACATCGTCTTGCGTCACAGAGCTCCAGAGGTCCTCATCACAGACAGAGGTACAGCCTTTACGGCGGACATAACTCAGGCAATTCTGAGGTATAGCCACACAAGTCACCGCCGGATTACCACCTACCATCCACAGACAAATGGCCTCGCCGAGCGTCTCAACAAGACCATCGTCAATATGCTGGCCATTATTACGACCGGGGTTTGCAGGCACCGGAGGTACTGGATGAAGTTGTCGAAGCAGGAGGGAGAGAGACTTGATGAGGGTTTATTTACATTATACACAAGGTGAGCTCTCGTACATGACGAGCTCTTTCTTACATGGCGAGCTCTCGAATCTGGCGTTCCTCTACATGGCGCTCCATCGAATGAGCCGGGTAGCTCATTATAAAGGGTATGTGCTCCCCAGATCCCTAGATCAGGGAACACGTGCAGATGGTACTGTCCAGTCACAGACTACACGAAACTGGCGAGGTGGACGAGCATGCACGGTCCACGTGAACATCCAATATTGAGGCGTGACTCTGCAGTCAAAAGTGGCGCCAGCGGGGCTCTTCCTCGTCGTGTGTGTGGCACTGGTCGAGGGGTCCCAACCTCATGACAGCATACTTCAAAGGGTCTGCCGAACTGCTGGCTTAATTATCGGGGCGATTTACGGCGGCCGCCGCAGTCCGTTCCAAGGAAGATGCTGTATTTGTTGTCCTTTCTCGAACGTCTTACGGCGTCGTGGCGACACGACGTCTCACCCTTCGTCTAGGAGGGACAATGCCTGGAGGTCATAGGCAGCCGGCCGATCGGTTACTTGTTTGAGGATCCAAAGAGCGACGCTAACTCTTCAGCTCTGGCGCAAGTCACAACACTATGTACGTCGACGTCGAGCACAAGACGTGGGATGAAATTCTTCCGTACGTGACTTTCGCGTACAACACGGCCGTCCAAGAAACGATGCAGATGACGCCGTACAAGCTGGTGTACACAAGGAGCCCAGCCACGATGCTCGATGCCGTGTTACCCAATGTCAGCGACGAAGAAAACATCGATGTGACTGTCTACCTCCAGTACGCCGAAAAAGCTCGACAACTCGCCCGCCTGCGCATAAAAAATCAGCAGAGGTCGGACAGCCACCGTTACAATCTTCGACGAAGCTACGTAGAATGCCAGCCCGATACGCCGACGAGGACTGCGCGAAAAACTTCTGCGACGGTACTTCGGACCGTATATAGGGTAGTTGGACGTCTCGGCGCACTGGACTACGAGGTTGTCCCCAATGGCATCACGAACTCTCAACGGTGCCGTGCTCGACCTGAAGTCGTCCTTGTCGTGCGACTCAAACCGTTTCATGCGCGTTAAGGAACATATTGACTGTATTATTTGTTGTATCTCCATAATTGTGATTTATTGCTTATGCCTATTTGTTGTACTTTTTGCTTTTGTTATTTTTATGAATCTTGCTTTCGTATTTTCTTTTAAGCATTGAGACGATGCCTTCTTCAGAAGAGGGTGATGCCACGTTTCGTCCTCAAGTTTTGGTATCGCATCGTTTCACTGCCAATAATTATCAGCGCAAACCACGCCTACACTGTTCGAGAAACTTCGGGGTGGCAGTAGATCATTTTGTTAAGACCACGCCCACTTTGTGAACATTACAGATTATTCTGGAACATACGTTTCGTCGCTAGCGATGAGGCTCGAATATTCAATGGCAAGTGTATAAATGCCGACACAACTCACCGCTTGTCAGTTGATCGACGGCCACCGCTCTGTTCGCCGCTATCAGTGCCAGTGCCTTACTTTCCTTTTGCGGCGGCACAAGTTCGGCCCGAATAAAGAGTTTTCTCCTTGACCTAGAGTCTGCTCCCTTCGTTCACGTCATGACCCCGTGACAATGCCTCGTACAAAATGTTGAAAGAAAATTTATTTGTTCTGTATTGTTTGCGTATGAATGATGCTATAGATTTTGGTGCTGTAGAATGCTACTATAGATAGCGTAGTGCGTTGATGAAATCGTTTCGTATATGCGCATGATGGGAAATTCACGGCAGCAGAGGAAGCATGTGAAGAGAGTCGTTA
Organism: Rhipicephalus annulatus; assembly: GCA_013436015.1. Lineage (NCBI taxonomy): Eukaryota > Metazoa > Arthropoda > Arachnida > Ixodida > Ixodidae > Rhipicephalus > Rhipicephalus annulatus. The sequence continues at coordinate 35,003 of WOVY01001925.1, read as the reverse complement.
CGTCACTTGCATGACGGTAAACGTGATACCTTTAGCGAAGTGTACTTTATAAAAAAAAAACTGACCAAAAGCACGATAACAGCGAAGGAACCAGGCAAGACCAGTGCTGGGCTAACAACAAAATATTTATTAAAGAAATCCCCCACACGCGTGAATCACCAGTGCATGCGTAAATGGGCTATATGAGCCCAGTACGCTGCACATTTAACAATACAAAGCCAATAATTAGGCATGTAAAGGTGTCGCTAACGGCGCACTTCCACAAAATGCCAAAATATCAACGCCACGTGCGCCTGTTGACTAAAAACTGGCGGTTTGCATCACATATGTCACGTTGCCTTTTTATTATTTTGAAAGGCTTCGCAACATTTATGGTAACTGCTATTTCTCAATTCCATTTTTTATGAAACCCTCATTTGAAATCAGGCGCGCAGCTACAGCCTTTGCAGTGCAGACGTACGTGAGTTTCGAAATTTTCTTGTTATGCGGCCGTGTCTACAAAGGTCACAATAGCTGACTGTAGTGACGTGCCCGGGTAGCGCGAACGCCGCTAACCGAGCCAAAAGTGGCCGTGAAGCCCGCGAAGAATGACCCGACAACGCGTAGTTCACAAACAGCAAAAAGCCCTGTTTAATGCCCACCGATGCCTTTTATACAGAGTGGGGGCGCCACCTCCCAGTTACTAGAAGCAACAGGTGGCGTCCTCTGCATCCCTCCTTCCGGAGCTCTCAAACGCAAGTGTTCCAAAAGAGCACCACCAAGAAACTGTCCTTCTGTCCTTGCAGCAGTCTCACAAATTCGGTCTCCGAGGTGGCACCACGCACCGGCCGTATCGTGTGTAACGGTGACCTGGCGATCCTGCAACAGGTGCAGGAGCTGGAGTGTCCGATGCGTTACCCGTTGCTGCCCGCTGTGGTCCGGGAGACGGCGCCGATGTCGGGGCCGCAGGGTTGGGGATTCCCGTCTCATCTGAGGGGGCCGACTGAGGATTGCTGCAGGGGACAAGGTGTCTGCGGTTTCTCAGTAGTATGCCACTGGGCGTCTGGACGATACGAGCGGGGTCTCTGACCCGGGCTTAGGACCGTCGCCCTTGCCCGCGTGTCACGCACCCAGACTTCCTCCCCATCGTCGAGAGCACGAAGGTCATGCGCTGCGTGTCGGTTATTGCAGTCTCTCTGTTGTCTTCGTCTCTGGGCGGCATCTCTGTCATTGAATTCCTTCACCTGGGGCCAATCTGGAACAAGGCTTTGAGCCGTGGCTGGCACACGAGTTCGCAGAGAGCGTCCCATGAGCAGTTGGGCTGGGCTGTAGCCAGACACACCGGGAGTGTTACGGTATGCTAGCAGAGCCAGAAACGGGTCTGTGGCCTTCAGAAACAACTCCTTGATCGTGCGAACCATGCGCTCTGCTTCACCGTTCGACTGCGGGTAGCGTGGACTGGTCGTGACATGCGTGAAACCGTATGTCTTCCCAAAGTCCTCAAAAGCTTTGCAGGAAAACTGTGGCCCATTGTCGCTGACAACAGTCACCGGGATGCCGTGACGGGCAAATGTGCTCTTGATCGCAGAAATAACGGCTCCCGCAGAAGTGGACCGGAGTGTGAGGACCTCAGGGTACCGAGAACGGTAGTCGACAACCACCAGGAACTCTTGATTAGCAAAATGAAAAAAGTCAATGGCCACCCTTTCCCACGGAGCTGATGGTGTCTCGGTCGCAATCATGGGCTCACAGCGTTGAACGCGTATAGAAGCACATGCTGGGCAGTTCTCTACGGCTGCTTTAACCTGGCTGTTGAGACCGGGCCACCACACAGAGCCTCGGGACACCGCCAAGCACCGATTGACGCCTTGGTTACCATCGTGCAGCAGGTTCACGATGTCTCTGCGTAGTGCTGCGGGCACAACTAGGCGTCCGCCCATGAACAGCATGTTCTCGCATACAGTGAAGTCTCCCCGGTGGTCCCAGTAACGCGTCATGTTGAGCGGCAGATGGTCTCGTCGAGGCCAACCTTTCATGCAGTATGCTTTCAGCATTGAGCACTCGCCGTCTGAAGTTTGGTGAGACCTGAAGTCTTCAAGACGTACGGCCAGGGTTGAAGGAAGGGCTGTCACGACCAGAGACACAAAAATTTATGTGCTGTCCTCTTCGGACGTGGAAGAGCCTTCGGGATTCCTAGAGAGAATGTCTGCCGTGGCCAGGTACTTTCCTGGAACATACTTGACTGTGAACTGATATCGCATGAGCCTTATGCGAGATCTTTGGATGCGAGGGATAATGAGGTCCAGATCGGCGGAACCAAGCAACCTGACGAGCGGCCGATGGTCGGTTTCAACGACAAAGCTGAGTCCACGCAGGAATTCCTCAAACCTCTCGATAGCCCAAACTCCAAGCGCTTCTTTCTCAATCTGACTGTACCGCTACTCAGCGGTAGTCAGTGCTCTTGATGCGAACGCGACAGCCCGTCGCTCTCCCGTCTGTTGCTCCTGCAAGAGAACCGCGCCTAGCCCAAACGAACTGGCATCTGCCGACACAAGGGTGGGTAGCTCTGGATTGTAGCTGGCCATACAAGCATTAGATGCCACCATTCCCTTCAATGTCTCGAAAGAGGTTGCTTGCGCATGGTCCCAGGTCCAGACCCCGTTTTTGTTCAACAGGAGCCGTATCGGCGTAGTGATGGCAGACAGGTTCGGTAAAAATCTTCTAATGTGGTTCAGCATGCCCAGAAAACGACGGACGCCATGCGTATCTGTCGGCGGCTTCATGTTCACAATAGCAGATACCTTGTCAGGGTCAGCCGAGATGCCACTGGCGCTCACCACTACACCAAGGAACTTGACGGAAGATATCCCGAACGAGCATTTCGAGGCATTCAACGTAATGCCCGCTTGTTCTAACTAGCGAAGGACTGCTTGGAGTCTGCTGTCGTGCTCGGAACGGCTCCTGCCGAATACTGAATGTCATCTACCATGTTCACACACCCTTCCAGGCCCTCTAGAATTCGAGACATTTGACGCTGAAATACTTCGGGAGCGGACGTGATGCCGAAGGGCAGGCGGCGGTAGCAGTAGCGTCCAAACGGTGTTATGAAGGTAGTCAGCTCCTGACAGCTTTCCGATAGCCTTACTTGATGATATACCCCAATTTTGCATCAAGTTTCGAGAAGACCATGGCGTTGCCAAGACGGCCAAGTACCTGGTCCACTGTGGGCATAAAGTGTCTCTCCCGAAGAAGGACTTGGTTCAACTTCGTGAGGTCAACACAAATTCTGTATTCGCCATCGGCTTTGGGTACCAGCACAATACCAGCACACCACGGGGTTGGCACAGTGACTCGCCGGATGACCCCGTCCCTTTCCATGGCATCTAAGTCCTTCTTGACTACGCCTTCGAGGGGAATAGGGATGCGCCTAGGAACGCTGAGAGAAAATGGAATCGCTCCCGGCTTGATACGAATGTGGTATTCTTAAGGCATCTCGCCAAGGCCTGAGAACAGCGAAGCTGCGGCCTTGTCTGACGTTGGGCGCCTATTCGGAGCTTCCGCATCTTCCACGGTGTCAACAAACTGGACGACTCCCAGGTCCACTACCGCCGAGTACCCCTGCAGAGGAGAGTCAATGCCTGCTACAACGTACAACGTTTTGCGTACCGACCGGCCTCGCCACGACAGGGTAGCAGGAAACGTCCCAAGCAACCTTAGGCGGCAGCGGCCCGGCCCCATCAACCGTTCATTATCGGGTTTGTCAAGGTCTACTGGGCACCCGACGAAGCTCGGAGGTACGACCGAAACGTCCGCCCCAGTATCCACTTTGAATTGAAGGGGGCGTCCGTTCACATGAACAACAACGTGCCGGCGTTCTGTTTGCGAGGCTTCCACGGCTGTCACACATGTCCCGTTAATAAGGGAGGCAATCGCCGGGCTAATTCCAAGAGCCGAAGTATCGGCCCCCCGAACCGCACCACGAAAGCGTGGACAATTTTGAAGTGGTCCTTTTTGGTGCGCCAGCGGTCGCCGGTCGTGGTCCAAAGAACAAGTCAGAGCCGAGAGTTGATAAACAAACAAATTATATTCTCAATAATGGCAGATCGAAAACAATACATAAGAATGCACACTCCACAATAGTTGCATACAATATGACACCAATCAAACCAATCAATCAACGTACTACACAACACAATCAGCCACACTTAATACAACGGACACGGACAACAATACGCACTACAATGCAGTCGCATGCATTGAACAACCAAGACACTTAAAGACTAAAGAGATAGAAAACCTATTCAGTCCAAAGTTCTTGGAACCAAAGTCTAGATGATACTCTTCCGAGAATCACTCACTCAAAGTCCAGCGTTGTTGTCGTTCCGCAGCCCTCTGAAGTTTCTCTTCCAGGAAACCTCGCCTGAGTTTCTCTTCCAGGAAAACTCCCGTCTTCAATAGGCCACTCTCCAAGCTTCAAACTTCTTCGCCGGAAATCCGTCGGCTTCACACACGCAGCTGTTGCCCGCGTCTTCGCTCGATAGCGGTAAACCCACGCTCTTGCCTGTAGCTCGAGCCGTCCCTACGGACCAAAAACTTCGCCGACTACACGGCGGAGTCTCTACGCACTCTGGCGCTCACTTCCGTCTCCTCCTGTTCTGTCACTACGGGCAGAACCTTCGCCGACTACACGGCGGAATTCCTACGCGCTCTGGCGCTAACTTCCGTCTCCTCCTGTTCTGTCACTACGGGCAGAACCTTCGCCGACTACACGGCGGAATTCCTACGCGCTCTGGCGCTAACTTCCGTCTCCTCCTCCTTTCTCGTCTCGGCTGCTCGATTAAATACGTTCCGCGCCACCTTCCAGAACGTTCTCCTCATTTCGTCGGCGCGACGCGCAGCGAAGGCTGGGGAGAGGCACGAGACGGTTCGACTGCCCTCTCCTGAGGGTGATTCACTCGGTCTGACCCCGCCCCGTTCGTTCTGGAAATTTCTAGCGCTTGCCCGGCCGCCGCTGTGGGGTGAGGAGGTTCGTCTGCGAAGGCGTGCTTCTGCGGGGAGAGCGCGCGCCCGGGAGCCTTGGATGTTTGCTTTCTCTTTTTTTTCTTTTTACCTCGCGGCGTTTCTGCCGCCCGTTGTCGCAAGGATTTGGCGGCGCGCTCTTTTTTAGCGCTCGTTCTGTGACACTGCCCCCCACTTTAAGAATATTATCTCATAATATTCAAACCACACAAACGAGCGCGAACAGTCACCACACACTCTCACAGACTGTAGCACAATCCGTCGCTCGTGACACGTCACATTCACAATATATCACTCAATACAATCTTACATTGTAGTTCAATTCCACAACACATGAAATATAACCACAGGCACATGAGTACAACACTCCACCACACATTCCAAACAATACAAACGTACAGAGTTTTGTCTATACAACAATTATACAACACTATACATCACATCACAGCACAACACTTCGACACCTGTGACACAGGATAACAAGAACATTAACACAACATATGTCACTCAGCCCTGCCAAACACATTCTTATTCGACCTCAGCACCTATCTTGAGTACTTCGAACAGCGCTTGCGCCCCTTTTTGCGGTGCTCGCTCGATCTCTTCTTGTGCTTCCACGTTCTTTTTCGGCGAGCCCTTTCCAACGACCATATCTGAGGCGTCGTCTCAGCCATCGTTGTCTCTTCCGACACCGTTAACGCGTCATTACATTCGACGGGTCCTGTCTGTTTATTTACCCGCTTGATAATGCCTCTACATTTTGCCCGGCTGGCCAACTCCGTCTCCTTTACACTGTCGGTCGGTTGAGGTCGTGCCGACGTAAGTCCGGTTGCTCGGCCCGTGAACTTATTCGACACGATCGTCTTCTCCTTCGCTGTCTCTTGCGCCGCAGCTTCACCTTGGGCTCTAGCGAGATCCGTCACGGGATGCTCCTCCCTTGTATCTCGCGGCCGCTGTGTTGGCGAGGGCTCTATCTTCGGGTCTTCTCCCAAACATTCGGGATCATTCGGCCCTCGCGCCCCATCGATGTTTCCGATGACAAGGTCGTAAAGAGGGGTCTTCATACACAGAGCGGTTACTTTCCCGCTGAAGTACGAGGTTTCTACCTCAATCTCTGCTTCGGGAAGCATCCGAACTGTACGGTCAATTAAGCAAACCGGTTTCGTTTTGCCTGTTAACTCCCTTTCCCGTACCAAATCTCTCCGCACGATAACCGTGGAGCTGCCGGTATCTCTTAACACCGTAATCTTTTTGCCCGCAACTTTTCCAGGCAGCGTTGGCATTCCTTTCGTAACACCGGTTGGCTGTTTTGACATTACAGCACCAACAATAGGAATTTTCTCCCCATTTTTCAATTCTACGAATCTGTCGGTGACGGCATTATTATCAGATTTCGGTGCCGCTTGAACACAGGATACCTGGTGAGTTTGACTCACTCCGTTCCGACATGCATCTGCTTTGTGCCCAGTCTGACCACACTTGAAACATTTTACAACCGTAGGGCTCGTAAAGATCGTTCGACAGTTTTTCGCGCGATGACCCACTCGGTTGCACAGAAAACATCGCGGAATGCTCTCTGGTGCACGCTTCTTTTCTTCGGGAGCCAATTTCTTCGAATCGTCGGGACACTCCTTCTTTACCTTGGCCAAATTAGTGTCACCTTGCGCTTCCGAGAATTGATCAGCCCATTCAAGCATTCCTTCCAATGACTCAGCCTTCCTCTCTTTCAAGTACAGCGACAGGCTTGGGTGGCAACTAGTAAGAAACTGTTCTCTAATCAGGAGCTCTCTAAGCTCATCGTACTCCTGTGCTGTCCCTGAAAGTTCAATCCATCTGTCGAAATAATGGCAAAGTCGGGCGGCATACTGCGTAGCCGTCTCACCGTCAGCTGGCTTTCCTGTCCGAAATCTGTCCCGGAATCCTTCCACGGTAAATCTAAATCGCTTCAACAAAGCAGCTTTCACCTTTGCGTAGTTGGCTGCATCGGTCGGCGTCAGCCTACCGTACACACTGAGTGCTTCACCACTCAAGCAAGTACTCAAAGCAGTTGCCCATTGCTGTTCCGGCCAATTCTGGCTCCTCGCAATCGTCTCAAATCGGTGAAGGTACGCGTCAAGGTCGTCCTTCCTTTCATCAAATGCTACGAGCAACTTGCTTGGGTTCAAGCGGAAGCCATGATCCTCTCGTTCGCTGCTTTCAACTCTAGCTTGGACGGGAGTTTCACTTCGCTGTTGCAAACGGAGCCGCTCGAGTTCCATCTCGTGCTGACGCTGCCGTTCCCTTTCCTCTCTTTCTTCTTTCGCCCTTTCAGCTGCCAGCTTTTCTCTCTCCAACTCCAACTTCAATTGTTGCTCTCTTTCTTCCTTCGCTCTCTCAGCTGCCAACCTCTCTCTCTCCAGCTCCAACTTCAATTGTTGCTCTCTTTCTTCCTTCGCTCTCTCAGCTGCCAACCTCTCTCTCTCCACCTCAGCTTCTTTTTCCGCTTTGGCTCTTTCGACCGCCAACCTCTCTTTTTCCAGCTCGGCTGCTTTTTCTTCTTTTTCCCTCAGGGTGACCCACTTCCGTAGTTCGGCGCCAGAAAGACCCATCTTCTCACCCAGAGCAACTAACTTTTCGAGATCCATGGTGTCTCGCAACTCTCAAATAAAACCTTGCCGCGTGCAAAAAGTATCTGCCTAAATCAGTCTATCGGAACACTCCCCTGCACTCGTTAACGAGAACACTGAACAACACACAAAATCGTTCCGATAGCACTATCAACAACTCGAGGCTCTTTCTCACTACTTTGGACACACTGTGCACCAAAAGGTCCTGTCGCGGACGCCAGATTGTCACACATGTCCCGTTAATAAGGGAGGCAATCGCCGGGCTAATTCCAAGAGCCGAAGTATCGGCCCCCCGAACCGCACCACGAAAGCGTGGACACTTTTGAAGTGGTCCTTTTTGGTGCGCCAGCGGTCGCCGGTCGTGGTCCAAAGAACAAGTCAGAGCCGAGAGTTGATAAACAAACAAATTATATTCTCAATAATGGCAGATCGAAAACAATACATAAGAATGCACACTCCACAATAGTTGCATACAATATGACACCAATCAAACCAATCAATCAACGTACTACACAACACAATCAGCCACACTTAATACAACGGACACGGACAACAATACGCACTACAATGCAGTCGCATGCATTGAACAACCAAGACACTTAAAGACTAAAGAGATAGAAAACCTATTCAGTCCAAAGTTCTTGGAACCAAAGTCTAGATGATACTCTTCCGAGAATCACTCACTCAAAGTCCAGCGTTGTTGTCGTTCCGCAGCCCTCTGAAGTTTCTCTTCCAGGAAACCTCGCCTGAGTTTCTCTTCCAGGAAAACTCCCGTCTTCAATAGGCCACTCTCCAAGCTTCAAACTTCTTCGCCGGAAATCCGTCGGCTTCACACACGCAGCTGTTGCCCGCGTCTTCGCTCGATAGCGGTAAACCCACGCTCTTGCCTGTAGCTCGAGCCGTCCCTACGGACCAAAAACTTCGCCGACTACACGGCGGAGTCTCTACGCACTCTGGCGCCCACTTCCGTCTCCTCCTGTTCTGTCACTACGGGCAGAACCTTCGCCGACTACACGGCGGAATTCCTACGCGCTCTGGCGCTAACTTCCAGTCTCCTCCTGTTCTGTCACTACGGGCAGAACCTTCGCCGACTACACGGCGGAATTCCTACGCGCTCTGGCGCTAACTTCCGTCTCCTCCTCCTTTCTCGTCTCGGCTGCTCGATTAAATACGTTCCGCGCCACCTTCCAGAACGTTCTCCTCATTTCGTCGGCGCGACGCGCAGCGAAGGCTGGGGAGAGGCACGAGACGGTTCGACTGCCCTCTCCTGAGGGTGATTCACTCGGTCTGACCCCGCCCCGTTCGTTCTGGAAATTTCTAGCGCTTGCCCGGCCGCCGCTGTGGGGTGAGGAGGTTCGTCTGCGAAGCCGTGCTTCTGCGGGGAGAGCGCGCGCCCGGGAGCCTTGGATGTTTGCTTGCTCTTTTTTTTTCTTTTTACCTCGCGGCGTTTCTGCCGCCCGTTCTCGCAAGGATTGGGCGGCGCGCTCTTTTTTAGTGCTCGTTCTGTGACAACGGCGCAGAGCTGGATTTGGCTTAAACGCCTAGTATTATTCAAGCGGCAAACCGCCGCGAAGTGTCCCTTCTTGCGACATTGGTTGCATGTGGCCCACCGTGCTGGGCACTCAGATCGCGGATGAGGGGCGTGGCCGCAAAAATCGCATGCCGACTTCGGGTCGGCGCGGTACTCGGGAGGCCGACAGACGTTACTTTTACTTCGGGCAGCTTCGCACGCTGGGGCGTCGGCCATTCGGTACTGGTTGTTCGCAACGGCGTCGACGTTCAGTGCCTCTGGTGCAAGGCCTGTCCCCTGACGCCACAATTTCTCATTTTCAGCGTCTTCGTACTGACGCGCTTGGATGAGCGCCTCGTCCAGTGTAAGCTTTGAATTGCGGCAGAGCTGGTCGGTCAAGCGAGAGTCAAGCAAACCTACGATAAATCTGTCCCAAACCAGCCGGTCGTCGATTTCCCGAGAGGCGTAGTTGCACTTCTTCGCGAGATTTCGGAGCGCCGTGAAAAACGCGTCGACTGACTCGCCTACCGCTTGGTGCGCTTGTGGAACCTGCTCGACTCGTATACCTCGTTGACGGGGTGTACAAAATATCCCGAAAGACCTGTTGTCACGCCGGAGTACGAGCGATAGGCCTCGGCGTCTGACATGATAGACGAAAGCACCTCGCGACCTTGGGGACCCATACAGTAGAGGAGCGTGCGTACCTTGGTTTCTTCGGGGGCGGAGGACAGTCCTGAGGCGAAGGAGTAATCCTCGAACTGTTGAAGCAATGCCGTTCATTGGGCTGTGTTGTCAAAAGTGAACTGCGGCGGAGTTCGCAATGTGAAGCTGGCGGTCACGGCGGAGGCGGGGGCTGGGTTATCCTGCATATTGCACGGCTGTCGCAGGATCCCACTTCTGACACCATGTAGTGACGTGCCCGGTAGCGCGGAGGCCGCTAGCCGAGCCAAAAGTGGGCGTGAAGCCTGCGAAGAATAACCCGACAACGCGTAGTTAACAAACAGCAAGAAGTCCTGTTTAATGCCCACCGATGCCTTTTATACAGAGTGGGGGCGCCACCTCCCAGTTACTAGAAGCAACAGGTGGCGTCCTCTACACTGACCAGCTTCAATGACATGTTGCGTGAACACCGCATTATACTCCCTACGGGTACTGGTGGAAACTCACCTCTGCTGCAATGGCTCTGCGTCCCTGGTTTCAAATCAATATGTGTCATTGGCAAAGGAATAAAAAATACGCTTGAACGTAAAGTATTTAAAGCCTTCAAAATAAAACAAAATATGGCAAAGAATCATGTGTATATCATCCATAAGTTTTCTTTGCAGATAAAGAATTCGCGTTGCTACTTAGTGATTGGACGGCAGCGTCTAGACTCTAGTGTTCCATTAACGTGAGCTGTTTGTGACACCTTAACTCTTGTGCACCTTTAGATGTGCAACTGTGAAATGACTCAGATAGCCCATTTATGCACACGTTGCTGGGTTGTATGTGGGTGGGCTTTTTGCAACGAACGTCGTGTTTGAAGTCCAGTGCTGGCTCTGTGTGGTAGTTCTCCTTTGCTGTCTTTGGGTCTTTCGTTGGATTCTTCTTTGGAATATTATGAAGAACCTAACACAACAAGCTGTTCAAGTAATGTTTTGTTTCAAACATTGTTGTGACAAATCGGTATCTAGGTCTAGTTGTTAGCCGAATTTACTGAGAGATATAAAACGGTTGAAGTAAGGTGCAGATAGCTCGGTTCGATTGTCTGGCGAGTTCATGACAAAACGGAGTAAACATAACACATTACACTCCCACACTTTAGATTTTTTTCCGCATGCATTCATGTTCTGCCCAGTACTTCACATGTACGAAGTTTTTGGTGATCCCAGTCTCGCCCGATTCCTGACCTTGCTGAACCTACCAACAAAGATTTGTTTGTTTGATAGAGCATATTTCATTTGTTGTGTTTGCCCTGTTGTGACTCGGGGTGCTGAGTCGCATCCCACCTCTGCCAACCAGTTGTTGCGGGTCGGAAGGAAGGTCGCTGGAGGATACGAAAATAAAACTCGGTCTCTTGTGGTAGCGTGGTGTAGCTTCGGGTTGAGGAAACGACCGCTTACAAGATTGGGATACGAAAAACACAAACAGGTTTATGGCACTATTTACAAGTATTTACAGCATGAGGTTAAGAGTTCACAAACCACGAGCGTGGTGGTTAAACCGTTACATGGTTCAGAGCGACGTCCAGCACTCTGCCGCGTCGTTTTATGCCCTGTCGGGCTCCTCCTCTCCGAGTCGAACACCAATCACGCACACACAACAGGTGAGGGGTACGAGCATGCACGGCGCACGTGAACATCCAATTTTGAGTCGAGATCACTGCACTGAAATGTGGCGCCAGAGGGGCTCTTGCTCGTCGCTGGTCGAGGGGTCCCAAGCTTCGGACAGCAGACATCAAACGGTCCGCCAATCTGTCCGCTCAATTAGCAGGGCACTTTGTGGCGGCGGTCGCCGTTTCTTCAAAGGAAGACGCTGTCTTTGTTGTCCTCTCTGGAACGGCTTACAGCTTCGTGGCGACACGACCTCTCATCCTCCGGCTAGCAGGGACAATACCTGGCGGGCATAGGCAGCCGACCAGCGGTTACCTCTTTGAGGATTAAAAGAGCGCCGCTCCCCCGTCATCTCTGGACGCTGGTTCCGAGAAAACTGGGTTCAAGGCGTGGGAACGCTGCCCGGCTACGCTTCTCAGCGACAGCTAGCGCCTGCTGACGACGGTCATAACAGCCCCCATTCTTTCTTCATTAAAGACTGTGTTCCAGTTCCATAATTGACTTTTGTAAATACGTATGCCGCAAACAGCTGGCTTTCGCTCATTTAGACGGCTGAACAATATGACCAATGGCTTGGATTCATACGCATGGAATCTCTTCTACATTCAGTAGCGTAGATCTTCTATTTTGAACTGGCGCTGTTCCTTAGCTCGCTTTCATAGTTCTATTAATTGTTATTCGAATACTGACTGTCCACACCTTTTATTCATACAAATTGTGTGAGAGGGAGTCTATAGACTTCATCATCAGCCAGAATATGAAAGTCCTCGCCAAACACTGCCATTGACGCCTTCACTGACGTGAATTCACTTAACTTCAATGAACTTAAAAATTAGCTTAAAATTAACATTGATTTGCAATCCAACATTACCTTTATGCATTATTAAGAGCACAGAAAAAGTTTTTCTGGTCCAGTTATTTAACTGTAACCGGCAGGTAAATCGATCGTAATGTGTTTGCTAGAGGGCACAATTAAGAAAGGACCGACGATTTACTGATCACAGAATAATTAAGAAAGGACCGACGATTTACTGATCACAGAATAATCTCCCATAGAAAGGCAGGCTTATTGAAAGAATTTTATACGTACAATGGCGGCCACCGTTAGAGAGGACGCGAAGCGGGTCACCGCACTCCACGGAGTGCCACGATGGCTGCCGTGCTAAATATTGCAGCGCAAGCGCAGTCAGTGCCACAGCCGCAGTTAGTGTTCCCTTTAACAGTGGCCGCGACTCTACATAAAGGGCGCGCTAATCAGTTCGTACATCTGCGGCGGCGGTGGCGGCGCAGTGGTAACTGTCGGTGCCGGCGTCTCGAAGCACACCTCTAGTAGGGAGAAGCCTGCACCTGCGGCGGATGAGGGAGAGAGTGACGTCAACGCGCAGCTGTGACTTGACCTACTTGGCATCGTTCCAACAACTGCGGCGGAGGGAACGCGATGCGGCGCGTTGGCACGGAGACATGGATGGGCAGCCTTACACAGGCTAGTGATAGAGCTGCTTCCCATCTAATAGGCGTATAGTTTGTTGTCTCGTTCGAAACCTGACATCTCTCGGTCTTACTCCAACTCTTCGACAACACGAGTTGATGGCAGCGGTGAACAGGAGGTCGCCTGGCACGCGGTGAGAGCCACGAATAGACCAATATGCCAGACAGAAGGAAAAAGGACGCTCAACAAGCAGCGGCTGCAAAATGGCGCCAACTTTTTCAAACCGTTCGCGTCAAACTGCAAGGGAAGTTGGACATCCGAGACACAAATTACTGGAAACGTCGGGTCGCAAGGGAGGAATACTATCGGGTTGTGTCAGGGTTTCACCTTCGTGAACACAGGTGAACACGCTCATGTACGTGATGGGCAATGTAGTGAAGGCTCTGTTTGACGTTGCATAAGTCAGTTGCCAGACTGGGGAGTCTGCATTGCCAGACTTCCACCAGCTTTGACAGATAAATATGCACCTGTAGCTTTGCCTTTTCCGTGAGGGCTCTGTGTCATCCGTGGTGCATTTCGCGAGTGTTTGTGCGACGTCAGCCGTATTATTGAACGGAATGGAGTGTTGCAGAAGTCGGGGCGTGTGCCCGCTGAGCAAATAAAAGGTCGAACTCGATTGCCTCTCAGAAGTAGGGAATACACGCAAAACGACGCGTATAAAGGTCATACTCCGCCCAGGAGGCGCTGCGAAAAACGCTTCCACCGGCGCTGCCGTCGCCGCGCTGGACATAACTGCATGTAGTGCAAAGAGAGCCGTCAGCAAGTGAACGTCCATAGCCCTCCCCTTTTGTTCGTGTTCAGGGGCGCTTTCCTGAAAACCATGAACCTCGAAATCTCCTTCGTCAGTCTAACCTCGCTTCAGAAAAGTAGGTGGTTCATAGAAGCGAACTGCGGATAGCATGCAATACATGTTTCAGTTATTCCCGCCTGCTGCAACTCGCAATTTAAATGCAAGCGAACATAGCATGACATCGAGTTCGAAGCAAGCTCTCCGACGTGCTTCCTGTAAGCCTAAATGTGTTAAGTTTGGCCATGATTCTACAGTATACGTACTACACGAGCAATTCACGAAGCTAATGGCCAGTTGCATTTCTCGCTTCCTGTGCGTTTTTATTACGTATCCCAGAAGTTCTGTTGACGGTGTTTTTTTCGTTTCTATATATGCTGCAAATGCGAATACAGGCGTGTCCGCTTTTTTGGTGCACAACAAAAGGCAGCACGGAGGCCTCCAATATATATCCGAAAATCGCGGAGATCAACGGCAAGGAACATTCCATTGTGGTCGCGCACAACAATTTGCGATATACTTACATGACGTACGTGTTAGCATTTGCTAGTTAAAACCGGAACTTAGAGCCTTCTAAGGCTACGTGCGTGATGCTGTGTGATGGCCACCATTTCAGATTATCGTTGGTCGCGGCGTGTGCGATGTTTATCGCGCAGTCAGCGGCTCCGTTGAGCTTCATAAAGTTACCACGCTTCTTCATCAAGGCTACCCAAGACAATAGCAGGAGACCTACATTCTCACATTTTCTCGTGCGAGAGAAAGTGGGTGATTCGCGTACCAAGCACGTGCGCCATGGTCCGCACTCTCGCCGTTCTGCTTCACAACTACGTCGGGAATTGGTGAAACTTACATCATTTACGTCCGTATCTATTCACAACGCAACAGTTTAGCTTCGTAGAGCGCGGCTCGAGCTGTTGCGTCTGCTTCTTTCGCCGTCTTTCTGGCGAGTGAACAAGCAAGCTCTTCAAGCCAGTTCAATGACGCGTCGGATTTGCGGGGAGAAATTCGTAGCTCTCTTTCTGGGTGTCCAATGCGCAAAGACACCTAATATTTAGCTCAATCGTTATTTCGCACTCGCCAGTTGCACCTGGTTGCGCTGCACACTGTGCAAGGGGGTTAAGCTGTGCGCTACCTGAAACTGCAGTGACAGATGGCGCTATGTGTCTGCAAAACTCCAGGGTCTCAAAGGGACTTAATTTGTGCACCGCGTTTTAATACATCGGACTCGTATCGTCGAAGCACGGAATATCTCCGTAGCTCTGCGTGCCTAGCCAATTGCGCACAAATGGTGTTTCCTCGCAGAGTGCGCAGCATACAATTAAGAGATCGGACTCGATCGTGGCTCCGAATTCGGGAATGTGCGCGCGACGCCGCGTTTGAGTACACGCGCTCAAGGAGAACTGAATTTGTGCGCTGCGTTTCAATAC
This sequence comes from Rhipicephalus annulatus, assembly GCA_013436015.1. Classification (NCBI taxonomy): domain Eukaryota; kingdom Metazoa; phylum Arthropoda; class Arachnida; order Ixodida; family Ixodidae; genus Rhipicephalus; species Rhipicephalus annulatus. The sequence continues at coordinate 19,874 of WOVY01001925.1, read as the reverse complement.
ATCGGAGCCGTGTCGCTGAAGCACGAAATAGCTCCATGGCTTTTTTGTGTCTCCCAACTTGAGAAAGTCACTGGACCGACAAACATTTGAGCCGAACGAAAGAGTTATCGCTGCCACAGGAGCCTTCTTTGCAGTTCGGGAGAAAACGTATTTTTCTGGCGGAGTTGTGAAGTTGGAAGATCACTGAGTGAAGAGTACATAGTTGAAAGGGGACTATCTTGAGAAATAAATCGACATCATTTCAAATTTTTTGTTTTTCTTTGAAGTCTAAGTACTTATCGGACCACCCTCGTGTATATAGACGCACGCATGTATACACAGCACGCACCAACGTACGTAAGGTATGGTAATTCCATTCGCACACACCCCACCACTGGAAAAAAATTCCTAGCTACACCTCTGCAAAGAGTCACACTCGCGCACAGCTAATGAAAACAGGGAACAATTAAAGCCAAGGGGGCATTATTTGTTTCGTTGAAGACAATGAAATCAGCCGGAAAAGGTCTGGCCTTTCCTGCGTCGATGTGCGAGTCATGGGCATTCATCAGATACCTCGAGGTGCTGCGTATCTTATGAAGTGTGCAATGAACAAGTATATTGCAATCGTGACTCCTAAATATTAGCAGATGGTATTGCGCATGCGGTCCGGAGAATAGCATTCGGAGCCGATTTCAGACTGAATGGCCGACTCTCTTCGCTTAAAGTAAGTCTTCAAAGGGAGTGCTCCCATTCTGTGCAGGCCTATCGCACGTTCATGGCCCGCTATGAAGGCGAGTCGGAGTTCAGCTCGCTGCCCCGGGTGCGCTTCTCTCAGAACCAGCTCTTCTTCCTTTACTTCGCTAAGGTGAGCATTTACGATTTGTGCGTGCTTTACAACCTCCGCAGTGTGACCAAGTATTTCACTTTCTGCAACTGTATACGCTGAACCTAGCTCATCCGCGATTTCAGTGTGCTTCATCGCTGCTCTAGGGGAGCCGAGGAGACTTGTATGCTTGCGTTGTCGCACGAGGCTTTTGTGAGAGATGCGCTACCAGGCTTTCCGAAGCAGTTTCGGAGAGCTGATCGGGGGTATGCAAGAAGCCTGGCGTGCTCTCACGTTACTGTAAAACTCGCTTCAGCTAGCGATTTGTAGTCGCCAGATTTTGTCTACAAGGGCCGGCAGCATGAAGATGGTTCAACCAGCTGACCAAAATGTCACCCCTTACGCTGCCATTTGAAACATTTCACATGTGGATCATTTCTGCAGGTGATTTTGGTGTCACAAATAAAAAAAAGAAGAAAAAAACACGTCGGTATTGCTTTCCAAAATTGCTCAAATCTGATTCTGAGAGTTTGTTCTGTGGGTCACCCAGGGTCAGGTTTCACCACGTATTGACAAAACAAAAAAGTGCATCAGACCAGTCTCGTCTCTGGTTTATTCGCACAAAGCGGCGAGTGAATAACGCGTGTACCGCGTCTTTAACAAAATCACAAACGTGTTATTCTTTGTGAAGCCCCGTGCGTGACATGCATGCTATAAAACTATGCACGATGGCATATACGACTGAAACACGGATTCGCGGCGGTAGTGAATCCTTCGTACATGTGCGTGCGCGATGTCGGAACATAATGAACGTGGCTGCGACAAATAGCATTGTTGCTGTATAATTGCCTGCAGTGCGACCTTTTATGTGGTTTTTGCATTAAGACGTAAGTGATGGCACATCCAATGAAGACCGCTCGTGACACCGACATCAAACGTTTCGCCTATAGCGAAACGTTCGGCGTCGGTGAAAAAAACAGTGACACCAAATCACTGATTGGCATCATTCACGGCGTGAAATAACAGGTCATATAGTAGTAAAGAACATAGGCCATGAACATTCAAAAACGCCGCAGACCTATGCCACAGCTCGAAACAAATTGCAGCACTTTCTTAGAACTACTGAAAAGAAAGGGGTCATTGACATTTAGAATATTCAAATATTTTTGCGAAAATGACGCGACACATGGAAATGGTCTGAGGCCATTTTCACTTTTTTAGACACAATAATAATGAGAACGAACAGACAATATTGCCAGAAAAAGTATATTTATTAGAATTAGTTTCAATGTACATGTGAAGAAAGAAAAGTGGACGAAAACTGTAGCCAGTGGGATCCAAACCTGCGACCTTCAAGTTACGCGCCCAATGCACTGAATTACGGTGGCAGTTATCCAGCCGTCCACTTTATAGGGTATATATGTGCATTAAGCGTGAGACCATCAATCAGCGGCGAATGCGGAAAACTCTTTCTTGCCTCTTTGCATCACGTGACACAAAACGGGCAAATAAGTTTTCTGGTTGCGTTCCGTCTTCTCTAACGAGTGCCGAAAAGGCCAGGCAGTCCCCACA
>WOVY01001925.1:0-12500 GCA_013436015.1 Rhipicephalus annulatus | reverse complement strand
AGAAGCTTGTCGCCAAGCCCAATTACTGCGCCATTGCGTCAGTCACAGAAGTTGTGCGTCGAGAAATTAGGCAGACGCCTTCGCTGTCCGAGTTGAACACCAACGTTCCTAGAGCAGGCTATGCAGTGTTGTGCCATAGCTTCCCCTTTCCACCTCACCTCGAGGTCAATAACCTGCCAACGGTCAAGGATCCACCTGCCTGGTGATGAGCACACCATCCTTTTCCACTGAACTGTGCGTTTCACCAACCCACCGGCACGGATTTGCAAGCGGCACACCACCGGCATACCTAATTTAGGACCGTGTTTCATTCTCATAAACACTCGCTCCAGCTGACTTGGTCACGTTGGCTGGCTCTGTCGCTACGACCTGCTGTTGCTACTCGCTTTGTTTTGCAAAAGTTTGCTTCTTGCTCTGCTCTGAAAAGTCCGACCAATGATGGGCACGTTGCTATCGCCGCGAAAAACGCCATTCCTATCAGCAAATATAATCCGCCACAACCAAATCAGCCCCACCAGCAACAAATGTCGACAAAGCATTGGTACTACAGGGAAACTTCGATGCCGATGCGACCACCGCTTGGGAGAACCGACATCTGATGTGCCTCTGTGCTTTCGTTGTGTGGAAGCAGGCCACATCGTTCGGTATTGCCCTTATCGCGTCGCAGGGTAGCCAGAATTTCCGTCCGCTACTCTTCGGCACCATTTCAACTGAACATGGCGCTGGCACGATATGACTTCGACACGCGAGATGTTCCTCCTGGGTTCCGGTGGCGCTCACCCTCTCCTAGACGTTATTCTGCATTCATTCAACGTAGCACCACCGACATGCACAGAGAGGGAGATATCTCCCAGTCCACGCCGGGGAAGCTAAAAGCAACGACCTCGGGGTTGCGAATTATCGAAGTACTGAAAAAAAAGTCACATGATTGATTGATTTGTGTGGTTTAACGTCCCAAAACCACCATATGATTATGAGAGACGCCGTAGTGGAGGGCTCCGGAAATTTCGACCACCTGGGGTTCTTTAACGTGCACCCAAATCTGAGCACATGGGCCTACAACATTTCCGCCTCCATCGGGAATGCAGCCGCCGCAGCCGGGATTTGAACCCGCGACCTGCGGGTCAGCAGCCGAGTACCTTAGCCACTAGACCACCGCGGCGGGAAAACAGAAGTCACAGTTTTTCTGCAAAGGCGAAGCAGTGAACGTGATAGCAACATATTGGAATGTCCTGCGCAGAATGGCTAGCGCATCGCAACGTGCCCGGCGTTTATCATGCACAATTGACGCACGCAACGTGCTCTCAGTTACAGATAAACGCGAATAAGCGTCTCACTTCTTAATTCGCTGTGTCTAAAAAGGTTGCTCTTTTCGCAAACGTACACTGTGCAACAATTGCAGTGACCTTTGTGCGCCAGGGAACTAAAACAGAATTGTTGCGGTAAAAGCCTAACGCCAGCCAAGACGTACGATCCTCCCTACCACGAGATCAGGGGCGCGAGAAGCGTCGACCTTCTGCTCTTTGCGTGGGAGATGAGAAGTGTGCTTTGAGAAGTGCGCGTGGGAGATGAGAGTGCAGCCGCCGCGTCATGACGATGTAGCTATGCGCGCTGCACCATCTTGCTGCTAATGCTCAAAACACAATAGTCCCCCCCCCCAAATGTCCGTCAGCAGTGGTAAGTGGTATATATCCTTTTACTGTTTACAAACACAGACCCCTTGGCGGCATCCGGTTGCGTCCGCCGATGTGCCTGAATAGTGTCGGGGGGGGGGGGGGGGAGAGCGCTAAAATCTAGGCCGCCGATTCTCTACACTTTCCTTTCCTCATTTGGCAAAGTATATTCAAATGAATGTTCTTTTGAGCTACATAAAAACTACGAAATATTGCATGGAGCATATGCGACCAGTCGCAAATACAAAGCGACTGCTTTGGCTATCGCTTCCTGACCGATTTTTCAGTCGCGCGACTGCAGTCGCAAAGCTGCTAAAACCAATCAGCGATGCTCAATTCTTGTTTTTTTGTTTTTGTTTGTCAACGCTGTGCGAGAACGGACGAAAGCAATAAATGCGGCGCGCTTGGTCCGCTCCGCTCGCTCGGTTGGCGGCGATCAGCTGAACAGCGCCGCTCTCCAGAGTTCTAGCTGATAACGAGATCTGGACGTGACTCTCCAGTGTTGTGACTTGCGGTCACTCACATGCCATTGTGAACATCAGTCGCTTTTTAGTCGCCAGTCGCGAATGGTCGCACTACCGCTGCAAGTCGCCTGTGTGCACCAGCCTTTACGCTTGGAAAAAACATGAAAACGTCCTTTCAGTTTCGACGTTACGAGTCGGTAAATGAGAGGACCGGAAGTTTTTCGGAGGCACAACGCTTGCAATCTTGAAACTGTTTACACTGATAGCTTGCAGTTTGAACGTTGAAGGATGCTCCTCGCTGGCTCAGTGGTTAACGCCTCGCACTCAGGATTCACAGTGTTCAAGTTCGAATGCAATTCTTTTTCTGGATTTTTTCTTTCTTCAATTTTCATATATATATATATATATATATATATATATATATATATATATATATATATATATATATATATATATATATAGCGAGTGACGGTGACGCCGGCGGCAAATTCCAGCCGAGAGTGTCCATATAATCGCTAGCGCAATAAAATACCCCATTGTTTCCGAATGAAGAGCTGAAAATTTCCAATGATTCGACCAAAAATGAGGTTGCTGCCGATATGCGCTTACGATTGACAGTCACGACGTGGCGGCACTGGTTGCACGAGAGCACGTGCGCCCAGCCACCCTTTCTCTTTTATGGTAGCGTGGCAGCCTAGCTGCGAGGACATGTCTGTCCCTTCGTGAAACGAGTGAAGCCTCTTGCGAAGGGATAGGGCATCACGTGGCCGCGCAGGCTATTCCCTTTTTTCGGTTCATGGAACATGTTTCCCTTCCCTCAGCGAAGAAACGAACCCTCGTCAGGGAGCGGTAGCAAACGAGCGTGCCGGCGGCCGCATGCTCTCTTTGGCACCAAGCAGAAAGGATGACTCCGGGAACTCCCTGCGAGCTAAGGACGTCGTGAAATGAGCTCGGCGACCGTCTTTGGCGGGTTTCTGACCAGCCCGGCGAAGAGTTCCTGCTTTACTCCTCGCATGAGCAGACGGACCTTCTTCTCCTCGGACATGTCGGAGTCGGCGGGGCGGAAGAGTTTAATCATATCTTCCGTGAATATCGCCACGTTTTCATATGGCATTTGCATGCGGGTTTCGAGGAGAGCTGTGGCCTTCTCCTTGCGCACCACACTTGCGAAAGTGGTGAGAAACCTGGCGCGAAAGGCGTCCCACGTTGTAAAGCTTCGCTCTTGATTTCCGAACCATGTCCGAGGAGCATCTTCTAAGGCGAAAGACGCATGCTGGAGCTTGTCATCGTCTGTTCAGTCATTAAAGATGTCGACGCGGTCAAACCTTTCGATCCAGCTTTCCGGGTCTTCCAGTGGCGAACCGCGGAAAGTTGGCGGCTCTTCAGGTTGCCGGAGCAGTTGTGGTGCAGGTGTACCAGGCGCTGACATGGTCGCCATGGTTGACGTCAACGTCTTGGTTTTCTGAGCCTTGTCCAGTAAAAGCCCGTACTCCGGTGACAGACCTTGTTGCCTGCGGCTAACTCGCTGCTCGTTGCTGGCGTCGGTGTCTTCACGGCGTGGGCTGGGTTCACGGCTTCACGGAGGCGTCCAGTACATGGAAGAAACAGCACCTCCACCAGATGTCACGGGGTCGTGACGTGGACGAATGGCGCAAACTGCGAGTCGAATAATAAATTGTTTTTTTTTGGCGAACCTGTGCCCAGTAAACGGAAAGTCGGACTACAGTAGCAGTCTTGGACTGATAGCGGTGAACGGAGCGTCGGCCGTCGATCAACTACTGCCAAGTGGTGAAGTGCGTCGGAATTTATACTCTTGCCATTGAATGTTCTAGCGTTATCGCTGGCGGTGACATAGGTTCCGGAATAATCTGTACAGTTCGTAGAGTGGGCGTGATCTTATCGAAATGATCTACTGCAGTCCTGAAGCTTCTCGAAAACTGCAGGCGCGGTTTGCGCTGAGAATTGTGTAGTGTATTGGGGCGATAACAAAACTTCAGAAATGGAACGTGGCAATATATATATTCAATAACTTTCACTACGTTCGAGCAAACGGGACATCTATGGGCACTAGAGTTGGAAGCTAACTTCATTGAGAATTCACCTTTGAAACCATGCTTCATGCTTCTACAAGCGTTTCATTCATGACATTTTCGCTATTTGGCCACACGGCGAGGCAAGTCTTTTAAGTTTTATTAAAAATTTCAACAATGCCCTCTTCACCATTAGTTTCATACATAATTACTCAACAACAACCATAAACTTTCTTGACGTTACCGTCATAGCTAGCGAAGAACGGTTCTCCACAAATCTCTTTCGCAAACCGACTGATAGGCATCAACTCCTCCATTTCCATAGAAGTCACGTTCGACATATCAAAACAGGGATACCGTACAGCCAAGCTCACAGGGTTAAAAGAATATGCTCCAACACCAAGATTTCCTTTCGAATTGCCAGGATCTAAAACGTTCGCTCATTCAACGTAAATATCTATCAGAAATAGTCGATGACGCCGTAAAATGCACTGACAAACTAAACCGGGTTCACCTGCTCAACACCAACCCCAGAGCTTCAGGTACATCTCAGGTTAATCTAGTGCTCACCTATTCAACGTCAGCTCCAAACGTCGTTTTGAACGACACCATAACATATTAACTCAAAGCAAATGCCTTAAATATGCATTCCCAGAATCAGCCAGGGTACTTTACGAATGCGCACGGAACCTCCGCTGTCCTCGGTTACGGACAGCGAGCATGGAAGCTCGCTGTCTGTAAACAAAATGGCTGCGCTTCTTGTGGGAAGTCGCGGTGCAAAGTGTGTGCGTACATGGTAACTACGCAAACTGTCATCAGTTCATCCACTGGCTTTCAGTTAACAATCAGGGGCTATCTAAAGTGTGACAGTTCTAACGTAGTATACACGCTAAAGGCGATATCAGTAGTCTACAATATATCGGTCATACGGACACACCGTTTAGAACGCGATTTAATAATCATAAATCTCAGATAAAAACCCTTCCAAATCTGCCTCTATCGAAACATCTAGCAATACCTGATCATTCTTTCGACAAGATTGAAGCAACGGTATTGCAATTCGGTTTCCGCTTACATCATGAGCGGGAAATCTGCAAATCGTTTCTAATCTACAAGTTCGGTACCCTAAACTCTAGAATAAACGAAGCACGCAGGCGCACTCATTAATATACCTTCCGCCACTTAAGGTGTCTCATGGCCTTCCGAGATGGCTAGTTCATTTTCTGTTATTTTACTTCTTATTTTTGTTTCCGGCAGAACCATGCTTGTTCCCTGTTTCAAAAACTCCGTTGACCTGGTCATCTTTAATATTGCCACAGGCATGGAACGAGGTTTAGCCATGCCAATGCGAGTATGTGCCATGGTGTGAAAGAAGAAGAGGACGGTTGGTGTGTGCTCGTGCTCTAACGTTCGGTTCGGCTCGACGTACAGTGCTGCTCCTGTGAACAGACGTTGTGGTCGTTCTGTGATCACGTGACATTTTCTGGTGGAGGTGCTGGGTAGTGTTGTATGCACTGCAATCAGCAGCAAGGTCCCGACACTAGCCGCGACTTGGAAGAACCAGCTGACCTACGGCGTAGCAGGCGACAACTAGGCCTACCTCCTGAATTCGGACATTTCCTCAACTCGCCAGTACTATGGCTAGTGCGGGAACGCAAACCCAAGAAACATCAACGCTGCCTCCTCCATGGTTCTTCAACGTCCCGCGTACTCCGAAGCCGTTCCACGGTGACCCTTATGAGGACGTCGACGACTGGCTCGACGACTACAACCGTTGCGGCAGCGTCAACGAGTGGAACGAGCAGCGAAAGCTTCGGTATGTCTACTTTTATCTCGAGGACTCTGCGCGCACTTGGTTCGAAAACCATGAAGCCACTATGACAACCTGGCCAGAGTTTTGCAACCAGTTGCGAAATACTTTCCGAAGCTCTGACCGAAAGGAGCAAGCGGAACGGCTCCTCAATTCCCGAAACCAGCGTCCGAACGAGAGTGTTGCCATGTTCGTTGAGGACATGACGCGGCTGTTCAGGCGAGCCGACTCTTCAATGTCGGAAGAAAAGAAGGTGCGCCTCCTAATGCGTGGAGTGAAGGAGCAGCTGTTCGCGGGACTAGTGCGGAACCCTCCCGGCACTGTAGAGGATTTCCTTCGCGAAGCCACGACAATGGAGAGAATGCTAAGGCAGCGTTCGTACCAGTATGAACGTCCTGGCAGTCTTTCGTCAGTGTCGTCGGCCCTACAAACACCTGACGTCACGACTGTAAAAGACCTGACGGAGCTCGTGCGCAGTATTGTGCGCGAGGAGCTGCAAAAGCTGCACGTGGTGTCTTCTCCGCCCCATGTTGCTGCTTTAACGGATGTCGTTCGCGAAGAGGTCCGGCAGCTGGTGCACCCCATGACGACTCTGCGTCCAGCCGAAGTCCAACCCATGACGGCCCCGCGTCCAGCCGAAGCTCCGCTATTAACGTACGCGGAAGCACTGCGTACTCCTGCACCGGCTGTTGGCTATCCGTCCCGTCCGTCCCGTCCGTCCACCCTGCAGACGGCACCGTCGTTCTACTCGGGACCACCACAGTACGGCAACCCACCCCTTACACGGAAATCCAGTGTATGGCGTGCTCCCGACAATCGGCCTCTATGTTATCACTGTGGTGAACCAGGTCACATCTACCGTGAGTGCGCCTACAGGCACATGGGTCTTCCCGGCTTTCGTCCGGATGCTCGTCGACCCAGAGATGGTGAGCGGCCCCGTGCTATCGCCGAATACTTGACAAGCCAACGATCCTCAAACCTTCCGCGTCGCTAATCCCGCTCACCATCTCCACGGCGTTCCACGTCACCTGGCCAACAATCAACCTTTGCGGACGTCCTTGCAGGAAGATCACCTAGATCCACAAGCCCGCGCCGGGGAAACTAAGAACAGCGACCTCTGGGGGTGAGGCCGCTGTTGATCGACCGTTACAAGACCCTCCCCCGATTTGCCTGCCGACATCCGACGAAATTCTTTCACCGACGTGTGCCATCGACGACAAACAGGTCTCTGCTCGTATCTCTGTTCTTCTCGACAACCACCCGCTGACCGCTCTGGTAGATACGGGTGCCGATTATTCTGTTATAAGCGCTGACCTCGCTGCACAGCTAAGAAAGGTAACGACACCTTGGGAACATGGAACCAACCTCCGGACTGAGGGAGGTCACCTATTGACACCGCTAGGAATGTGCACTGCCCGCCTCCGAATTCGTGAGTCGACGTACATTGTTTCCTTCGTTGTATTGCGCGAATGCTCCCAAAACCTGATTCTCGGAATGGATTTTCTCCGTGAGCATGGAGCCATTATTAACCTTCGCGACCTGCTCATAACGTTATCTAACGACCATACAGCCCTACGAAAGGATGCAGTTGCGCCGACCACAACACTTCGAATTGCTGACGACACCATCGCACTGCCGCCGCGAGCCAGTATGTTGGTAACGGTGGAGAGCGACTGTGACAACAAGAGTAGTGGCATCGCGGAAACTAACCTCTCGGTGCTCTTGGCTCGGCAGATTTGTGTCGCGCGTGCTATCGTCAAACTGAAACATCGGAAGACTCAGCTTCTGATCACGAATTTCGGCGGCCAGTACCAACACTTGGCAAAGCGAACAGCAATCGCGAACTTTGAAGCCATCGATGACGCAGAATGTTCCACTATCACTCCGATTGCCACTGCTGCCGAAGGTAACACTGATATAGCCAGTACGGTTGACGTGAATTGCCAGCTATCCTGTGCGCAGCAACAGCAGATACGCATGATTTTACGTACGTATAGTGATTGCTTTGCGTCCACCTCCAAAATCAATCAAACCCCAACCGTGAAGCACCGCATTATAACGTACCCTACCGAACGGCCTGTACGACAGCACGCCTACCGCGTGTCGCAAAAAGAACAAGAGGCAATACGTTTTCAAGTGAAACAGATGCTCGACGACGACGTCATCCAACCCTCGAACAGTCCATGGGCGTCACCCGTCGTACTTGTTAAAAAGAAAGACGGCACTCTTCGATTTTGCGTCGATTACCGGAAGCTCAACAAAGTGACGAAGAGAGACGTCTACCCTCTCCCACGCATAGATGATTCACTGGATCGACTTCGACATGCCCGATACTTTTCCTCAATGGATTTACGCAGCGGCTACTGGCAGATCGAGGTCGATGAACGTGACAGGGAAAAAACAGCATTCATAACTCCCGATGGCCTCTACGAATTCAAAGTGTTACCATTTGGATTGTGCTCTGCACTGGCAACGTTCCAAAGGATGATGGACACCATCCTGTCCGGTCTGAAGTGGGAATCCTGCCTCGTGTATTTAGACGACGTCGTTGTTTTTTCCAAAACATTTGAGCAACATTTACAACGACTTCAGTCCGTCTTCGTCGCTATTCGATCCGCAGGCCTATCTTTAAAACCGGAGAAGTGTCATTTCGGCTACGAAGAACTAAAGTTCCTCGGCCACCTTATCAGTCACGATGGCATTAGACCAGACCCAGAAAAGACCATGGCTGTTGCTGCATTTCCTCCACCTTCGAACAAACGGGATTTGCGCCGGTTTTTGGGTCTCTGCGCCTACTACAGGCGCTTTGTCCAGAGCTTTGCCAACATCGCTGAACCCCTTACCCGTTTATCGAAGGAGGATACTCCTTTTGTGTGGGGTCCAGAGCAGAGAGCCGCTTTTTCCCAGCTTCAGCAGTGCCTTCAGAGTGAACCCTTACTAGGACACTTTGATGAAGATGCCACCACCGAACTTCACACTGACGCAAGCAACATCGGTCTTGGTGCAGTACTCGTCCAGTGGCAAGACGGCGCTGAACGTCCCATCGCTTATGCTAGCCGCATTTTGTCATCTGCGGAAACTAACTACTCGACCACGGAGAAGGAATGTCTTGCTGTTATTTGGGCGATAACAAAGTTCCGACCGTATCTGTATGGCCGTCCATTCAGAGTAGTTACTGACCACCATGCCCTCTGTTGGCTGGCTAATCTCAAGGACCCTTCAGGGCGCCTCGTGAGGTGGAGCTTACGCCTTCAAGAATTTGAGGTTACAGTCGTCTACAAGTCGGGCCGCAGGCACACTGATGCTGATTGCCTTTCGCGCGCACCTTTCGCGACGACATCGAGGGACGATGATACCGATGGCCATTTTCTTTGTGCAGTCAGTGAATCCGACTTGGCCCAACAACAGTGGAATGATTCATAGATCCAACAACTTATCAAATACCTTCAAGGTCACAGCTCGAGTCCACCATCGGCATTTGCACGTTCAGGGTCATTTTGTCTCCGCAACGACATCGTCTACAAAAAGAACTTCGAACCTTATGCGACTGAGTACCTCCTCGTCGTTCCACCAGGGCTACGTGCGGACATTTTATCTGCCTGCCACGACGAGCCTTCCTCCGGCCACCTAGGATTCGCACGCACCCTTGCCCGGATTCGGACTCGCTACTACTGGCCAAAGCTCACCCAGGATGTCAAGCATTACGTTAAAACATGCAATCATTGCCAGTGCCGTAAAGCCCCGCCTGTGCGCCCTGCTGGTTTATTACAGCCTGTTGCACACCCCGTCACAACCGTTTGAACGAATCGGCATGGACTTGCTTGGGCCCTTCCCGAAGTCACATGATGGCAACCGCTGGATCGTAGTCGCTACTGACTATTTAACGAGGTACTGCGAAACGAAAGCCCTACAACGAGGCACCGCCAATGAGGTTGCGTATTTTTTTATCAACAACATCGTCCTCCGCCATGAAGCGCCAACAGTTCTTATCACTGACCGTGGAACAGCCTTTACAGCCCAATTGATGCAAGACGTCACGAGACTTAGTGGAACAGCTCATAGCAAAACAACCGCATACCATCCACAAACCAACGGTCTGACGGAGAGGTTAAACAAGACGCTCGCTGACATGCTATCTATATGTACGTCGACCGTAATCACAAGAACTGGGATGCAATTTTGCCATACGTAACGTTCGCTTACAACACTGCGGTTCAAGAGACCACGGGTTTCACTCCATTCCGGTTGCTTCACGGCCGAGAAGCAATTACGATGCTTGATGCCATGCTGTTGCCTGACACGACCGATATTACTTACTACTGATGCGAACGACTTTATCCGGCTCGCCGACGCGGCCCGCCAGCTTGCACTCAAGCGGATCCGAAAAACAACAACGAATCGACTCGCAGAGGTACAACTCCCGTCATCGCCATGTCATTTATTAACCCGGTGATCTAGTCTGGCTGTAAATCCCCGTTCGCAAAAGGGGCCACTCGGAAAAGTTACTTCACCGCTACTTCGGTCCCTATAGAGTACTACGGCGCCTCACAGATGTCAACTACGAAATTCTGCTTGAAGACGCAGCTCAGCGATCTCGATGTTCCCAGCAGCCCGACATTGTTCATGTGTCCACGGATGAAGCCACACTACCCCCGAGCCACCTGAGACTGCTTCTTCACGCGTCTTTGTGCGTGTACGCGACTACTTTAACTTTTAAGTGGCATTGATCATAGGGGTGGTACTTTTTTTCGAAGGGGGGGTAATGCCACAGGCATGGAACGAGGTTAGGCAATGCCAATGCGAGTATGTGCCATGGTGTGAAAGAAGAAGAGGACGGTTGGTGTGTGCTCGTGCTCTAACGTTCGGTTCGGCTCGACGTCCAGTGCTGCTCCTGTGAACAGACGTTGTGGTCGTTCTGTGATCACGTGACAATATGTATCGTTCATTCATATGCTTTAATCTGCACGCATAGCTACCACAATGCTTTTACACACCACTCGTCATTTATTTTTAAAATCTCTCTCACTCATACCGATGTCGCCATAACGATAAGAGGTGGATGCTGTGCCCATTTAACTTTACGCATTGCATCTTCACACTAAATGATTTAGCTTTTTTTGTATAATCATGTCGACTCACTACCACTCGCCATTGCGCATGTTTCAAAACATTTTAGAAATGTATATAATGACTACGAAACCTGCATTACATGTCACACTGACGAACGCTAGCCCACTAAAAATGTTTCGTCGCACGTCGTGTTTTCTCGCTTCCTTCCATTTTTACTGCGGAGCCAATGCGCTTCTTTCCCAATATATATATAATATATATTATATATATATATATATATATATATATATAGATATATATATATATATATATATATATATATATATATATATACAAGGGACTGTTGGTCAGCTGCAGCTGCCAGCTCGTAATAAGTTCACGTGCTACGTGACGCCCATACGGGCTCATAATAGGTGTGCCACACTCGCCACCATGACTACAAATGAAGCTGACTGACACTCCCGTGTTTCAATTCACATATATACCCAATAATGTGTCTGGACGATAGCCACTGTGGTAGCTCAATAGTAGAGCATCGAACGCGTTATTCGAAGGTCGCAGGTTTGGTTCCTGCCCACTGCAAGTTATCCTTTACCCACTTTTCTTTCTTCACATTTGTATTACAATTCGGTCTAATAATTTCCCATACTTTCCTTGACGTTATTGTCTGTTAGATCTCATTAATATTGTGTCAAAACAAGGAAAAACGAGCCTTATGTATACTCCTCTTTCGAGTCGAGCAAGGCAACAGAAGTGGGAGTCACGTCCGCACTGGTGTCGTTGGAGGTGGCAGCTGGAGTGTCGAACGAAGCCGCAGGTAGTGGGCAACGAGAAGAGCGTCGGCGTCTTGATGTTTTTTTGCCCGATTTATAACTAATCTCAAACTGATACTCCTGTAGGCGTAAAATCCAACGACCCAAGCGTCTGGACAAGTTCTTCATTGTAGAAAGCCAGCATAAGGCGTGGTGGTCCGTTACGATGGTGAATTGACGGCCGTACAGATAAGGGCGAAACTTTTGTATGGACCGAACCACAGCGAGGCACTCCTGTTCAGTGATGGTATTGTTCTTTTCGGTAGAAGTAAGCACTCGGCTAGCGTATGCGACGACCCTTTCCCGTCCAGAGTTATCGCGTTGGAGGAGAACAGCACCTATACCGCAACCGCTGGCGTCGGTATGCAGGAGTGGTGGGGCGGTGTCATCATAATGGCAGAGTACAGGCTCTGACGTCAAAGCTTTCTTCAATAGGTGAAACGCCGACTGACATTCCTCGACCACACAAGGGTGCATAGATGCAAGTAGTTTGTGAAGTGGCGCAGCTATTGAGCGAAATTTCGTATGAAGCGACGAAAATATGATGCGAGGCCAAGAAAACTTCGCAAATCCTTAAGTATTGTGGGGCACGGAAATCGAAGGACGGCAGCGATCTTTTCGGGGTCAGGGTGAATACCGTC
>WOVY01001924.1:0-81011 GCA_013436015.1 Rhipicephalus annulatus | reverse complement strand
AAGCACTTTTTTTTCGAAAATTTTGCTAGGTGCGGCCCTTACACGAATCAGGCCGATTTAGTACAGGCAGTACAGGCCAAAGGTCTGTACTGTTTATGCAACAGTAGCAGAGTGCAAGAGTCACAAATGAACATGCCAGAAATTTTTTTATTCGGATCCATTTCGCTGTCCTCGTTCTCGGAGGAGCTCGCCTCGGCGTCCGCGTCTTCCCAGAGACGGTCATCTTCGGTGCCGTTCATGGAGTTCGAAATTCCCGTTACCTTGAGCTTTTAGCAACTACTTCTACTGACTGGCACGCCACGCATTCAAAATCCATTCACACACCTGTTGGAGCGACGCCCGCTTCAGCCGTCCTGTAAGGGGTCTTCTCGTGGACGCCTCCAGCCATCCATTCAGAGTAACATCGGCGAAATTCCACTTGGAATGGTCTGTGGACGCATACGTCGAGCGGCTGCAGCACACTCGTCAGGCCACCGGGAATGACGCCAATGTCCGTACGAGTTGCGGCAACTCGGTTCTTGACGCGGTCGGTCAAGTGGCCCCCCTAAAGCTGTCCCAAAACAAGGAGGGCTTTCCGTTGTAACAGCCTCCAGGTCTGTTTGCCCAGACGGTCTTAATCCAGTCACGACCAGTTCCTCGGACATCCAGCCCTTCTCTTGCGCACGTACGACGATTCCCTGAGGGAACTTCTCTTTGGGAGAGTCTTCCTTTTAAATACGACGTACGGCGGAAGCCTCCTGCCGTCTGCCGTGATGCACAACATCACAGTGCACCTTTGGCGTTCTGCACCAGTCGTGCGCACAGACACACTTTTCGCACCTTTTAAATCCACTGTGGTGCTTTCCGGTGCATCGAACCACACAGGTGTCTGGTCCGCATTCCCAATTTGGGACAGGTCGTATTCATGCTCCCTCCTGAGAGCATTCACGAAGCGATGAAACTTAATGACGTGGTCTTCGTACTCGCGCGGCAGTTTTTGGCAAATCGTCGTTCGGCGCCGAATAGAAAGCTGGTTACGGTTCATAAACCGCGTAGCCCAGCCCCGACTTGCCTTGAATTGTGCCGGGGGTATTTCCATGTGGCGAGCGATGCTGAGGGCTTTGACGCGTATCATGTCAGTCGATACGGCGTAGCCGTCCCTTCGTGTGTCGACGACGTAGTTGACGAGCTCGCTTTCGAGTTGCGGGTACTTGCACTTTTTCCCGCGAAACGCCTTTCGGCTCCTGTTAGTAGCGGCGAGGGCATCTTTCTGATTCATCCAGTAACGCACGCGCTTCTCATCGACGTCGTACTTTCGTCCAGCTTCCCGCTTCCCGTGCTCCTCGGCATAGTCAATCACTTGCAGCTTAAATGCTGCAGTGAATGATCTCAGATGCCGGCCCATCGTCCGTCACGTGCGCTGGCTTCTGCAGGGTTCACTACAACCAACAAAGTGACACCGACGACACCGATCTGAAGTCGCGCTGCCAACGTATCGACACGATGCTAGGAACGATGCCAACAAAGAGGCCGCACAAGGCAAATATGGCGGCGCGCTGTCAACAGCGTGGTCGGCGCGTCGGCGGAAGTAGAATAAAAGCGGAAAAGCGTGCAGCGCCATCTGGCTGTAAATGAACTAACTACACTTTTCTGGCGGGACATTTTGAACTTTTGTTTTTTTTTTTTCGAAATATCCGCTTTCAAAGTTGGGGTGCGGCCCTTACACGAGGGCGGCCCTTACACGAGTATATACGGTACTGTCGCTCGCTCACGTGTATGTAGCACTCCGCTCCACAAGCGCTCAACTAGCAAAGCATTTAGGGCAGCCCAATAAAACAGTGTTCACTTTAATAAAAACACACAAACGCTTCATTGCCTTTCGCAGCACCCCAAACACAGTACAACACTCGCTCTTGGGACGATGGGAGCAAAGGCTCCAGGCAGACGTAGACCACAAGAAAAAGTCGCAAGCACATCACAGCTGGCACTGGCGAGCTTTGACACGTCAATAGAAAAAAGATCCTTCGCGGCTATGCTGCGCACTCTCATGATGGCCAAAGAGCTTTTTCTCGAGAACTATGGCAAATCACATACACATAGGCTTCCGGCATGTCCGGCATGTGGAACCACTTTCGAGCACTAGGCATCGCAGTTTGGCTTATCGTACAGAATTGAAGCTAAAGTAAAGGTAAACACGCCTGCCGAGAATGCCGAAGCTGCCAGGCAGGCTACAATCCGGAGATTCCCAAAGAGGACGCGAACAAAGAGAAAACATGTGCTTATCATGCGCTGCCCAAGGAGAGAGAAACCTTTCTAGCGCACACATGACTTGAACTCTCCATGGCCCAAGAACACGTGCCACGCCTGTCACAAATGCATGGGAGAAGGAAAGGGAGCAGCAGTCCGGCAAAAATGCATGCAAAATGGTTGCAGGCATGCCTCAGATTCCCTCAGACTATACATCTATAAGAAAAACATATACATATCTCTGTATTCTATCGACTACGTTATCAGTCACCCGCACTCACGATCTGCGAATGGCAGTTTTGGAGTTTTGGGCAGTCGGCTCCTATAGTAGCCGAGCAAGAGCCTTGTAGACTGACCTAGGCTATAGTGAAAATTCCACGGAAGCTGGTGTGGGGGCTGCAGCACAACACCGGAATGAGGTGCAGCCATAAAAGTGCGTCAGTTTGTCAGCCACAGTTAATGTACTCAGGACAGCATAGGGTTGTGGCCCAGGCTCAGGAGCAGCACAGGAGCGGGCCGTGCACCAAGAACAGTCTCAGGGTGATGCCCCCTAACCCGAGAGGAGCACTGGGGAATCACCCAAGTTTATGAACAGCACCCACATGTAGACCCAGCAATAGAGCCTACCCAGAACGTGGCCAGAGCCAAGGACGAGGTAGTGGCAGTCACAGAAGCTGGGGCGAGGCCAAGCTCAGGAGGTCACAATGATGGCAAAGCCGGAGCAGCGCTAGTGCTCCATCCGCTCTTGTTAAGTCTCAGACGCCCTCCATATCGGCCGGCCAGCACCTTCACTTCATCGCTAGAGCTCATCCTCCGTGGCCCACACAACACATTTTTTCATCAGCTTACACATAAATCATCGTGCAGCACTTCACTCTCGGCCCCGCACACCGATCATCATCACCAGGAGTCGGCGCAGTTCAAATTCGGCCTTGCACACCGAACACCACTCAACGGCGACGCTCGTTCACTGTCCTCTTACCACAATGATGCTATCGCTTGGTGACATAGAAGTTTTAAACAGAAGCACTGTCATCTGTGATCAGCACAAAATCAATAATTCCTTAAATTAATTGCCAGTATACATCCGTTTTCTTAATCCAACAATTAAAACAATAAAAGACTGCTGCCTTGATGTTGCAACGTGCTGCTCCTGTAGGGTTTTTCTGCCAGTGCTGATTATTTAGAAAAATGCGGCAGGTCTTTGCAGAATCCACAGCACAATCACAGCAAAAGCTGGAAAAAAATTTTTTACAGCAAAAGCTAGAAAAAAGTGCACTTCTAAGACAAAGAAGCCAGCCTTTGCGCTCCCTCGCAAGCCTGCTCCCTCTTTTGGTTGAAAAGGTTTGCTAGGGGAGAGCACACTAAAAGATCGCGGCAGCCGACACAAACTCGGGACGCAAGTGGCAGTTGGTTGTTTTACAGAGGCATCTTTTGCGTGCGGTGACACGATTGATTGACTGATATGTGGGGTTTAACGTCCCAAAATCACCATATGATTACGAGAGACACTGTAGTGGAGGGCTCCGGAAATTTCGGCCACCTGGGGTTCTTTAACGTGCACCCAAATCTGAGCATACGGGCCTACAACATTTCCGCCTCCATCGGAAATGCAGCCGCCACAGCCAAGACTCAAGTCCGCGACCTGTGGGTCAGCAGCCGAGTACCTTAGCCACTAGAACACCGCGACGGGGCCGTGCGGTGACACGATATGCACTTCGATATCGGTTTCAAATATATTGTAGGCTAAAGTATTCGTTGATATTCCACACAGCCATAATGTAAATAAGCCCTCTTCAAGTCTCTCTTCCTTCTGCCTCGACATCTGCATCCCTGATCTCCACTGCCCGCAAACCCCGGTCGCAACAGCATAGCCTGGCACAGCAGGTCAGATTGGTGCAGAATGGCACAATTGGCACAGCACTTCTACCCCTGTGCGCTTCGCGTCACATAAAAAATTTTAGTTGTACGCTGGAAGTTGTTGCGTGCCCAACGAAGAGCATTGTACCACAAGAATTTTTCAATTAGTACAATATAAGCCGCGAAATCATGATGCAAGGAGGTGAGCTTAAAACATCTGCCACTTGTCCCCTGAGACTTCGCAAGTCAAATTCCTTTCCTGTCCTCATCAGTATTGCAACAGTTTGGAGCCGGAAGATCACAAGATGTAGGCGCATCAACACACCATGCGCACACAAGGTTACATTCGAATGACATGCCCAAGCCAGATAGTGCACGCAAGCTGTGTTGGGTTGTTTAGGCAAATTGTAGTCTGTTCCTTGTTTCTTTAGAATGTATCTCTCCGTGCCCACACGTTTAAACAGGCTGGCATGGATCGTGCTTCCTTACTGTGATACACAGCGCCACACTGCTGGAATGACTCTTAGGGACCATGCAGCAAAAACATGGCAACCATGGTCAGGGCTGGCACCAGCAGGACGCCAGAACAACGAAAACACGAACGCAAACTAAGTGAAGACAATTTGGTCTTGCATCTTGCGAGATTCCAAGTAAAAAAAAAAAACACACACGAGTAGATTCTGTTTATATGCTTTAATATTTCTGTCAATATGAACTTTTCTATTTAAATAGCAGATTGTACAAATTACACATATCACTTTGTATGATGCCTGGAGTGTCACGTACTACTGTGACGTACGCAGGATCATTCCTTGATGTACGTCACATGCTCTATGTTCGGGCATGCACCCATGAGATGAAGGGCAAGACTGAATGCACTGTTTGTTTCACCTCTTTTCGGGACCCATAATGAAGCGAATTTTGGCAGACGTAATTGTGAGCGCTCAGTACACTATAGATGGCTCGAAATGCTCAAACATGGGGAAGGGCCCCTTAAGGTCTTTACACATGAGAAATTGACCCTGTCTGATTAGACCCGGTTAATAAGAGGCTAGAAGAGCCTTGTGGCTTTTCAGCCGACGTGGCATTTGCTCCTGTGCTGCCTTTCTCAGCCATGCCATAAGGGCGAAATCCGTGGTGCATGTTTATTCGACAGTGAACCATGCTCACCATGGTGGACAATACTATAAAAGACTGTGTTCTGCAAACCGTGCGGGAAAAAGGACAATGGCATGGCCACAGCTGCCGGATGAAAAAGGTCATGGCATGGCTACGCAATCGTCCATAAGAGCCTTTGTGCCATCATAAATTGTAGCATTTTTTTTCCTTTCCTGTCATAAACACAGTTGTGCACGTCTTTCTTGGAACTTTAAATTGTTCAAAAATTAATAGTGCCTATATTTACAATTTTTGGTGCCCAAAACTATGTTTTGCCTGCCTATTTTTTGGCACCTCAAACCCAATTTTTTACTGTGTAAAATTTCAGCCTCTAGTCATGAGTAAAAGGCTGTGAGGTCAAATGCTGGAATGCAGCAATGGTGCGCATACATGCCACATTCATGAATGGGTTTGGTTGGAGAAGAGCTCGCGGCGCGCGACCTGAGCTGTGGTGGAAAATCCCCAGCAAATGAGATGACATTGTCCTGAGGAGTGCCGAACGAGAAAAGCTGAAGAAGACAGTGCCACCTTCGCGGCGAAAGCTCGGTTAACCTGAGTCTGAAGGTGTCAGCATGATGGTGCCGGAAAGCAGTCATCGATCGCTGTAGTCACCGAGAAACGCTCTCCAGACTTGTAGCACCTTGCAACAGCAGTTCTCAGGACACTTGCCACTTTTCGCCTTCTTCGCAGAAAGGCTGCGACCCACTTGGCGATCCCCGGAATGCAGGTCGACGGGTAGGCTTAACCAGCCGAGACTCACGACGACCGAGTGACAAGAGAAGACGATTGGATCGTCAAGCAGATGCGGGCAACCGCCGAGAACTGCGAGACCTCTCTAAGGACCTCAACAACAGGAAAATCTATTATAGTAGCAACTGCCACCACAAACAGTAAGAACATTCAGTTTGAGAGCAAGCATCTTTGAGGAATTGCATAGAAGCCGTAGGGGTCATAAACTTGCTAGGGCTTGACATGGCTCTAACATTGATTATTGTTCTGGTTTCATTGTATAGCCGAGTTTTGTGAGCATACTGGTTTAACGTGAATTTTGTGTATTCGTTTTCTTTGTCTATCCAGTGTATAAAGTGTGTTTGTCTTGCCACTATGGCCACCCATCTCCCTCGATCCCATCCTTTGCAAGCGCTCCTGAGATAATCGTGACATTCAAATCTCTTCCTTCGAGCTAGCAGATAATCAAAACTGTGCCGTCTCTTCCCATCGATTTATACACATGAATAGACAGGCATCTCGCGATTCGATTTATTTATTTATGGAGTTTAACGTCTCAAAACCACCATATGATTATTAAAAATGCTGTAGTGGAGGGCTCGGGAAATTTCGATCACCTAGGGTTCGTTAACGTTCACCCAAATAAAAAATCTCGTGCAAATGCATACTCTTAGGAACCTAAGAATGGCCATTTTGTGCCAGGGCACCTACCTGACACTTCCAGTAGTGCTTAGAAACATTGGCCACCATCGACTTCACAAAATGGACGTGAAAGGCCTTGTCACAGACGTCACATGTAAGCAGCTGGGCTTCATCACCAGCTCGCCTGAAAGAAAAAAATGAGCACAATTTTGGACAAGTAATTCGTGCCTGTAGCTAGAAATCTTGTCCAGCACAATTCTCCCCAGGTTGCAAGAAGTGGACACCAGTACAGAAGGTATATTATGTGTTGCATTTTTGTTTTTAAGAAATCGCCATGCACGCAAATTATAGCAAAAAGGATTTGCTATAGCCTAACATCAAGCAAGTGCCAATGTCTGCAGGTGTGCCGAAGCAAATATTACCTTAAAAGAACACTGCAATGGTTTTTTTAAAGTTTTGTCAGCGTTTAGGCTCAATCAATAACACCTATTCAAACCATTAACACCTCTAATTTAGCAAACGCCGTGTGCCAAGGCCGCTACGGACTACTATATTGTCACGGGGTCGTGACGTGGCCAAAGACAGGAAACTTCGTGTTGGGATTTAACTGTTTATTTGGGCGAACCTGTGCCCGGTAAAGGGAAAGTCTAATTACAGCAGCAGTCTTGCACAGCAGTCTCGGACTGATAGCGGCGAACGCAGCGTCGGCCTTCGATCAACAACTGACAAGCGGCGAAGCGCGTCGGCATTTATACTCTTGCCGTCGAATGTGCTAGCGTTATCGCTGGCGGTGGCGTAGGTTCCAGAACAATCTGTACCGTTCGCACAGTGGGCGTGATCTTATCGAAATGATCTACTACAGTACGGAACCTTCTCGAAACCGGCAGGCGCGGTTCGCGCCGAGAATCGTGTGGTGTTTCGGAACGATAACAAAAACTTGTGAAACGGAACGTGGCATTGCCCCCCTCTGAAAAAAGGCATCGTCCCGATGCTTTAACTAAAGATGAAGGTACAATAATAATGCAAGAAAGTACAATGAATAAATTACAATACAACAATAATACAAAAAACACTGTTTCAGTTTGTTAACGTGCATGAAACGGCTTGAGGCGCGCGACATGGACAACTTCAGGTCGCGATCGGCGTCGTTGAGAGTTCGTGATGCCGTCGGGGACAACCTCGTAATCAAGTGGTCCGAGACGTCGAACCACCTTGTACGGTCCGAAGTACCGTCGCAGAAGCTTTTCACTTAGTCCACATCGGCGTATCCGCGTCCACACCCAAACACGTTCACCGGGCTGGTATTCCACGAAGCGTCGTCGAAGGTTGTAACGGTGGCTGTCGGTCGTCTATTGATTCTTGATACGAAGACGCGCAAGTTGTCGGGCTTCTTCGGCGCGTTGAAGGTACTCGCTCGCATCGAGGTTTTTTTCGTCGATGACGTTGGGTAACATGGCATCAAGCGTCGTTGCTGGGCTCCTTCCGTACACCAATTTGTATGGAGATATCTGCGTCGTCTCCTGCACCGCCGTGTTGTATGCGAAGGTCACATACGGAAGAATGGCGTCCCACGTCTTGTGTTCGACATCGACGTACATTGACAGCATGTCGGCGATCGTCTTGTTAAGCCGCTCGGTGAGGCCGTTGGTCTGTGGGTGGTACGCTGTCGTCCGGCGGTGGTTTGTTTGGCTGTATGCCAAGATCGCTTGAGTTAAGTCGGCAGTGAATGTCGTTCCTCTGTCGGTGATAAGGACCTCCGGGGCGCCGTGACGTAGGACGATATTTTCGACGAAGAACTTAGCTACCTCGGATGCACTGCCTTTTGGCAGGGCTTTTGTCTCGGCGTAGCGGGTGAGGTAATCGGTAGCTACCACGATCCACTTGTTTCCGAAAGCCGACGTCGGGAACGGCCCCAGTAGGTCCATACCAATCTGCTGGAAAGGTCGGCAAAGTGGATAAATTGGCTGCAGAAGTCTCGCTGGCCTTGTCGGCGGTGTCTTGCGTCGCTGACAGTCCCGGCATGTCCTCACATAACGAGTGACGTCGGTGGTAAGACGTGGCCAGTAGTACCTTTCTTGTATCCTCGCGAGCGTGCGGGAAACACCGAGGTGCCCTGCCGTCGGATCGTCGTGCAGGCCTGCAGGAGTTCTGGTCGCAGAGCTGAAGGCACCACAAGGAGGTACTTAGCTCGAAGCGGTGAAAAGTTTTTCTTTTGTAGAACACCGTTTCATAGAAAGAACGACGCAAGTGCGCGCTTGAATACCTTCGGGACTTCGGCGGTCCTGCCTTCGAGGTATTCTATTAGGGCTTTAAGTTCCGGGTCGGCCTGCTGTCGTTCAGCGAAGTCGTCGGTAGTTATCGTTCCCAAGAAGTAGTCGTCATCAGAGTCGTCGGGTAGCGGTTGGTCGACAGGCGCACGGGAGAGACAGTCAGCGTCGGTATGTTTTTTTGCCGGACTTGTAAATGACAGTAATGTCATATTCTTGAAGTCTCAGGCTTCATCGTGCGAGGCGACCTGAAGGGTCCTTCAAGGTGGCTAGCCAACACAAGGCGTGGTGGTCGCTCACAACTTTGAAGGGCCTGCCGTAGAGGTAGGGGCGAAATTTCAACGTAGCCCAGATGATGGCGAGGCACTCCTTTTCTGTTGTGGAATAATTTGCTTCTGCTTTGGATAGCGATCGGTTGGCGTAACTAATAACCCTTTCAAGTCCGACAGCCCTCTGCACAAGAACGGCGCCAAGACCTACGCTGCTTGCGTCAGTATGTATTTCTGTCTTGGCGAATTCGTCGAAATGGGCAAGTAACGGAGGCGTCTGGAGGCGATGTTTAAGCTCCTGGAAAGCGTGTTCCTGTGGCGTTTCCCACTTGAACTCAGAGTCGGCCTTGGTAAGGTTAGTGAGAGGATCGGCGATGCGGGCGAAGTTTTTCACGAACCGCCTATAATAGGCGCACAGGCCCAGAAATCGGCGCACGGCCTTCTTGTCAGTGGACTGCGGGAAGTCGGCGATGGCGGCTGTTTTCCGTGGATCGGGACGAACTCCAGACTTGCTGATAACGTGCCCCAGAAACAAGAGCTCCTCATACGCAAATCTGCACTTTTCTGGCTTCAGTGTGAGCCCGGACGTCTTGATGGCTTGAAGTACAGCTTCAAGGCGCCGAAGGTGCTCGTCGAAACTCGAGGAAAACACGACGACGACGTCCAAGTACACAAGGCAAGTCTGCCACTTCAATCCTGCCAGTACTGTATCCATAACGCATTGAAAAGTTGCAGGCGCTGAGCAAAAGCCGAAGGGCATCACCTTAAACTTGAAGAGGCCGTCCGGTGTTATAAACGCCGTCTTCTTTCGGTCTCTTTCGTCGACTTCGATTTGCCAATAGCCAGTCTTGAGGTCCATTGACAAGAAGTACTTGGCGTTATGGAGCCAATCAAGTGCGTCGTCTATTCGTGGGAGAGGATACACGTCCTTTCTTGTGATTTTGTTCAGGCAGCGATAATCGACGCAGAAACGTAGGGTCCCATCCTTTTTCTTCACTAACACCACGGGGAATGCCCACGGACTCTTGGACGGCTGGATAATGTCATCTCGCAGCATTTTATCAACTTGTCTCTTCATTGCCTCACGTTCTCGCGTCGAAACCCTGTACGGACTCTGACGGAGTGGTCTGGCATTTTCTTCGGTTATGATTCGATGTTTTGTGATTGGGGTCTGCCGAATTTTCGATGACGACGAAAAGCAATCTTCGTATTGCAGGAGCAGGGCCTTGAGCTGTTCTTTTTTATCGTTCGGAAGTCTGGGATTGACGTCGAAAGCTATGGGAGGGGCTTGGTTCCTCTGAGCAGGTTCCGCAGAATCGGCGAGGGCGAAAGCACTGGTGGCTTCGACAATTTCTTCGATGTATGCGACCGTTGTTCCTTTGTTCACATGTTTGTACTCATTGCTGAAATTTGTGAGCATAACCGTTGCTTTGCCTCCCCGCAGCTCTGCAATTCCTCTTGCGACGCAAATATTTCGGGTGACCAACAGATGCTGACTGCCTTCAACGACGCCTTCCAAGTCAGGTGATTTAGGAGCGCCGGCTGAAATAATGACGCTTGAGCGGGGCGGAATGGTGACTTGTTCTTCCAGCACATTCAAGGCATGGTGTCCTGACGGCGTGCGCGGCGGTAGTACTTCTCCTGTGGATAACGTTATCGACCTTGTTTTTAGGTTGATGACAGCACCATGGAGGCATAAGAAGTCCATGCCTAGGATGACATCTCTCGAGCAACGCTGTAGGACTACGAAGTCTGTAGGATAAATACGGCCGTTAATGATGACTCGCACTGTGCAGATTCCTGCAGGCGTTACGAGATGACATCCGGCTGTGCGGATTTCAGGGCCTTTCCAAGCTGTCCTAACTTTCTTTAACTTCGCGGCGAACGACCCACTGATGTCAGAATAGTCGGCTCCAGTATCGACGAGAGCAGTCATACTGTGGCCGTCGATAAGAACGTCGAGGTCGCTAGTTCACCGTCTCGCATTACAGTTAGGGCATGGCGTCGGGTCACGGCTGCGTCGGCTTGTTCCGCTGCTTCCATGTTGCGTCGTCCGGCCACCTTTGGTAAGTGAGCTTTTGCCTTCAGGGCTTTGCCTGGTCGGTGTTGTGTTCAAAAAGCTCCGTCGCGTCGGTGTCGTCATCGGAGGATCTTCGGTAGTTCGTCGCACAGCAACCGCACCTCCATCGGTTGCTGCCCTTAGTTTCCCGGATACGGGCTAGGAGACCGGCCCCGCGTTGGGCCAGAGTACTGTCGGGGGTGCGGTGACATGCGGCGGCTGGGCGACGGCGAACGGGAAGGACTTCGTGGTGTCCATTGAGTTCCTGCCAGGTAGTCGGCGATGTCACGTGGCCGATCTCCTGGCTGCGGACGCGGTGCATTGACGGCGAAGCCACGCAGTCCCATCTGTCGGTACTGGCAACGGCGGTATGTGTGCCCGGCCTCGCCGCAGTGGTAACAGAGTGGGCGGTTGTCAGGTGCACGCCAAACGTCCGTTTTCCTCGGTGCACTGCGCTGGCCCGCTGGGGAACAGTAGGACGTCGGTTGGGGTGGTGGCGGCGGTGGCGTCTGGCGACGAAAGTGTGACGGGGCGGCGTTTTGGCGTGGACGGGGAGGAGCGTTGTGGCGCACTGCAGCGGCATAGCTCATAGTTTCTGGCTCGGGCGGCGGTGTTTCGGGAATTAGAAGCGATTGCCAGACTTCTTCTCGCACAATGTCGGCGATCGAATCCACTAGAGGCTGCGCCGAAGGCAACAGTTTGCGCAGCTCTTCCCGCACGATCGCTCGGATCGTTTCACGCAGGTCGTCGGAGTCACTGGCTTGAGCAGCAGCGCATTCTGGAGTCAGGCGACGATTATACTGTCTGGTGCGCATGTCCAGCGTTTTTTCGATGGTGGTCGCCTCAGATACAAATTCTTGGATGGTGTTCGGTGGATTCCTCATTAGTCCCGCGAAGAGCTCCTGTTTGACCCCTCGCATGAGGAAACGAACTTTCTTTTCCTCAGGCATGTCTGGGTCAGCGTGACGGAATAGGCGGGTCATCTCCTCTGTGAAAATTCCAACCTTTTCATTTGGTAGCTGAACCCGGGTCTCGAGCAGAGCAGCGGCCCTCTCTTTGCGAGCGACGCTTGCGAACGTTTGCAGAAATGCACCGCAGAAGACATCCCACGTTCGGAGCATGGACTCCCGATTCTCTAGCCAGGTCCTTGCGGTGTCTTCCAGGTAGAAGTACACACGAAGGAGCTTTTCTTCGTTGTCCCAGTGGTTGAGGGCGGCCACACGGTCGTATGTTTCTAGCTAGGTTTCCGGGTCTTCAAACGATGAGCCATGGAACGTTGGTGGTTCCCTTGGTTGATGAATGACGATCGCGGGCTGGGACGCTCCGGTTGTCATTGTCGCTGCAGTCGAGGTCATGGTCTTGGTCTTCCGCGCCTTGTCTTGTAGAAGGCCGTACTCCGGTGGGAGACCTTGCTGTCGGCGGCTCGTTCGCTGCTCTTGGTTGGCGTCGGTGTCTTCTCCGCGACGGGGGCTGGGTTCACGGCTTGACGGGGGCGTCCGGTACATGAACGAAGCAGCACCTCCACCAGATGTCACGGGGTCGTGACGTGGCCAAAGACAGGAAACTTCGTGTTGGGATTTAACTGTTTATTTGGGCGAACCTGTGCCCGGTAAAGGGAAAGTCTAATTACAGCAGCAGTCTTGCACAGATAGCAGTCTCGGACTGATAGCGGCGAACGCAGCGTCGGCCTTCGATCAACAACTGACAAGCGGCAAAGCGCGTCGGCATTTATACCCTTGCCGTCGAATGTTCTAGCGTTATCGCTGGCGGTGGCGTAGGTTCCAGAACAATCTGTACCGTTCGCACAGTGGGCGTGATCTTATCGAAATGATCTACTACAGTCCGGAACCTTCTCGAAACCTGCAGGCGCGGCTTGCGCCGAGAATCGTGTGGTGTTTCGGAACGATAACAAAAACTTGTGAAATGGAACGTGGCAATATCATACCCTCCTTCTCACCCCTGCCATGCCTCAACTCATAAAACACGCTGGTGATTCCAGAGCTCTTATGAGCCCACTCGGCGATTAAAGGTTTGCCAAGTCATGACCTTCGAGATTGCACGTTAACAAGTTGCGCGATCTTTGAGACCATAGCGCAGAGCACCCGCTAGCACACACGCTGTCTGGCAACGCAGATTAAGATCGCGGAGTGGTTTATACGTGCTCTGACAGGTGCCTCCATTGTAATAAATTATGCAGTTTACGCAGAGAGCTTATATATCAGTCATTAAACGACCCTTAGGACTTGGTCCACCAGCCCAATGTGTTTGTGAAAAATCGTCAAAGCTGATTTAGGGTCCCTTTTATATCAAGCATTTCATAACACGCCGTGAACCAAGGCTGCTACTGACAATTATATCATACCCTCCTTCTCACCCTTATCGTGCCTCCATATATCTTGGCTACCGGCCAAGGGGGAGCGTTGGGCGTGTGCCCATATTTGTACACTAGTAAAACGAGCCCAAAGCCAGCAATGGCCCTACCCCTCAGAGGCAGAAGTGAACTCAAAGACGTTGCGATAAGATTAGTTTGCCGTTCTGGCCCCTGGGGGCATCAATGTTTGCAATGAAATAAGTACTGCGCATATTACCAGCCAGTCATAGTAAGACCCGTCAACGTACGTGGTGTGTGATTTGGTCCGGCGACCATATGGCCCAGGGCTACACGGTTATCACAGGCGTTCACCTCCAAGCCTTTCCGAAGGCTTCAGGCCTTGGCCAGAGCTAATCCCACTCCCGACAAGGTGGAAATGCACTTGCCACCTTCTTTCTGCTCACAGCCCAAAGCATTCACTCCCTCTCGCCTCCGCTTTTTTTTATCAAGTGCTGGTACACCGTCAGCAAAATACACGTGGTGCTTGCTTGCTGCATCGCATTATTATTACATTTTGGTGTGCATCTTTCTTTCTTTGTCATGTCATAATGACGAGAAATCACAAAAAAAGAGTAGTGTGGATCTTGTTTATAGAAGGCTCGAAAATGATGACTGCGATGTATGATAAAGGTGCTAAGCAGTACTCAAAGCCAGCGACGGAAACTTAAAATATCACCTTCTATTTGGCAATGTTACTAATGTGCCGAAAAGTCATCCTCCAAAAACAAATGGTCATGACTGAAATTACAGTATTGAGGAGCGAGCTCCTGAAGGCACAAATCCGCTTCTTCTGATAAGTTATCAGTATTCGGCTATTCAGCCGAGAGCCTTTGTGCAACTTATCTTGAAAATCAAGTCACTCTTCAATTACAGAAGCGATTTTTGTGCTTCAGTACCAAAGACGACTAGAAATTCCTATTCTTTCAAAAAGCTGGGTCCTCCTTGCAAGACCTCGTCTTTTGTGCCTGTGTTTCGAGCATTATGGTTTCATTGATTGGCACCAGAAGGCGGTGCGTCAGTGCACAACAGTGAAGTTTGTTTTCTGTAAATATCAGAAGTGCAAGCACAGTCACTTATTTTGAGTTCATTTTGGGCTCCAGACTGTTTCATCGTGTTCTATCAAACGAACTGAACTCTTCTTGCCTTTGATAAACTAGCAACTTCTTCGTCTGCAGTGTCTATGGCAACATTTTGAGCATTTTAACTTTCACATCCGCTGTGGGGGATCAGTGGTTACAGCGCTCGGCTGCTGACTCAAAGGTCCTGGGTTTGAACTCGGCCACGGTAGCTGCATTTCAATGGAAGCGAAATGGTAGAGGCCCGTGTATTGTATGATGTCAGCACACAATAACTCTTTCGTTACCTCGTGAAAATAGTTATTTTTCATATATCTTGGGAAGATGGTTTTCGCCGGTTTGCAAAGTACTCCAGCACGCATAGCAGCATACCAAATTTTACACAATGAAATGCTCTCTTGAAAAAATATGTTGTAGGGCAACTGTAGTGGCACGCCCCCACTATCGCTTACAGCCCCAGAAATCTCAAGCAGTGCGCTTAGTGCACTACCGTTTACAGCGCCCGGACCGCGCGTGGCGCAATCCGTGCACAATAAAAATCCTGTTCGCTCTCCAGTGTTCGTCGTGTGCTGATGTACATCCTAATGCCCTCTTACACGCATCTGTCTATAAGCCACGTACATCGGGTCTCCATAGCTTGGTGACCCGGACGTGATAGCTACTAACATGAGCCCAACAGCGGACAACTGCACATGACCACGACAACAGCACACGACTACAGCAACCGCAGTCAACAATGGGAAACGAGAACCAAGCCCTCACTGTGGTCATGGAAGCAGTTTCTAACGTGCAGGTGAGGCTGCCGCCATTTTCGGCGAAGAACCCATCGGTATGTTTCACGCAAGTAGAAGCGCTATTCGACTCGCGCCGCATAACTTCACAATGAGTGAAATACTTTCACGTCGTTTCAACTATGCTTTGCGAGATTGTGTACGAGTTTGATGACGTTTTGAACGAGCCACACCTATCCGAGTCGTACGAACATTTCAATACCATTGTTCTGAAGCGGAAAACGGTTTTTGAGCACAGCCACCTGCAGCAACTCCTCAACGCCGAAGAGCTTGGAGACAGACGACCATCGCATATGCTGCACTGAATGCTCCAGCTTCTCGGCCATGGCACGCAAGACTCCAAAAGCCTGTGTTGGCTGCCACTGGTGAGATGCCACTAGAAAAGTTTGCAAAGCTGGCAGACCGCATATATGATCACTCCTCCGCTGCTGCGTCAGCGACCGCCGTGACACCCGACACCGAAGTGTGGCCCTCTTGCCTCAAAGAAAAGGTGGAAGAACTCGCCGTATCCATTGCTGCGATGCCTTTTCACGCCCTCTCGCGTGCGAGTGTCGTAACACCTGATGTAGATTTCAAGGCAATTGCACACGCACAACGTTCTGACAGTGAACTGAGTGACTTTCATACAAGCACCAGTTCTCTTTCATTGACATTTGTGCCGCTGCCATTCTCTTCAGGTACAATTGCGTGCGACCTGTCTTCCAGCCACAACCGACCATTTGTGTGTTCCTCATACCGTCGTCAAATTTTGGCAAAGCTGCACGAAGCAAGTGGCCCAGGCATCCGCACCACACAGCGTCTTATCACCTCTCGTTTCGTGTGGCCCAGCATCAACAAGAACGTCCGGCGTTGGACTCATGAGTGCTTGCATTGCCAGCGAGCAAAGACGACACGGCACACCAAATCACCGCTTCAGCAATTCTGCTGTCCAGATTGCCGCTTTGACCATATTCACATCGACATCGTCAGTCTGCTTCCTTCATCGCAAGGAAAGCACTACACCCTCACTTGTGTCGACCACTACACACGCTGGTCAGAGGCGTTCCCACTACATGATATCACAGTATCATCAGTGGCATCAGCTTTCCTTACGGGATGGATCTCTTGCTTTGGCTGTCCCACTGTTGTAACTACAGACCGCGGCTGTCAGTTTGAGTCAGAGCAATTTAGAGCGCTGACACATATCCTCGGTGTACGTCACATTCATACAACTTCATACCACACTTCCGCGAACGGATTGGTCAAACGACTACACCGACAGCTAAAGGTTGCGCTCATCGCTCGCGACGCTCGAACTTCATGGGTTGAGGATCTTCTCCTCGTGCTGCTCGGAATTCGCTCAGCGATCAAAGAAGACCTTGGGTGCACAGCCGAAATGGTGTGCAACACCACCCTCCACCTACCTAGCGAGTTCTTCGCCTCTACAGCAACTGAACTGTCACCACCTGACTACGCCGAAAAAACTACGGCTCTCATGTCAACGCCTGCGACCAACACCGGCCAGACTACCTTCCACTTATATTGTCTTCGTAAGCAAAGACCTTTTTTCATGAAGTCACGTCTTCATGCGACGAGAAGACATCCGGCCGTCGCTTATGCCACCATATTAGGGTTCATTTAAGGTGCTCGATCATGCAGGAGAGACCTTCACAGTGGCTGTAAATGGCCGCACGGACATTGTGGCAATCGACCGAGTGAAACCAGCGTACATGCCAAACTCATATATACCATTTCAGCTTCCCGTAATTTAAATTGTCGCCTTAGTGCGAATTAGCCTAGATATGTTTACTCATAATAGTGATCTTAAAATTACGACTTATTGTCTGGGGGGGGGGGGGAAGCCTTGTAGTGGCACGCCTCCACTATCGCTCACAGCACCACAAATCTTGAGTGGTGCGCTTAGCGCACTCCCGCTTACAGCGCTCGGACCGCACGTGGCGCAATCTGGGCACAATAAAGATCATGTTCTCTCTCCAGCGTTCGTCGTGTGCTGACGTACATTCCAATGCTTTTCTACACGCGCCTGTCCATAGGCAACGTACGTTGCGTCTCTACAGCAACCAAAACATTTTGGAATGCATAAAAATGTGAAAAGTGAGTAATTTTTAGTTGCCAACTGGTAAACAGTGCAATAAAAAACACTATATATGCAAAAATAATCAAAACAAGGAAAATTAAAATTATGCATTTTAAAGATAAGTGACTCAGAAACCATATATAAAGTCACAGCTTTGCCACAAAGGCGAAGCAATGAATGCAATACCAACAATTTGAAAGGTCACGCGCAGAATGGAAAGCAGATAGAAATGTGCCCTGCGTTTCTTGCACACAAATTACGCACGAAACGTACTCACAGGCTTGAATGCACGCGAATAAGCGTCTCATTTGTTACTTCACTGAGTCTGAAAAGCGTGCTCTTTTGGCAAACGGAGACTGCAATGATTGCGGTAACCTTTGTGCACCTGGTAACTACAGCAGAATCATTCCACGCAAACCCCGGGGCCAGCCAATGCATACGATCCTCCCCTCCTCCCCATCGCGAGATAAGGGCGTGCGAGGGGCATCGCTCCCCTTCTTTAAGCCGGGCAAAGTAAGCGTCGAAGATTAGAGCGGGTGCCCCTGCGCGATTAGACGGCGTGCGCTCATTGCGCCATCTTTCTTGGAATGCCGAAAACACAGCTGCAGTAAGTTTTAGACATAAATAGCTTGCCATTTGAACAGTGAAGAACGTTCTCCGGTGTGGCTCAGTGATTAACGCTTCGCTTTCACGACGCAGAGGTTCCACGTTCGATTGTGCCATCTGAAGTGCTTTTTTCTGGATTTTTTTATACCTTGCGTTTTCATATATATAGATACGTATACATATACTGTGCAAGATATCAACGCCAACGCCTGTGGTAAGATTTAGCCAAGAGTTTCCATATACTAATTGCTATCGCAATAAAATAATAAATGCTCTAAAAAATGTTTCTATTTACATAGACAAAGAAAATTAGAACCGAAGTTCTGCTTCATTGCTCGTGCCCTGCGGTGACGCATTGCTTGGTCTTTAGTGAGACACAAGTGATTTCGTATACTTTTTCGGGTAAATTTTTGTTTTTTTTGCTATAAGAGCCTACAGGTGTTCAAATGAAGGTGGATACACCCGCTGTGAATAATCCCTCTATGAATTAGATGTCCAATTAACTTCACTATTTCGTCTAGCATCACCTCTTCCAATGAGCACAATACTCAACATTGATTTCCACTCCGCATAGGTTGGCATTCTAATATATGCATCCAAGCATATTTCCTAGTATTTTTCACTTCTATATTTCATTGTATTTTTCAAGTCGTATTTAAACAAAGAACATTATCACGAGTAGTTTTAAAGCGTTGCACGCTGCTTCATAGTCGGGGCCGAGGAGTGCTCCGGTGGCCTTCTTGTCGTGAGAAGCTCTGGAGATAGCGCCAATTCATGGCGCCCCAGCGACGTGTGGACCTTGAAAGTAA
This sequence comes from Rhipicephalus annulatus, assembly GCA_013436015.1. Taxonomy (NCBI): domain Eukaryota; kingdom Metazoa; phylum Arthropoda; class Arachnida; order Ixodida; family Ixodidae; genus Rhipicephalus; species Rhipicephalus annulatus. Next base: position 62,071 of record WOVY01001924.1, on the reverse strand, counting down.
CCAGAGTAGCTAAAAGATTGTGAACAAAGGTAAGCAGCTACGCACTTGCAGCGTAGGAGACAACTTGAGGCCGTAACAAAAGAAACCCATGAACGGGTACAGATGTCTCAGGCTCAAGTAAGGCATCTCTGTCATAAAACTTGAAGCTGAGCTGCTGCCATCCTAGGGCTCTAAGCTCGTCCTCACTCAATTCAGGTGTCATCGCAAGACAGTTTATGTGGCACGCGTGTTTTGAAGCACTAGTGTGCACCCATGTGCATGAGATGACGCTGTCATAGGAGCGACTAGTGACACTGGATGCAACCCTGTGTGTGATATAACAATACAAGGGAAACCAAAACTGCAAGATCCTGGCTGAGAAAGCCACATCCACAATTTACACAGGCGGCAGACCTTCCCAAATATTTTTAAATGTATATGCATTTCTTAGTCGGGCTACGTCAGGCATCTTTCGAGATGCATCTACCACCCTGCCTAAAACAACAGCCGCAATACGCACGCGTCCCTAGCAGCCGGAGCCCCCACCATGTCACGATTCGGCATCGGCAGCTGTCAGCAACAGCTGCAGGAGCGCGCACTTATCCTCGCTCCTAGCAACCGGAGGCCCCACTTCCCTGTCTTGAATGTGACTTGCCACCGCCTCAATTCAGTGTATTTGAAATGTGTTTGTAGCAATTGTGCTGCTAGCGTTTGTGTAGCATATGTATTGATGAGACTGTGACATTATGGCCGTCATGTACAATGACAGGTGCAGTGCTTTGCCGCTTCTCTCACCATTTCCTCTCTCTCCTCCCTGTGTTTTCTTCAGTCTGATGGAGTGAAGCGCGCGCCTCACTCTCAACCGTTGGTTGGCTGGGCGCCTCTCAAAAGGATGGCCTTGAGATGGTACCTCTAGCAAGAAGTGTAACACAATCCAAACCGAGCATTACACCTCTCGCTGGGTTAGCCGCTGTGCTGGGTTAACCGTGCTGGGTCAGCCGCCGCAGAACGCCAACACCAAGCTGAAGACCCGGATATGTGTGCTCGATACGCCGCTCCAAAACGTCAACAGCAAGCCGAGAGCGCTAGTTGTTTTGTTTCCTTCATAGTGTTAATTAACTGTGTACGCTAGCTACTAGAGCTGGAAACGCATACCGGGTTTCTTGCAACAGATAAACACCCGGCACTGTGAACTGCGCTATTGGCTGAACGTTGTAAGAAAAAAAAAAACATTATTCTTCTAACGCATCATTCTTTGACCACGTAATAAACGTATTCTCTCTCTCTTTTAACGCTGGGTTCTCACGTGCGAAAAACTATTATGGACGCTACGCAATGCATTCACATTTCCTGACGATTGGGGGCATTTTTTTTTAGAATTTTCCCCGACTCCTAGCAAATGCTCTTTATTTCAAAAATATTTCTATATTGAAAGGAGCCATGTTAAAATTGGAAAACAAGTATCCCTTATTGGGCACGACGACACACCGTGGCGCCACCATGCAGACCCTTCCCAGTAACGTGCGAGGTTGGATTTCTCCGCCAGCCCTCTCGTGCGCAGGTCACAGCCACTCTCGCATCTCCTTTTTTTATTATTTTGGTTGTACTTCACTCAACGAAATCATAAAAATACTGCTGCAGCTTCTTCACTGACTGTGCAAAGAGCTAAATAACTGCATCAGAAAAGTTTTTGCTTCTCATAATAATCTGACTGCCGACGTCGTCTGCTATGACCACCTATATGAAAACAACGGGGGCCGAGCGCGCTGATTTTGTGAATTCTTTTGTGAATTGAAGCATCTAATGAGTATTAACGCGTTCTTGCGGCAAAAAGACATATTTCTGCTGAAAGAAATGCATGCAACCAGCCTACTTCATTCATTGTAAGTAGGCATCTAGAGATGGGCCATGGTTGACATGACAAGTGTGCGCAAATTTACACTTTTGTGTAGCACACATAGCCATTACGAAGCAAAGCGCAACCGGATTCCCCACTTTGTGGGAAGCAACACAGCATTTTTACACCCGCAAGCAGCCGCAACCTTCATGTTACAATTGCGGGCAAATGCTAGAGTCCCACACACGTGCATTTCCTAATCAGAGTTGTAACTATAAGTAAAATATCACATGAGAAAAAATTTCACTGTGGCACGATCCTGATATTTACTGCAAAAATTTTGTACAGTTGTCACACGGTGCACGTATTCAATCACCATCGAGCCACACGTTGGTGTAAACTATGAATGACTGGCACAGTTCCACAGCTTCTACAAAGAGGTAAATATTGATATAAAAATGGGATCCCAACCGGGCTCGATTACCAGAGCAAATGCAATGCACGCTGTATTATTTTGCGCCATTAAATGTGCATGCTGCGACGTACGTTTTACATACCATGATCTGCATGGCAATTTTATGTTTCAGTAAAAATGCCACTGTCCGGTTTTTTTTTTTTTATAACTTCATTCATAATCTCTGTGACAGTTCATGGCAGCTATTATAAAATAAATCAGTTTTTGGGGCTGACTGCGTTTTTGTCTGTAGATCAAAACAACATTTAGAAGAAGTGACAGTGGCTGTGAGCCCACTCTGCAGACATATAAGCACGAAACCATGTGAGCTGAAGTTGCGGACGGCAGGGGCATAAGCAGAAACTTCTTCTGGAGCAGGCACCACCTCGATTGGAATTAGGGGGCCGGGCAGGGAGATGAGGTAGACCTTTATTTTGTGCGCTATATGCCATGGGCAAAAATTTCGGTAGTGGAGGCACGAGCATGGTGTGCTACTACCTGGCTATACCACTGACAAATGGAAGCACATGTGACATGGAAGCCCAAGTGGCAACTGTGACCAGTTCCGTAATGCACCAACCGAACAGCAATTTCCCCTTTCACAAGTAATTGAAGACGCTCTCCAGCAGGCCAATTGTCTGTACCGTGAAGATCTCATCAATAAGGACAACCATTTAGCACTACCTTTACACACTAACCTGATCCTAAATTAAGCCGGCAGACACATTTTAGAATATTTTTTGCTTAATTCTTAAGTGCTCTTGATCATACTGCACATGATTATACAGTTTTTTCTACTGATTTCAAATATGTAATTAATTTTCCTGTAACTAATCTTATTCCTGATATAACTCAAGTTCATCTCTATTGTTTAAGGCCACCATATAAAAAAAGTTGCTTAATTAAAAGTGATATTCAAGATACGGAAACATAGACTAATGACTAGAGATTGAAAGTATGCAAGAGTTTTTTTGTTTTTTGGCTTTTTTTGGATACTTTAGAGCAAAATGAACTTCCCATATTCAAAAGCAGTTGTAATTGTGGCACAGTTTTCATAAGTAATTAATTAAAAAGGCTTGCACTCTAAATTCTTCTTCCACACTTGCATTATATACACGTACTGGTTTCTATTAAAACAAGAATCGATGTACCTGCCCTATGCTAAAGAATATTGAGGCCTCAAAATGGTAAATTACTTTGGTCGTAAATTTACTTTTTTGAGAAAAATGAAAAAAGTTAATAACACCCAGTTTCTTCAAAAGAAACGCCAATCATGGTGTGCATGTTTTGCAATGCTTATAAAGGCACTCATAAATTGGTAGTAGAGCTTTGGACACAGGTGCTGGTAAATTATATAGAAGCCCCGAACTGGCTCCCGATTTTTTGGAGGTTCTGCATGTTCTAGCACTAAGACACTGGGCAGTCAGAATGAAATTACAAAAAAATTACCACTCCCTGGTGGGTGAAAATTTGCAGAGATATATAAACACACTTGCAGAAAGCAAATATGTCCATTATAAAAAATTAATTTTTTGTCACTTTTTGGTCCCAAAGGACAGTCTGTCCCCCTTAATGCATTCTGCATCTATTACCAACGTGTCGCACATTCTCAGAAAACACAACAACTCATTGACACAGAGTGATCAGCTGTAGAACATTTTTCCCTAAATCACCACAAGTAGTTTATCGGAAATCAAGGAACCTGCGCAATATTATAACTTCCAAGACTAAATTCATCGCTCCTGTCGGTAGTCGTCATTTAACAAACCACGATATAAAGTTTGTTTAAATTTGTAGCTACGATAAATTTGCCTTTAGCAACAAGCATAATCATGTTTTGCCGCCATAAGTCAAATCAACGCGCTGAATTATTTTCCCTCAAGTTTGGCACCAAAAGAAAAAAACATTGCAAAAACAAGAAGAGAAGGGTCCCGAACACAAACGCAAACATAGGCGCTGCGGTCTTATAATGTCTTGGAGTGGCCTAACACACACCGGTAGGGTTTTCCACTAAGGTGAGAGTTTCAAAGGAAGAGAGCTGATGCTTCCGAAACTTCGTGTCATCAAAACAACTAAGAAAAAAAAAATTAACTTTTGTCAAATCAACTCGCGTAAGTCTACACACGTGAACGAACTGGACGGCGCAGCTGGCTACCCCGAAAGCACAAGTCAAAGCTCTGGCTTTGCTCGCTACAAGATTTTTTGGACAGGAATGCCAAAATGCTTCTAGTCTTTTTTTCAAGTCTTTATCGCCTTTAACCCCGCAGGGGCGCCTGCGCAAGTAGACGTTTCGTGTGTACACTGTAGCGACAACACGGACTTGAGCTAACGGGGGAGTTTTGACTCCCTCCCACGCCTAGCCGTGCGTGGCTTTGCCGTGTCCGGGGAAAAGGGGATCCTGGGGGTTGAGCTGACGCTGGGTGATTGGACCTTTAAGGCCCCCCGGCAGAGGCAACACAACCCTTTGGCCCTGGCTTCACGTAGACAACAACCCTGGCCTGACCCACCCAGGGGAAATCGGCAGTCCCCTTTTCCTATCTCTCTCCCATACAACTTCGTCTTTATCTCTCACTTTTAGTCTGTTCTGTCTACTTATCTCTTCTGTTTACTTCCAATTTTTCTGGCGGCAAGGGTTAACCCTGTGCAAATAGCCTACCTTGGCCTAGGCGCATTGGGTTATGGCAGTGTTGTACGGCTGATGTCTGCAAGCTTTCAGCACCTGCAAACTTGCAGCGTCCCCTTTGTTGGGCTCCGTGGTGGGTAGCCGCCAACGCTGCAGAACAAAAATACGACCGGCATGCATGGAGCATTCCCTCTACTGTCTGATCGAACCAGCCTAAAGCAGGTACGCACCGATGACATAAATTTCTTCAACCAGCCAATAGAAACATTTCCCCACTTTCACGTCATTCACTGTGAAAAAACCGGAAAGCAAGCCAGGACCGTATCTTCTTTCGTAGTTGCCAGGTGTCTTACTGAAACTCTCGGGGCTGGATACAAAGTAACCAAAATGGCTAGCGGAGACCTTCTCCTCGAAATTCGGGACAAAGCACAATTTGTAAAGCTAGACAGCCTCTCAACGTTTGGTGACGTACCGATCACCGTAACACCCCACAGATCTATGAACATCACTCGCGGAGTGGTATCTGACGCAGACTTACTTGACCTGACTGAAACTGAACTTTTGAAGGGGTGGAAGAGCCAAAATGTCACTAATGTACAGAGAATTATCATCAGAAGAGATAATAAGGAAACACCGACGAAACACTTAATATTCACGTTTGCATCCAGTAAACTACCAGAATCTATTCAAACAGGGTACACGAAGACATGTATCAGGCCGTACATACCAAACCCTCGTCGTTGCTTCCAATGCCAGAGGTATGGCCATGGCTCTAAAACCTGTCGTGGTCGCCAGACTTGTGCACAATGTGGAGTCCTAACCCACGTGTCTGAGAACTGCAAACAACGGCCACACTGTGTGAACTGCGAAGGAAACCATGCCGCATATTCACGCTCCTGCACATACTGGAAAAAAGAAAAAGAAATAATTACATTGAAGGTGAAGGAGAACATTTCATTTAAGGAAGCACGGCGAAGAGTCGCACCATTCTATGGACCTACATACACTGATGCGGCACGTCAGGGGGCACCGCCACACCAGCCCTCGCCACTCCTTCGGCCTGCGCATAGCGAGCTGGCAGTTGTGGCACCTGCCCCCAAGGCAGCTGTAGTCCAGGCTACACCGCTTACTCCGAAACAGAGACCGGAGACTCCAGAGTCCTCAGGTCTCAAGGCCTCACCTCACCAGGCGAGGCCCAAAATTCGAACTAACAGCCCGCACGTGCGGGCATCCAGTGCCTCCGAGGAGGCAATGGATACGTCGGTATCCTTGGTGCCGAAAGAGCAGCGTGGCTCCTTGGAGCTCGCCAAGAAAACAAAAGAGCAGATAACAGGGCTTGGTGACGGCCCTGTTACATGAACTCAAACTCTCTGTCTAAACAGCCACTCGCTTTTTGTACACACAGCACTATTTTGCATTCACCATGAACACTCAAATTATACAATGGAACGTCAGGGGCCTTCTCAGAAACCTTGACGACATCCAAGAACTTTTACACGAACACTCACCAAAAGTGCTGTGTGTACAAGAAACACACCTTAATTCAAAACACACAAATTTTCTTTGTAAATACGTTATTTTCCGAAAGAACCATGATGATGCCATGACATGATCCGGAAGTGTTGCCATTATAGTGAATCAAGGAATTGCAAGCACACACAACTCCAAACATCCCTTGAGGCAGTGGCTGTTTGAGCAGTTCTTTTTGATAAACTGATCACAATCTGCACTATTTACATTCCTCCTAGCTATCAGCTGCAAAAACGTGATTTACGCTCTTTAATTGATGAACTTCCGGAGCCTTATGTTCTCCTTGGAGACTTTAATGCGCATAGCAGGCTATGGGGTGACTCGTTGCGATGCGCGAGGTAGACTGATTGAACAGTTCCTTCTCTCGTCGAGCGCGTGTCTCTTAAATCGAAAAGAACCAACCTATTATAATCTCGCTAATAACACCTACTCCTCCATAGACCTAAGCATAGTATCTCCATCTCTTGTGCCTCTACTCCAGTGGAAAGTTGTCAGTAATCTGTACGGACGTGACCACTTCCCCGTAGTTTTGAGCACAACTACAGCAACTGAGTGTCCACCACGTGTTCCCAAATGGCTCATAAACAGAGCCAACTGGGAACAGTTTTATACCATCACTCGTCTAGGTTGGAGTGACATATGTACTTTAAGCACTTCACAGCGTTTTTGAATGATGCTGCAACAAAATGCATCCCACAAACAAATGAACACCCTGGAAAACGGCGTGTGCCATAGTGGAACTCTGAATGCCGAAACGCACGCAAACAGCAAAACAGAGCATGGAGGTTGCTTCGGAACTCACCGACAGCCGAAAATCTTGACACCTTCAAGAAAATAAAGTCTCAAGGCAGGAGAACACATCGGCAGGCCAGAAGAGAAAGCTGGCAGAAGTTTTTGTCAGGAATCAATTCATACACACAGGGGGCTAAAGTCTGGAACATGGTCGGTAGGATAGCAGGAAAACAAGTGCACACACTTCCACTCGTAAACACCCAGGGTGATACCTTGGAAGATCAGGCGAACTTCCTCGGTGCACACTTCGAACGGGTGTCCAGCTCGTCACACTATACTGACACTTTCCAAAAATACAGAACAAGAATAGAAAAGCAGAAACTCGAACACAAATGCACTAGATACGTGGCATATAGCCAAGCTTTCAGTCTAGCTGAGCTCCAAACATCTCTAAACTCTTGCAGTACTTCTGCCCCAGGTTCTGACCGTGTGGTGTATGAAATGTTAAAAAACGTACTAATGGAAACACGAAAAACCTTATTTTGTTTGTACAATGCTATCTGGTTTTCTGGCACTATCCCTACCTCCTGGAAAGAGGCATTTTGAAAGAGGGCAAGGACTCTTCTTCCACTTCGAGTTATAGGCCTATTGCCCTTACAACCTCCTTGTGCAAAGTCTTCGAAAAAAATGATAAACTGCCGACTTGTACATTTCCTTGAAACAAACAATTTGCTCGACCCCTTTCAGTGCGGGTTTCGAGAGAGTAGATCGACCACAGATCACCTTGTTCGTATCGAAGCACAGATCAGAGACGCTTTCGTCCATAAACAATATTTTCTCTCTGTGTTCCTTGATATCGAAAAGGCTTATGATACAACATGGCGCTTTGGAATTCTAAGAGACCTGTCCCACCTTGGCGTGCGTGGAAGAATGTTTCACATAATCGAAAGTTACCTGTCAAACCGGACATTCTATGTCCGAGTGGGCAGCGTTCTTTCCCAAACATTTGTCCAGGAAACAGCCTGCCACAAGGTGGTGTACTTAGCTGCACACTTTTTCTCATCAAAATGAATTCCTTGCGCTTGTCCATCCCTCGCAATATGTTTTATTGTACATACGTCGAAGACGTCCAGCTTGGCTTTAGATCTTGCAATCTGGCAATGTGTGAGCGGCAGGTTCATTTAAGTTTAAACAAGGTCTCCAAATGGGCAGAGGAAAACGGATTCCGACTGAACCCACAAAAAAGCACGTGTGTCTTGTTCTCCCGAAAGAGAGGTATGCACTCAGAACCCTACATTGAACTGAACGGTCAACATCTGTCTGTTAATGCGGAGCATAAATTTTTAGGCTTAATCTTGGACAACAAGTTGACCTTCGTACCGCACATCAAGTATTTAAAAACAAAATGTTTAAAGGCCACGAATGGTTTAAAAGTGTTGTCACATACTACATGGGGTAGCGACAGGCAATGTCTCATGAATCTGTATAGAAGCCTCGTTCGCACCCGCTTAGATTATGGGGCCGTTGTTTATCAGTCTGCGACTCAAAGTGCTTTGAAGATGCTGGACCCCGTGCACCATTTGGGCATCCGCCTTTCTACGGGTGCTTTTCGCACTAGCCCTGTAGAAAGCCTTTACGTTGAGTCAAATGAGTGGTCGCTTCATCTGCAGAGAACTTACATGTCCTTTGTATATTTCCTTAAGGTGAAAGCAGATAAGGAGCAACCCTCATACTCTACTATTAATGATTTGTCGAGCTCCATTCTGTTTCAAAACAGGCCTTCGATGAGGCAGCCCTTCTCAGTACGCCTGAAGGGTCTACCTGAGGAAACTGGAGTGTCACTTGAACACAGTTTAATGGCTCCTGTAGCATACCCGCCATCGTGGCAGTGGAAGACTATAGACTGCGATGTGTCTTTTCTAGAATTTACAAAACATGCGCCTATTGCCCATATCCAAACATACTTCCTGGAACTTCAACACAAATACACACGTCCTGAGTTCTTTACAGATGCCTCCAACTCTAACTCCTCTGTGTCCTACGCTGCTGTCGGCCTATCCTTTTCGGATACTGGCCCTCTACATCCAGGCACAAGTATCTTCACAGCAGAAGCTTACGCGATACTTGTGGCGGCTAAACACATCAGGCAATTACAAATACAAAAGGCGGTAATTTATACAGACTCCCTCAGTGTGACAACTGCTCTGCACACTCTTAAAAAAAAAGAAAAAAGTGTGTCCTCGTCTCACTTTACTGCATTTTATGCACACTCTACACACTCAAACAACATGTTGTAGTGTGCTGGGTGCCAGGGCACCGTGAGATCCAAGGCAACGTGATGGCGGATCAGCTTGCTGCACCAGTCTACGAAAGCACCGCCACTACACCCATATCAATCCCGGCCCTTGATCTCAAGCCGTCTCTCAAACGAAAGCTCAGGGACTACTGGCAGACCAAAAGGAATAGACACACACAAAACAAACTACACATTATTAAGCCACACCTTGGCAATTGGCTGCCAGTATCAAAATCGCGTCATACAGAGGTAATACTAATGAGACTCAGGATAGGACACACATACACGACACACACATATCTTTTGTCCGGTGGCAATCCACCATTGTGTAACAGATGTTGTGAAGCACTAACAGTGCTTCACATTTTAATCCAGTGCAAACAGTTAGAAACTCTAAGAAAACAACACTTTCCATTACCCTACCGACAACATATACCTTTACACCCTGCAATGTTTGTCGGTAGAGAATCACTTTTTATTCATAAATCATTGTTAGCGTTTTTAAAAGAAATTCGTAGTTTTCATATCATATACCCGGGCATTCCGTAGCACGACCTCTCCAGAGAGGTTTTCGCTGCAGTGGCTACACAACAAAGCACTTGCCTCGCAACCCTTGGACGCAAGGGTATGAACGAGTGAGCCACTTGTGCTAATGCCATACATGTCCACCATCGTTTTCTATTATCACCAACTTTTGTCATCTATTCACACCACACACACCTTTCACGACATGGTCACGATTTTATTACTTGTATGTTTTTACCAGCCTTACCGCGAGGAATTTTATGGCCCTTATACAGCCGCTATCACAATCATTGTCCATACCTTTAGTAAGATGAACTGGCGCTCTTTGGTCGTGAAATGGCCCTTGCGCCACAAAACATCAAACTTCATCATTTACCGCCTTTAATCTACTGCTGCGTCAGCAACGTGCCCTCGGAGCTCATAGATTGCTATCTCATCGACGCGACGGTGGTTCTGTGCGCGGGCGTTGGGGCAAACGGTAGTTTCGTTTTTGATCTCCGTGCCTACAAAACTAAGTTGTTTTATGCTATCAATGATTGCAACTGCCGTGGTTTTGTCCACAGTTTGCGGAAAGCAGCGCTGCATTGACTGGTCGAGCGTTGGCCACTTTCAGAGTTCTGTCTGTAATGTCGGTGCCATACATGATCGTGTCGAATGACTGTGGTTTTGTCCACAATGATTGTGGAACGACAACCACACGCACTGTAGAAGACAGTGCATGCGCTGCTCGCATTCATACTTTCGAAGATTCGGGCATGCTGCTCTTGATCGGCTTTCATTCGATGGTTTCGGCACTAACGTTCATACGACACCCTGTTATTAGAAAAAGTGTTCAGAACATTCGAATTTCACACTAATGGACACACGAATTCGGCTGGGGAATTTCACGAATTCGTATCTGCCGTGGTTCCGCCTCATTGGGACTCTAATGTAGGCTTAGATGAATGCCTCTCAAATTTGTTTATAATAAAATGCAATGGGCTCACAAAAAGCCTGGAATGGATTGCATTTTTGTCAATGCGGCGAGATCTTGCACATAAATTTTGATTTCTAGGAGATTTTCATGGCGACTGTATAAACGGAAGAGACGGTTGAAATACAGGAGTCTCTCGGACAATGCGGAGACTTGGTAGGTATGTGGTGATGATAACACCAATACATATTGCTCTCTCCTGGTGGCAGAATATAGCACATTGCTATTTATGTGGCCTCCGCGACTAGCTATGACAATGCGCTGTAGCCAATCGTGGAGGCCGCACTATCTTACTAATTTCAGTTCTTTTATCGAAAAAAAATATTTTTTTTTAAATTTCAGGCAAGATTCATAAAATCATAAGCGCGGTCAGAATTCGTACATGTTATAGGAAAATCTGAAGAGTTGGCAGATATGTATATAGCGGCGTAACATCTAACGTAATGAGGAGCGAAGTTTGAGGAACCTGCAGGTCAAAAATATCTGTTAAGAAGAGATTTGTATCCTTCACGTAAGAAAAAAAAGTGGATGAAATGGTGCAGATAAGGCTGTCTACATAACAAGAAATGTTCTCAGTCACAGTTCCAATTCCAGAAATGACTGGTTTACCCGGATTATACTTTTTATAAATTTTGGGAAGGAGGTAGAACCTGCCAGCTACTGGGCTCAAAGGTATCAAGAATTTCAGTGTTTTGTACCTGATTTCTTCATCATTAAAGAGAGCAGTCAGTTTCATGGACAACTGTTCTAAACTCATTTGTTGGGTCATAATCTAGCCACTTGTGATAGGATGCATCCTTGAGTTGCCTCTCGCCTTCACTGACATAGGTGCTTCAATTTATGACAGCAATAGCACCTCCTTTATCTGCAGGTTTTATTATTATGTCATTTCGATTAGCCGGGTATTCAATTGATTTTCGCTCTGGGTCAGTGAGGTTGAGGTGGAATGGCATCCGTTCTTTATACGCCTGCAAGACATCTGTCTCGTTGAGAGGGAGGTGTCCAATGCCTATAACATGACAAGGAAGAACCATTAGTATTGCGTGTTGATGGACGACCATAAAAGAATTCACGGAGATGCATACTACGCCGCTCGAAATTGTAAAGATCTTTAATCAGCTGAAATTCACTATCACCTCCAGTCACTGGGCAAAAATTAGGTCCACGGGACAAGACAAAATGTTCCTCACTTGATAAGTCATAACTGGACAAATTGACAATACTATCCTGTTCCGAAGATTGCATTAACCCCCAATTACATAACCATGCTCAGGATTCCCCGTGCGCAGGTTCGTCACAGCATCACCCCAACCTCCCCCCCCCCCCCTCTTACGCACACCCATGACCAAGTATCAATTTGCAAGACCGTACCCAGGAATTTTCGCGGGGTGTATTTGTACATAAAACGGCTAACTTTGCCAACTGGTGGTCAATGTTACGGTTTACAAGTACATAAGTATCATTCAAAAAGTTCGAACATGAAAAAAATTTGGGGGTGTCAGACTTGAAACTCAACACACCCCTAGTTACTTGCCCTGCCAATTTTGTTTCTTTACATGCGTCATCACCGCTAAAGAAGGCATAAATAAGGTATAAATAGAGGGCCACAGCAAATACTGCCCAATGTGCCCACGACGAAGCCATCGCTTTCTTTTTGCCAATGTTCGAAAATGATTGGCACTCTCACACGACCTTACGATGGCACGTGGTGGCGACATCAAAAAGCATTTCGAAACTACTGCGAAGTCCAGGATACGCAGCCAACTGATATATCGACGAAACAGACATAAATCAGCTGTTCACAATAAATATGTACCGCAATGTGCTACTTAGCAAAAACTGAGTTTTTTTAGACAGGATACGGTCGCAGGGAGCCGATCATCTACTGACTAGTTGCGTGCAGCCTTTCGCCACCTTAGTCTACACACCGTGCCAAGCCGCCGATGCTCTAGCAGCTCTTGCAGTGGACAGAGACGCGTTTGGGCTGTCACCTAATGAAAGTGTGTGCTATGGTTGCCGTGTCGGTGCCCGCGATCCACAACGCTCAAACTCAGTAACAACGAGCCGCTTTTGTTTCTGTGAAGCGGTGCACACTAAACATGGTCCCACAGAGTGACTGAGGCCGCAGCCACTAGCACCTCAGGTAGTCCCCGGTTATTAAAGGCGTGCATTAGGCTTAAAGTGGCGCTACGCTACACAGGTAAGCTTTTTGTCGGTTACAAGTCATACTGGCCGCTTTTTGGTAGTTGCCACATCGCCTTCATTCTTTGCCAACGGTTACCAGAAAAGGCACCCCCCCCCCCCAATTTCCAGGAAGTCAAAACAATTGAACGGCCGTTTCGTGTTTTTGCAGCAGAGCAAGTGTACGCTAATGCAGCGGTGCAAATGCAAAAGCGCAAGTGCACAAGATGACGATCATAATGCAATATCCGCTCGCAATGCTTGCTGTCAGCATTACTTTCAATTCTAAAACCACCTTGTGGCAGCAGCAATGGCGCGAATTAGACAAAAAAGACCGTTTTGGGGCAGTATGGCACAGTAATTTCCAGTTAGCACAATTGGCACAGGTTTCCCACCACTAGATGTGAAGCACCAGATTATTATTGATATTATTATAACACTTCTGTCTGTATGCAAGACTGAACATGTGCACATAGTATCAAGTTAAGGCAATGATAAGATGAAACCTGTCAATACACTGGCACAACTCGCGTTCATTTTAACTAGGGGCAAAAACTCATGTTGCTCTACCACTCAAATGCCTATACCAATGGTTTGTTTGAGCCTAGTATGTCACTGTGCAATCTTGCATGGGTGGTCACTAGTCTTGTGCAAGTATTCGAATGCTTGGAATGATAGAACGAACTTTACTGGATTCAAATCGTTGAAAATTTCGAAGTATCCAAAATGAACAAATTAGTGTATATCGATCCGCATGCATCTCCCTGTAAAAATTGTTTCACTGCAGTGAAGAATTGCTAAGCCGCGAAAGCACCCAACTAATCGTAACCTATAAGTAACCTTTTGTAAAGATGGCTTCATTGCAGTGGAAGGGTGCTAGGCCATGAAAACACCTATCCAAAAAAAGTCCACACTTTCCGCAAAGCCCCACTTCAACATTAAATAAACATATTACCCTCATATTGATTCACCATTTATAATGTTTAAAACCTTGATAATGACCGCGTGATCAAGCAGAGTCGCCACGTGGCGGCAACTGTCCGAAGGCACAAAGTGTTCATGTGTCGCCTGGCCTATATGCTATAAGTAAAGCAAATTTAAAATGGAACATATTTTACTGGTTATCGCATTCCGGCGTCATGTGATAGCCACATCACATCTGCATGTGAGAGTATTACGTCATGCCATATTCAAAAAGAGGTTTGTTTAGTTATGTTAGCGCAAGCTTAACTGCTTATACATATGCCTGCAACGCTGCATGAAAGCATTTGGTCTTGCTCAGCTGGTAATGCATTGAAATAAGATCAGCGAGTGAACATTTACAGAGTGGTGTGTATTATTGTCGTACTCTTCATTCACCAGAATCATTTCAGTGTGGGTGCCGCTATCAGCTTCAAGCACAACGTAAAATTAACTTAGCATCGTCCCAAACATGAGTACTATCAAGTAGTTCGTGAAAGCAGTTTTTTCAAACAACTCTGTTGGCAACAAAACGAGAAAATAGGCTCTAGCCCACGCACTAGTACCTTCATGTTAGGTGTAAAACTACGGCGCTGTGGTTTATTGACTATGTGCTGAGCTTTAGTTGTGTTTATAGAAACATTTCTATCAAGTACAGCGTGACACTAGGGTACTAAATTGTTCTTAAAACTGAGTTCCTGTGTGCCATTTTAACTTGAGGTGAAATTTATGCAGAAACTCCTGTGTGCTTAGATTGAAGAACACTTTACCCAGACACTCAAAATTAATTCACATGGCGTGCCTTACATCATTGTATAATATCACGAAAAATGTCATCTCTTTTTACATCGTCTTGAGTTGTTATTGAGTGATGAAAAGCTGTGATAATTTTTTGTTTGAAAATAAAAAAAAGCAGATGTTTGTTGTATCATTGTCATGCACATAATTATTTCGATTAAATCTTTCTGCGAAACTCTTATGAGTATTGGTACTTTTACTGGTGGAACAACATGTGCGTACATGGTAAACATCAATTTAGCGCAAAACGCTGTCAGCCACGAAGCTTTCCTAGCTAGACTCATCCACTGTCCCACATTTCATGGTGAACAGAATAAAAAATAAACAAGAGCATGTGTATTCGTGCAAACAGTGGTACCGAACTCGTCGCACTGATATAAAGGCTTGCTAGGATCTTTCTTTCTCTTTTTTTTTATAGTATCCAGATGAGCAAGATGTAAATCACTGCGTAGCAGGTGGAACGCAAGCTAAACACATAGAAACAACACAGCAAAAGCATGCTTTAGTGCGAAAGCGCACTGACAGTCACCCAGGGCGAGCATACCTGTCACAGCCAGAATGCGCTTCACTCGTTAGTAATAGTAATGTTGCATGGGCATTATGAAAGGGAAGCGTAAATATTACCAGTAGACTGGATTCAACGCATTTTATACGCCAACAATAGGCTCAAACCACGAACAGCGAAGCGCCGCTGTGTATTTGTATACGCGCCGCCAACAGCCTATCTACACCATCGCGGGGACGGTGCTGCCACCAATAGCCTGATCTCACCACGAATACTGACCTATATGTACTAAGTATAGCAAATTTTAAGATGGAAGATATTTTACAGGTTATCACTTGCATTCTAATGAAAGTCAGATTTTGCTACTATTCAGTCGTCTTAATTTTCTTTGAAGCAAAAAGAATGGCATTTGTACTGGCCTTGTTTCAAACTTTTAAAATACTGAACAGGTTAGTTCGGTCAGGACAAATGTGCCCACTTTCCTTAATAATATGCAATATACACTAGTTGAATTCACTTCCAACCAAGAATTCACTGTTCACACAAGCCTAGTGACCACAAGTAAAACAGTCCGCAATTACAAGGTCTGTTAGAAAAGTATCCAACATTTGGTAGAAGAAAGAAAACTGGCAGAATTGGAGCGTTGCAAACCTGATCCCCCTAAAACTAGTCTCCTTGGAACTCCACACACTTCTCCCAGCGGTGCTGCGATTGTTGGAAGCATTCTGAGAAGGCCTCTTTCGTAATGGAGTTTAGCTTAGCTGTTGTCTAAGCCATAATACCCTCCCTTGTCTGAAATCGCTCTCTTTTCAATGTCCTCTTGAGTTGAGGAATGTGCAGGAATGTGCAGGAGCATAGTCGTGATGGATGCGCCAGTTACATGTTGACTACAACTCGAGCCTCTTGCGCCGCGCATCATCCCATAGGCGACGGAGGACATCCCTGTAGTACTCTTTGGCGATTGCTTGACCCTGTGGTGCGTATTCATGGTGTACCACACCGCGGGAGTCAAAGAAAGCACTCAGCATCACTTTTATGTTTCCGCGCACTTGGCGGGCCTGGTCTTGGCGACCACTGGAATGCTCCCGCTGTGACGACTAGGATTTCGTTTTCGGGTCGTACACGTACACCGAATACTCATCACCAGTGACAATAGTGTTCATGAAGTTAAGGTCACCGCTGGAGAAATCGAGCATGTCCTGTGAGACTTCAACAAGAGGTTGCTTTTGCTCCATCGTTAGCAGACTCAGCATGAACTTCCTCGCAACTCTCTTCATGGTCAAATCTTCGGTCATAATGAAATGTGCAGAAAAGGTGCTGATGCCCGCCTTTTCCGCAATTTCCCGGATAGTCACACGACGGTCCCGTATCACAACATTCCTTTCGGCAATGAGCGGGTCATTTGGGCATGTTGATGGCCGACCGGAGGGAGACTCGCTCTCCACCGCTGTGCGGCCGTCTTTAAACCAGTTGTAGCACTCCTTAATCGGTAAGCGGCTCATAGCATCGTCACCGAAAGCCGTCGTGGTCTTCCCAGTGGTTTCCACTTCGCTGACGGCCAGTTTCGGGCAAAACTTGATGCAGTAGCACTGCTGCAGTCACTCCATCATTTTCCTTGCGATGGAAAGCCAGCGAGAGCACTGCACACTACCTCACTCACACAATGGGTCTGAGCAACTAACGCTATCAGCAAGCGGAAACAAATTCATGCATGCGTACGAAGGTTCAAAGTCCGCTGCTGCAAGCCCGCTTGTTTCAAATCCACAAGGTGCTCCCAAAAAAATGCCAGGGCTGCAAGGAAGGCGCAGCACAGTCACAGCGAAGGCTATAAGAGCGGCCTTTCAGATTCTTTTCTAAACACTCATTGGGTAACTACTGAAAGTACACTTGCTGGTTACACACTGCGGCATTATTAATTAATTTCTGGGTAACAGGCCGGCATTCGCTATTTTATTTCTTGTCATTCTTCTGAGAAGCATAATGTCCGCTAAACACTTACGAAGAATTTTGTGCCAATTGTTCATGTAGTGGCTAACAACGATGAGGAATTATGCCTGAAGTAGGTATCCGCCACAGTTAATAGGTGATCAAGAACAACTTTTTGTAATGAGTTGAATTATTAGATGTCCCACTCAGTATGTTATTTACATTGTGGGACACCTGGTTGTTCTTTTGCCGTTCTATAACGCTTTTTTACTCATATTACCGCAGTCCTTTTCCCGACATCAAGCCTGCTTTCAAGGCAAGTTTGTGAATGAGTCCCAAGCACCGACATGGCTCAGTGGTAGAATACTGGGCTGGCACGCACCGGAACCGGCTTCGAGCCCCACTGTCCTTCGTACTAAGTTTTTTTTTTTTTCTTATTTCGTGCAGTAGTGGATACAGACACCGGCTGCAGCGGCAAACAACTACGGTACCACACGTGACCCAAGTTGCGATCTCATAACAGCTTTCGCTGTAAAAATATACGGTCGGATACTTTTCCAACATACCTCGTATAGCATTATTGAAGAGACCAGCAAATGATTTTTTCAACTTAGTTTTTCCGGCATGACAGACAGTTTACTCTTCGTAGAATTCGTAGCTGCCGTAGTTAATCCCAAAAGCACGCAGTCCTTTTACATGCAGTACTTTTCTATCAGAAAGGCTCTGAACACAGACGAGTCCTTTCGTCCTGCAACGCTGAGAATTGATAGTGATGCCAGTAGCCTTTCTGGCGACTTGTGAACGCTGTCTTGTTCTGCTTTTGCAGGAGTTCCTGTAACTATGCTTAACCCCATTTATTCTGAGCTTTTTTGGAAAATAACGAGCCGTTACAATGAGATGATGTGGCTTTATACAGCTTCTCTGTATTTGTACCGCATTGCGTTTACCTGTGCCCAAGGTTGTTGTGCCTGTGTTGTGGATGGTTTGCTCTGTCATTATTCTCCCAACACACGAGCCAAGCCAAGTCACCGAAAATGTCACGGCGCATATGCGTGGTTGTGCTGAGTAGCAGTACACGTCATTTCTGAGACAAATTGTAAATGTAAAGACCACGTCAATCCAAAAACTTAGCGACCCGAAAACTGTGTGTACAGTGTCATGAGCACACAGGAAAGTTGCTCAAGACGTGTTGACAAGCATGGAATCATTACGTCACGCTAAGACAACGCAACTTTATTGCACACAGCTAATGCAGGCCTATATGCATAGTTTTATGAATATCTTTTACTATAAAGAAACAAACTATATTTTACCTCTAACATGAAAATTGTTGACCGCTATGACAACACATCAGATAATTGAAGTTTCTACCCCCCGATAGCGCCACAGGCTATTTTCACAATTTTCAATGAAGAAATAAAAATATAACTCCACTTTTCAAGACAAAAACAGGGTTGGTTTGAGTCACTATGAGGGACAATCTTTCCATCTGTGCAATCATCTCATTTCATGTTCTGAGCAGTTGTCGGTCCCTTTAAAGGGGCCCTGCAACACTTTTTGAGCATGGTCAGAAAACGCTGCCGATCGGCAGTAGACGCCCTCGGCAACATGCCAGCTAAATATTATAGAGCAACAGGCGGCCTAGAATTCACAATAAATAATCAACAGCTAAAAATTGCTTTCTCTTGTCTCGACAAATGGCGAGAAGCACCTGTTGAGTTTGGGATGCTGTATGGCATTGATCAGTGACTGCAGCTGATCTGTTTTAGTTGCATCAGCAACCTCTTAAACCAAGAATACCGAGAAGGGAGCCGAGAACCGAATCGAGAGGGGTGCTGTAGTGCTGGATAATGTTCACATACTCGGGCACCTTGTCGAAGCGGGTGCACACTGTCGTTTTGGGAAACGGATGCCTGGAAAGGTAATCGGAAGGGTTGGTACTTCCTGCAGTGTGCTGTGCCTTAAACTTGTATTATTGGATGCATAAAGTGAGGAACTTAATGCGGGCCGACAGTGATGATCGTGAATTCCCTAGTTCATACTAAAGGCTTGTGGTGCGTCAGCAGGAAGTTGACACCACAGAGGTATAGGCAGAAGTGTTCCATTGTCCATATAGCCACAACCATCTCCAGCTCTATTAGGAAGTAGAACCTTTCCAGCGAGGACGAGTGCTCTACTTGCATAAGTTACAACTCCAGTGTGTTCACCATCACATTGTGTTAGTGAAACAAACCAACATGAGTTGGAAATGTTGTGAGCAGCCTTCAAAGTGCACCGAGTTCCAGCTGATGATATCCATTCTTCAAGTCAGGATTTGAGATTACTGATGCTCCATTCAACTTTCATGCACGGAACTTAAGCAGGGTTTATACAAAATATTTCACTGAAAATTTATAGAGTTTTCCAGGATATTTTAAAGATGAAAAATTGCAAAATTCAAGGAGTGTTAGCAAAATTTTATTTGCTGACAAGACTTTATTTTATTTTATTTATCACATACTGCGGACCAAGTACGGTCCATGCAGGAGAAGCAGCGCAGTTTTTGTGTGGATTTCATTTTCCACAGAAGCTATCTCCAGCTCCTTTTCTTAAGCAGTTCGACGAAAGCTGTTTTTCTTGACTAAGTAGGTAAGGTTGCTTTTCGCTTCAGCTTTTTCTGAAAAACTGTCTGCAGATTCCAGCAGGTACTTAATAGTTTTTTGAAGCTTTGACTTCCTTTCGTGCATCTTATCAAGCTTTTGCTCGAGCTCTTTTCTCTTTGAAGCTGCCTGCCATGACAGTGCTTGCTTCTTTTGTTCATCTAGGTATGCAGCATACCTATGCTGGGCTTGGCGCACCGACGCTTTCAACTCTTTTGAAATCGGAACGTTCAGCATGCCACCATGGCTTTTCACAGCCTCCCAGATAACTCGTTGAGAAATATACCGCAGCTCTGCCTGATTCTCGACTGCAACCTGCTTGTTGATGCTGAAGCCTCTTTGCACTGAGGCCTGCCCATGGCTTAGGAGAAGTAGTCTCACCACAGCTTATAACTTTGGGAATGAAGCATCGTCCTTCAGCAGCCACACGAAAAAACTGTCAAGACGGTCATGATCTTTTTCGTAGTATTGTTGTTCATGTCGTTTTTTCAAGACAAAGCTGAATGTACTGTGCACACAATGTCGCGTTGGTGCTCAGAGAGAAGTTGGTTGTCGATTAGGCAGTTAAGCACAATTTTTAGCTTCCCAAGGCCCGTGCTTGAAACATGACAACCCACGAACAACAAGGTATCTCAGGGGACTTGTCTTCACGACTTTCAGAATCATGCTCACAAGGAACTTCAGGCACTCGTACCTAAACTCGAGAATACACTTGGCACTTGCTTTGCAGCCTTTCAAAATCTTCTCAGCTGCATGCCCAACATCCACCTTTTCAAGTTCTGTCTGAATGGCAGCATATTTAACATCAATTCACAGCAGCTTCATGGTGCTGGTGGCTTCTGTCATTACAGAGCACTTTACGAACCTTGACAGAAGGCTGCTCAGAACACACTTCTAAGTTCTTTTGCCAGCAAAAACGTCTTGAGAGAATCAGTCTGAAAACCAGCCAAGAAAGGCTACACAACCATGCCAACATTTAGAGAAAGGTTCAGTTTTGCAAGCTCAAGCTCGTCATTTAGAAAAGCACTGACATTTTCATATGCTCTGCATTTTGCCACGAGCAGCCTGCGGCGAATTACTGCTTGCTTCAAGTGCTCCCATGTGGCCAGGGCTGTTTCCAGTACGGGCACGTTCTCGATCCAACTGTGAGACACAAAAGGAAGAGGAAATGCACAGCTCCCTGTCTCTTGAATAAATTCTTCTCGCCTGTCCGGTGCATCAAGAAAGAGTGAGACTAAGCTGAACAAATATGTGTCAACTGGCCAGCCCGTTGCATGCATTTCCAGCTTTGTAGGCATTTTGCACTGTGTGAAGTCCACACGATCCAATATCCAAACACTGAACTTGAAAGTCGTTTTTTTTTTTTTTTTTTTTTCATAAACTGCTGGAACTTGTGGAAAAGGCTCCAGTTGACATTGAGGCCATCCATTTTTCTCATTGGAAAAGACACCAGCGCTTCCATCAAATTCTTCAAGAGGTCGTCCGCTGTGCTGTAGTTCATGAATGCTGATGTCACATACCTTTTTGTCACTTCAGAATTGTTCCACAGTCTCACGTGAATATCGAGCTCTTTATTTTGCAGGTATTCGTTTAATGTTTTATTAAAAAAGACAACAGAATGTTCAGATGTCCCATCATGTCCAAACTTGAGAAGTGAAAAATGAGCGCAGACCATAGCACACAACGCACGTGTATCCTTTTTTTTTTTTTTCCAACAAGTGAAGCTTCTCATGACATCGCTATCCGGAAACATCTCTTGAACAACTCTGAAACTGACCCACTGGATCTGTACGAGTAGTGTGAAGACACAACTTTCATCGTCCACAAAATTTCGGCTTCAATCACGGAGTCATGTCCTCTGCGGTCTTCGTCAAGGATCGCAGCTCGAGAGCATGTTTCCATGTTTTGCTGCAGACAAGTCGTTTCTGTGACCTTTGCCACTTGCAAAAAACTCATTGACATAAGAGCAGCCCTCGCCTGCCGCAACTTTGGATTGGTGCTTGGCCCTCTTTAGATGGCTCTTCAATGCCGACTCTCCCATTGTCGCAAGGTCGACCGACTTCAGACATACCGCGCATTTCACTCGATAAGAGTTGCTTGTCTCCGGCCTCGTCCAGTGACAATATTCACTGTGCTCCAGCCACGCAGACTGAAACTTGCACTTTCCGCCTGGCATCCTGTCAAAGTAAAGTTGCAGGCATTGCACACAGCACAAACGCGAACTTTCGCCGAGAAATGACACACGAGGCTGACGCACAGATCGAGTATACCAAGTACCAACCAACCAACCTCACTATAACTTGCACTGGATTGGATTGAATTTCTGGCTCGCATTTGTTGCCAGACGACACAGGCACTGCCCGTTTCAAAACCGAAACTTGCTGCTATTGCTCTCCTGTCAAGGCTACATGTTTTCGCGAACATTCCTCAGTAAATGTGTTTTTGAAATCAGTGCAACGTACGGAAATACATCGTTGGTTTTCTATATTGAAGCAAAGTCCAAAAAATTTTCAAGGATTACAAGGAGCTCACTTATATTTTTATTTATTTATTTAAAAATACCTTACAGTACTCCGTTGAGGCATTGTGTAAGAGGGGCAGTACAAAAAGTTGGACTTCCGTAGTAGTTACAAAAACACAAACTTCATGAACAGCGGTCATGTAGCAGATCACATGATTAGACGAGCAGTAAAAAATAAAAAGAAATCAACAACACTAGCAAAGATAAAACAGATAACAAGGAAATATATAAGCGACACTACGGCGTAATACAATAAGAGACTGCAAAAAGGTTACAACGAAGAGAGCACACTGCGGTAATGGCAAACATTTTTACATCTCGTTGGTCAGATAGGTGGTCAATGCGTCACGAAAAGCATTAATGTTTGTCAGACATGCGATGCTATCCGGCAGGGAATTCCAACATCGGACTGCACATGGAAGCGCAGAGCAGTTGAAAGCACGTGTTGATCCGTAAATGCGGGTATTGCTGAAGTGATTATGAAGCCTGTGTGACGTGAAGTAGGGTTTTTTCAAGCATGCTAGCGTTGTTCAAGATGAATGAATGAATTTGTGAAACAGTGTCGGCAAGGCAATGTCACGTCGAGTACTCAATGATTGCGATGAAAAGTTAAGTTTGATTTGTGTGACGCTAGATTGATAGCTGTAATCGTTAGACATGAAGCGGCTTGCCCTGTTCTGAATTCGTTCCAACATGTCAGTAAGGTATTTTTGGTGAGGGGACCAAATAGGGGAAGCGTACTCGAGTTCAGGGTGAACAAGGGTAAGGTATGTTAATTTGTGAACATTCGAAGGAGCATTTCTTAAGTTTTGTCACAAGTAACCCAAAGATTGGGAGGCTTTGGCTAAAACAACGGTGATGTGTTCTGCTCAAGAAAGATTTGTAGTGAATGTAACGCTTAGATACTTATATTGTGTAGCTATTGCAACAATGTCTCTATTGATATTGTATGAATGTGGGGAAGTTATAGGCTTCCGAGTAAATGACATTAGTTTACATTTTGACATATTCAATGACATTCGCTATTTACTGCACCAGTTACTAATTTGTTCGAGCGCATGCCGAAGAACCAGATGGTCGTCTGTATTAACTATTGTGCGATAGACAATGCAGTCGTCAGCAAATATTCTTATAGTGGAGGATACGTTATGTGGAAGATCGTTAATAAAGATGAGAAAGAGCAAAGGACCGAGGACGCTTCCCTGTGGTACACCAGAAAATACTTCAGTTAAGGAGGACGAGAAGTTACTTGCAATGATGAACTGGTAACGATCAGAAAGAAAGTTCCGGAGCCACGATAAAGTGAAACAGTCCAATGAAGAGCTGAAAGTGTTGAAGTAAGGCGACAGTGTGCGACGCTATCGAACGCCTTCGAAAAGTCCAGAAAAAAGCAATCAGTTTGTTGGTTGTTGTTCAAGTTAGTGTGTGGGTCTCAAACAAATTCAAGCAACTGTGTCTCGCACGATAGGCCTTTCCTAAAATCATGCTGATTATAAAAAAAGAAGTGAGTTTCAAGGTGTCTGTAGATCTGCGAGGCGATAATGTGTTCCAGTAACTTGCAAGAAATGCATGTCAAGGAGATTAGTCGGTAATTTTCGCATGATGATGTATTGCCACTTTCAAATACCGGTATGATTTTTGTCATTTTCCAGTCTGTAGGGAGGAGACCAGTCGCGAGTGACTGCTTAAATATGTGAAGAGGAACTTCGCTTGACACTGTTACTGTATTTCGTAACATTTTTGAGTTTATGCTTCTATGCCACAAGAAGAAGACATCTTAAGGTTATTTATGAGTGATGATAGTCCCTCTAATGTGATATCTATAGGTTTCATGTATTGGTAGCTGAAATCAGAAACGTAAGGTACGCTTGAAGTATCCTCTTTTGTGAATACGGAACTGAAGAATGAATTAAGAGCCGATGAACACTCGCTATTTAGAAGAGGAACATTGCTGCTGCTGTGTAAGCAGATATCAATAGATTCGTGGTTGGGGCTTATTATTTCTCAAAACCTAGCTGGATTGTTTTTAAGTAGTTCAGGAACGTCATTAGAGAAATATTTGTCCATTGCTTCGCCTAAAGCTGAGCAATATGTTTTAAGATAGCATTTGTGATTCTGCCATGAGGATGATGTTCGAAGGCTCTTGGGGATATTATACAGTCGTTTCTTTCTGCTCCTCATGCGCTTGAGCTTTTTTGTAAACCAGGGGTTTAATCTATCGTTATAGAAACCAGTGGGACATATTTGTCTACCAAAGCGCACAAAGCATTCTTAAACAACAACCAGTTCTCTTCCACAGATCTATTATAAAATGAGAGCCAGATTGTGTTATGAAAAAATGTTCTTAGTTCCGTATTTATTGCAGTAATATTACCTTTATTGTAGTCTCGAATTCGCTTTGATATGGGACCTGCCGTGGGTGGTGTTATGTTTATCGTCACTTGAAGCAGATGGTGATCGCTGAAACCATCCAGGTGTTCTATGGTACTTATAGTTTCAGGAGCGTTTGTGAGAATAAGGTCTAGAACATGGGTACCACGTGTAGCTTTAGAAACAGTTTGAAATAGGTTCACAGCTACAAATAAATTGATAAATTGGTTTGATGTGTGACAGGAAGATGCTAATTTCACCCAATCAATTAGTGGATAATTGAAGTCACCCAGAAGTTAAGTTCAATCAGCCTGGAAGAGCTCAGAGGCTTTGCTTGATGCTGTCCCGCAGAGCACTTACGAAGGAATTGTTTGAATCCGGTGCACGGTAGCAAATGCCTATCAATAACTTAAAGGAAGAAATTGTGCAGGCCACCCAGATAATCTCAAGATCAGAAGGTGTGTTGATCAAAGATGATGTAATGGTCTTTTTAATACCTATCATGACACCGCCCCCTCTTTTGAAGGAGCAGTCACATATATATAAGTTATAAGAGTTAGAAAAGAAAAAAAAGGAAAAATGCGATAATGTCTGATCTACTATCTTCCAAAAAGGAACAAATGATATCACGTTTGAACGGTATGCTTCGTATGTTGGCGAACGATAGAGACAATGATGGTGAGATAGGGTAAAGCTTTGGTGCTATGCGAGTCTGTG
Source organism: Rhipicephalus annulatus (assembly GCA_013436015.1). Taxonomy (NCBI): domain Eukaryota; kingdom Metazoa; phylum Arthropoda; class Arachnida; order Ixodida; family Ixodidae; genus Rhipicephalus; species Rhipicephalus annulatus. Next base: position 36,505 of record WOVY01001924.1, on the reverse strand, counting down.
CACATGCTTCCGACCGGAGCTATCTATTCAGCGGAACAACTGCGCTTCCAGCACTATCATAAATAGAAGTTGTCGAGTCGATGCGCAGTTTGTCCACAGAAAGTCTAAACACTTTGTTTTGCGCTTTCGCAATTTCAATTAGTTTTCGTCTCGCATGCCGAGTTTCCGGCGAGAGATCTTCTCGAACGAAAACTGATGTACCCTTCAGTTTGTGCACGCATGACAGAATACGTTCTTTATCCTTAAATAGGGTCAGCTTGGCTATTATAGGTCTTCGCTTATCGTCTCTATATTTTCCCAGCCAATGTATCCGTTCAAATAGCTGTTCATTCATTTTAAGACCAAGCTTATCCGCACAGTAGTCAATAATTTTCTTCTCTGACTTTGCCCGATCCTCTGCAGTGTCATCATCCAAACCAAAGAAGAGCCGATTCGAACGCCACATTCTGTTCTCGGAATCGTTACAGCGGGCCTTAATAGCCGCTACCTGCTCAGACACAACACGCACAACGTCAGAATCTGTCCCAAACTCAGATGGGTGTCTTGACGCTGTGGCCCTTTCCAAAGTTGCAGCTTTGTTGCTTAAAAGTTTAATTTTGTTGTCAGCTTCGACTTGCTTCTCCTAGGCCGTCTTGAACTCGGCCATCAAAGAAGCCCGGCATTCTTTAAGTTTGCGGATGGCGTCTAAGGCTTGGGCAAACAATTCTGCTTCAGTCTTTGTCATGGGGCCAGGATTAGATTCTATATCGCCTGAAAGCAATAGCACAATGGCCGACAAAGCGCGACACTTGCAAGTAAACAAAGACATCAATGATTCCAACTTGTCAGCATACTGGGATGGGCACGACACCGCCAAAAAACAATAGTTACTACTCCTAATACAATTTGTACCTTTCAAGTAACTAACCTGTAACAACAGCCATCGTAAGTTCAGCATCGTAGGTGCGATGTCGTGCCCGAAGGGGGAGCCTGCTGGCTGTACTTTACACCCTCGCCAGCCGCCTCGAATGCACTTGATGTGATCCCAGGTTGCCAGGTGGGCCAGTAAGGTTTGTCTAAGACCAGCGGTGGGTGAATTGAAGTGCACAATCGTCGGTGCAACTTGGCAGGTGGCTGAGGAGGAGTCTCAAGAGCCCCCTGAGGAGGAGTTTCAAGGACCCTTGAATTAATGTTATCAAATTCAAGGACATTCAAGGATCTCCGCGAACCCTGCTCAAGTTTTGGCGGGAAACAAAGTTTTATTAAGAATTGGCAACCTGTTTTGGAGAAAATAACTTTCCTACAAGAAATAAAAAATTGCGAATCTTAGTTTAAAACATAGGAGGTCATCCTGAAGTGACGACTGTGCAGCAAGGGTCTACTGGTTACTTTAGGTAAAAGGCTGCAAAGCCGTCCTTTCCCTGCAGGAGGAAAGGGGCAGTGTGTGTAGTGCACATTTATCCAATTCCTGAGGGCACTTGTATATATCTTGCAAAACAGCTCCATTAGAAAGATAGAAAATAGTATATTGCACCCTTCTAAGGACCTTCATGCATTGTAGAAAGCTCAGGGGATCAACTTCAGCATCGCGGTGCTATGGATTTTAATTAGTAGCTTCCTCGGCATTAGCAACTCGGACGATATGATGACCAACTCTATCAAGATATCAAAGGCAAAACATAAGCCTGTGCACTCACTACGGGGGCTTCATTCGGGTTGGCGTACTAATGCCAATCTGCTTAACAATGCTCAAGGTCGATACTAGGAATCACACATTCAGGAAAGTTCCCACTTCGAAAATATATATTCCGGGATTCCGGGGTTCTGGGCAGCGGCTCACCAGGAAACCTTAGAAACGATACCGAGGCACAAAAGAACCTGTAATTACTCATTCAAACCTCAGCCGCGACGATGACAACGATATCCTTTTGCTGATGGTGCTCGGTAGTGTGTGAGTAGCCACTGAGCGCGATCTGCGAGCATACCGTCGTGAATCGTCCTGTTCCTCTAAATGTCGGCGCGCCCACAGTGGCCTTTCCTATAATATGCATCACCAGCCTACTAAGACCTTTCATGCGTGGTGCTTACCTCCGGTGACCACCAACATCAGTGTCATGGCGCTATGTACTTACTGAGTACAGCTCTTCATTTCTATATTCCTTAGCATTAGCTACTCATACAACATGCACTCCTGCACTATAAACTAACAGGAACAGCATGTACTTATACATCTATAAAAATATAATGGGTCCACCATCAACCACGCCTAGAGGACGTTGGCAGCTAGAAGAAAGCAAAGGTAACATGTCACATTGAAGCCTAAACTGCGTAGCGTCATCTCTGTCAGATTGTCGAAAGCTTTGCCGAAAGCGCCACTGAAAATTTGACTCACGGGGCTCACATACTTGAAGAGGAAAAAAAGAAAAGGTGGTTACCTGGGGTGACCGCCGTGCTGGAAAGAGTTAGGAAAACAATGTCATCCACTGTCAGGCCCAAATGTTGTCGATGTTGGATAGCAGTATTGACGACCCCCGTCAATAGAAATAGGGATTTCAACAGGCTGATGCAGTTTAGGTACAATTACCACATGGGACACCCACAGTGTAAGTCTGATGGCTGGCTCAGTGATGTCTCTGACAGGAGATGCTCAAGTTCCTTTATAGCGACAGGTGGGACTGTTGCATCCACAAAAAAAATGGATGTGCTAGTTCTTTAGCTTTCCAACTCTCCTGAACAACTTGGGAAATGCTTCCACAATTGTTTTGTCATCTGGTTCCTCAAAAACTTGAAATGTGATCTGGACAATTCCCAAGTTGGATGCTGCTGTGAAGCTCAAGAGAGGAGTACAGTTTCCAGGAATGACTAAGATGTCTTCTTCAATGCACTTGTCATCTTAGTATTTGATTGTTACACGAACTTTGCTTAGAAGTTACAATGGGGATGCACTTGCGAACAAGTTCATCGCACACGCACTCGTGAAATGCACGGCGGACGACGCGACGTTGCTTCCCCAACTCAGAGACACTATCTCTTAATTGCACAGCAGCACACACAGCAAGAGAATGCATCCCAACGTCTGCAAGGTGCTGTTAATTTCGTTAACTAATAGAGCCAGCATCCCTTGCCAGGTTCGCTCATGCACTCGCGAAATGCACTGTGGACGACACCATACCCTCAAGAGAAGTCACAACTACAGGTGCATATTTCTCTGCCAAATTTGGCGGCAGTCTGGCAACAACCATCCCTAAGTCTGGCAATTGACATGCAACGCCAAACAGAACCTTGCCGAACAATCTTACTGCAGACTGCCTGTGAGTTCCACTGTCACAGTCCATTGCTTGTACCATTTTCTTAGTTGAGCGACGAAATCGTGCACAGTAACCAGACATGCAATGCATGTGCATTGCATGTCTAGACCCACGCAGGACAATGCCATCGCCCAACATGACGAAGCCACTTGCCGCCGCAGTTGCGACATTCTGTTGACTAGAGAGGTCGCCGATGTTCACGGGTTTTCCGTGACAAATTTCTCCCGTTTTTTTGGTTAGGAGCTTGTTGTTGTCCACCCGTGTGCGCAGCGAGCACCGCTGCATCACCATCGTTTTTTGCGATTTCGAATACATCACGTTCGACATCCTCGAACATTCCTCTCTGCTCAAGTAAGTCCGGCAAAGTGAGGGAGTGAAGCATGGTATACTTGCAGAGACGAGATGATGTGGCGAAAATGATACGGTTTTGCACCTCAGCGTCGACATCGTGGAAGTTGCAGAGGCGAGAGTTCACGCAGACGCACATAGAAACGCCAACGTTTCGTTGGGCTTGTCGAAACTTGCATACCGCGAATGTTGGGTTCACTCACGGAGCGAAATGAGTACTCAGTTTTGATCTTGCGGCATCGTAGTCCAGCGTCTGTGTCGTGCTTGAAGCCGCAAGTTGCGGAGTGCAGTCAGAAAGCGAACGGAATTTGTCGTTGACATCTTCGCCGACATAATGCAGGTGAGGTGCTTCTTGCGTGCATCCGCCGTGTCGTCGCATGCGAGAAGAAAGTTCTCGAACCTTTCGATACACTTAGTCCATTCATGGCCTTGTCGCCCATAGCACGGAGGTCGAAGCTCGGAAATGCGGGAGCATGCTTGCCATGATTGGGTTTGACGGCTGCTGCATGCGGTGGAAGGATGATGCGACGAAATAATAGCCGGATTGCGGTCACACTCGTTTAAATGAAACTTCTGGCACCATCTCAGTGTTCCTATAGTCCAGCAATGGGTCCGATCGATTGGATTGGCGAGACGACGACGTTACGAAACGAACTAGCACGGAACGGATAGAGCCATTGGGTAAGGATAGGTTAAGCATGGCAAAGCCCGAAAACAGGAATTGGCCAAATTGGCCACGAGATTAGACGGTGTCGTTGCCTGGCGGCAACTGGCTGAAGCACGCCTAGTGTGTTTCCTGGCCGGGCTGCGCTGGAAAGGCACGCTAGTGTAGACTGTTCCTCGCGTCGTCTGCTAGCCAAGTCGTGTTCGCACGTTCAAGTACGTACGTCGTTGGTACGTCTTGCACGTTCTCAAAGGGTGGTTTGTTCGATTATGTTAGCATGAGTTTACTTTGCTGCACGTATGCCTGAAACGACGTATGATAGCATTTGATCTTGCTCTTCTGTTAACGCACTGAAAATAAGATAAGCGAGTGCAACATTCCAGAGTGCTGCCCGCCGTAGTGGTAGTGGTCTAATGGCTAACTCGGCTGCTGACCCGCAGGTTGCGGGATCAAATCCTAGCTGCGGCGGCTACATTTTTTATGATGGCGAAAATGCTGAAGGCCCGTGTGCTCGGATTTGGGTGCACACTTAAAAACCACACGTGGTTGAAATTTCCAGAACACTACAGTGTCTCTCATAATCATAGAGTGGTTTTGGGACGTTCAATCCTATACATATTAATCTTTTTAGAGTGCTGCGCGTTGTAATCGTACCCTCCATTCATTGGTAATCTTCTAAGTGTGGGTGTCACTTTCACCTTTTATCACTTTGAACAAAATGCACTTTGGGTCGTCCCAAACGCGAGGATGGTTAAGTGGTGTGTGAATGCACATGTTTTATAGCTATTCAATTGTAAACAAAAACACTTTTGAAGGCCAGCACAAATACATTATTATTAGATGTATAACTATGTGGCACAATAGTTCATTGATTATGCCATGAACTTTAGTTTTGTTTATCTGGCCATGGTACCACTAAAGAAATTACTTCAAATAACGTTTTTGTACTGGCAACACTGGTAAAAACAAAACAAGCATGGCTGCGTTTTAGCAGAGTCAACGCTATCAACGCCTCCCAGAAAAACTATGCCTGGAACGTCGCTCTTTTTTCAATTAGGAGCCTCCTGCCAGCATAAAATCTCAGAGGCCGCGCCTCTTGCCTTGTGTTGCGACCGGCCGCCGTGTGAGACCGCTTGTCTCCGTACCGCTCAGTCAAGTGATATTACCGTACCTTTATGTCAAGTGACATCATGGCTGCTCGGAGGCAACTGTGAGAGCATTGGCATTGCTGTGTTCTCAGGGGGCGGCCGTCGGAGACGCTCGCCTTCGCACCGAAGGAGGAGGGTGAAATCAGAGGGTAGGGCAGCGCGTTCGTGGCTCACGTTACAGGCATAATTTTTTTAGGCGTCTACGCCACCCTATCTACGCAGATCTTTTGCTTGGCGCTGTGCTGAAGTTTCTTGACTGTGGAAGCGTTATTTCAAAGGGTGCTGGCCGCAGACCGCCTCAGTCTCGTCGGCATAAAGATTTCACTGGCGAAATAGTGGAAATAGTTGCGCTGTGCGCATAAACATCGGGCCTCTTCGGCGAACCGCACCAGATTTATACTTCAAGTTGAAGAACATGCATGGGAGCGAAAGGTTGAAGAAGGCAACTGCTCATTTGTAGCGGGCATCTCCGAAAAGTGCGATCACTTCTGCGTTGCGTTGCTACAATGCTACGGGCGAGGCCCTACCAGTTTTCGAGATAACTACGCATCGACTGGTGCTAGCGATTGCATGTATCCAGTTTAGTTCGGTTGTCGCGTAATAAGCCGAATATGCATGCCGTTCACTTTATTACAGAACAGAGCTATGCCCATGGGCCAGTGTACCTTGAGATAAGGCAAATCGTAGTTTCAGCTTCTGGTGCTGCAAATGCGCTTGTTCCAGCTGGCATCGTTGCGCAAGTGCAAACAACTGATTATATAAACATCTACAACTCTCAACATATGTCTGCGCATGCAACATTTGTACATATATTAGCGTCATTTTATGACGTGTCGTTCAATAAAAAATTACAACACGGTCAACTTCCCTTCGCATGCTTCGCATAACGTCGACTCCCAGATTCATGGGATCGGCCGATTTTTTGTGTGTGTGTTGGCAGTCGCTGATATTTGAAGCAAACATATGCACGCACGCTTCAAATGCACGGATATGTTATACATGTACAAACACGCATTCACGTGTGTCTGCACACATGCGAAATAAAAAAAATGTTCGGGAGAAAGGATTACAACAGCTCAATTTGAGAATGGATAGCATTGCAACTTGCGCAGAAAACAAGCCTATACAGTCACACGCGTAACGCATCAAGTTTCCTAAAGCGCTTGCTTATATAAACGAAACTATACTTCGCCCTCAGATGTGCCCGAATATGGATAAGAAAGCACACACGCCAAGTAATGGGGTACTCACCGAGAATAGTTAGGTCGTCGCGAGCGGATTGATTGGAACGAACATCGGTAATGTCCGTCACCTTCTTTCTAATGCGCAAGTTTCTGATTTGCACCGTCCTGCGTCGCGCGTCGCCTGCATCCTTCAGGAAGCGATATGAATATACGCTGATTTTCATCTTTACACCACGATACCATGCATTGCGGCACGCTGCAATGGTCCTTGGACATCACTTTCTCCTTTTTCGCTCGTTTGTGTGCCATCACGGATATAAAGGAACTATGCGGCCGCTTCCCAAGGCGCGCAACGTGACTGATAACATGTCTCCTATCAAAGTTGGCCCTGTTTGTGTCGTTTCCAGTCCCGGCAGCTATGTGGCGAGTGCTCAGTTGGATTCGCGAGTTCTTCCTGTCGTGGAGTTAAAATACAGACTCTGTGCTCGTGGTGTCCATCCAATTCGTGGACATCTTCAGTGCACTGGATCGCGTTAAGGTGAGTCGTTACATAATGACGCCATGGACCACGTCGACGCATTGAACCCGCCAGCACATTCCCAGCGTAAAAATAAGTTAAGTAGATGAAATGTACAGTAATGGGACTCTGAAACAAACTTGACAAGTCTGAACCTACGTTTGAAGGTGTTTAGATGCTTTGAAGAGTGATGCCGGGAATGCGTACCGATCGGCATTCCACGGGCGTCAGGCGGAATGCAACCTAACTCAAGGGCTAACGTGATCAGTGTTCATGCACGGCCTCAGATGTGCGTCTAAAAAGCGGATCTTTGGGGGCAGCATTTGTTGTGGCCATAGAGTTTCCTACAAAAATTCCGCCTTTCTCTTTTGTATCGAGAGTTATGAAAACTGCGTGGCATCGAAATGACGTTGCAGAAGAAGGACAGGAAATGGGCGGCGTCCTCCAGTTAATCAGAAAAGGCCGCATTGGACATTTCCACGTATTGGACACCGCGAATGTATATTCTAGCTCACTATAACTGCAAGAATAGCTCTCCTGTACTTAAGACAGTGTTGCCGTGCAAAAGTTTAACTGTGACCAAATTTATGCATACACACCACTGTGCTTACATTTATGCTGTTTAATTTCACAGACAGTCTCATCTTTTTTTTTTACATTGTCTCGAGCGTTTGTGGGGCATTGTTATTGACATACGAAATGGAGCTGTCTTGTAAAAAAAGAACCTGCTTGTACCGTAACATAGCCAATAGAGGGTTTTTCATCTGTTTATCTGTTGTCTTCGAATTTCGTGAGCATATATATATGTACGCTCCTCGAAATAAAGATTTTGTTGGAAGCAAGCGCTCCCTTCTGTCCTTTCCCTTGTCCTATGTTTCTAAACGCGCTACGTCGATCAACTATGTCTTACCAACATGCCCAACTTTATACTCTTAGTCAATAGCCAGACCTTTGTTGTACCACTGTTGTGCACGCAATCCATCGATGAAAGGTTTCTGATGAACTCTTACAAGCTTTTAGGTTTACTGATGCAAAATTAATTGATTAATATGTGGGGTTTAACGTCCCAAAACCACCATATGATTATGAGAGACGCCGTAGTGGAGGGCTCCGGAAATTTCTACCACCTGGGGTTCTTTAACGTGCACCCAAATCTGAGTACACGGGCCTACAACATTTCCGCCTCCATTGGAAATGCAGCTGGGATTCGAACCCGCGACGTGCGGGTCAGCAGCCGAGTACCTTAGCCACTAGACCACCGCGGCGGGGCTGATGCAAAATTATATGCGTGCGAGAACACCAATGTAACTAGCGCAAAGCGCTGTCAGCCTCTAAGCTTTTCTGACAAACCATATCGACTGTTTCACATTTCATGGTGAAGGAAAAAAATGTGTATTTTTATGAACAGTGGTTGTACTGAACTCGTCGCACCGGCATGCGAACTTCCTACGATATTTCTTTTGTCCTCCTGTTTATTGCGTTAGCAATTATATGGACACTCTCGGCTGGATTTCGACGTCGATGTCATGCACCGTTAATGTATACGTATCTATATGTATGAATACGCAAAAATACAAAAAAAGAATCCGGCACGAGGAATGCAATGTGTGCCCTCCACATGATGAATGCGAGGCATAAGCCATGGTTTCTTTCTGGGAAAATAAAATGATTTGATTTGATTTGAGCTATCGAGGGGTACCTCCTTGAACCTGCAAACTGCAAGGTGTTTATATCTGCCACTTGCTGCTGTTCGCGGCATTTCGTGAAAGGGGGGGGGGGGGGAGGAGCTATCTTGTTTCCACCATTATCAGCAAGGTGGCGCAATGAGCACACGGTGGCTCTCATCTCTCACGCGTACTTTAGCCCGCCGAGAGGAGGGTAGTGGACGACCTTTCGCGCGCCCTTATCTCCCGGTGGGGAGGATCATACGTATTGGCCGTTGTTTGGTTTGCAATGGAACGATTATGCTGTAGTTAAGGAGCGCACAAGGGTCCCTGCAATCGTTGCACAGCCTCCGTTTGCGGAGCGCTTTTCAGGGCGCACTTTTCAGACACAGCGATGTAACAACCGAGACGCTTATTCGCGTTCATCTTTACGTGTAAGTACGTTTCGTGCGTGAGAAACGCGGGGCACGTTTCAATTTGCTTGTCATTCTGCACGTGACCCGTCCAATTTGTTGCTATCGCGTTCATTGCATCGCCTTTGCGGCAAAGCTGTGACTTTTAGGGGCAAAGCTCCTTATTGCGGCACCCATTCGTCCCTCGTAGTCGTAGTAGTAGTCCTAGTGTGTAACCAGTCTTACATATTGACCTCCAAGGTGGTGCCGGTGAGAGATTTCATCTGTGCGTTGTTGAACAATAAAAAATGGCAGCATATCCACGGAGTGAATGATGGATAGTGGGGCGAAGCATCCGTCCGTCCATTCGTTCTTGCTTCCGTCCATCCATGCGTGCGTCTGTGTGGCCGCCCGTGCGTCTATCCACCCGTCCGTGCGTGCGTTTGTTCGTGCGTCCGCACGTTCATCTCTGCGTCCGTCCCTGCTTTCATCCATGCATCCACTACTGCATCCGTCCATGCATCTGTCTGTATGTCCGTTCGTCCACCTATTCAACACTCCAAGTACCACCATCTCGCATTTTTCATCATATATTCCTCATATAGAAGCACCGCCATCCAGCGGACATTCCAACGACTGAACGAGAGGAGGCACACTCACAATTTCTTACGGCTTGCGCTTCGTGTCTATTTCCCACCTTTAAGCACCCCGAGTTCGTGGTATATACTAGTTCACTGTATTCATGGCACTGCGGCTCAACGCTCGCTAAACTTTTCTATAACCTAGGAGGTTACGCCCAGCGAGTATAACGTAGCAACCTTTTCTTGTCCTCTGTGTGTTGTTAAACAATAAAAAATTCGCAGCGTGCGCGTTAACTAAAAGCCGAATTATCCTCTCTCTCATTTCCCCTTAGCAGCCATTGGCATGTACATTGAGCACTATCTTTTATTGTTCAACAACCCACAGAAGAAATCTCTCACCGACACCACCTTGGAGGTCAAAATGTTATACTTGTTACACACTACTACAACGGCTACGAGGGATGAACGGGTGCCGCTATAAGAAGCTTCGCCCTAAATATTCGCAGCGTGTGCGTTACCTAAAAGCCGAATTCTCCTGTCTCTCATTCCCCCTTATATAGGAGCCTTTGGCATGTACATTGAGCACTATCTGACAAGAAAGGGTTGCCACGTTATGCTCGCTGGGCATAACCTCCTTGGTTTTAGAAAGGTTTAGCGAGTGTTGGGCCGCAGTGCCATGAATACAGTGAACTAGTATATACCATCAACTCGATGTGGTTAAGTGTGGGAGACACGAAGCGCAAGCCGTAAGAAAGTGTGCGGGTGCCACCTCTCGTTTAGTCCTTGGAATGCCCGCTGGGTGGCGGTGCATATGCGGAATATGCACCGCCATCCATAAGTTTTGGAAGAGCAGTGAAAGTTGGAAGGAGACAAGATGAGCAACTACAGGAAAATTTTTATCCAGAAAGGCAAATTGAAATAGCCACTAAACAAATTGAGAAAGTAATCACGGAGGATAATAAGACAGTGTGGGCATAAACGAATCTAATTAGACTCTTTGAGCTAGAGCTTGCTAAGACTCGTGACAAGTCATCCCGGATAAGAAGACACAAACCCAAAAGTTGGTGGGATGAGGAAGTTAAGAGAGCCATAGCAAAACGTCAGGAAGCCACTAGGGAACACAGACATGCTAAGCAGCGGGGTGAACCGACAGGTGATGTTGAAAGAAAATGGGCAACCTTTCTAAGCTGTAAAAGGGATGCATCCCTTCTGATCAATGAAAAGATTAGAAGGAAGGGAGCTAAGTGGCTGGCAGAAGTACATAAAAAAGATAGAAAGGCAGCTGCGAAATTTCGGAACCATCTAAACTCCCTAAGAAATGAGACGAGCCTAGAGCAGAGTTTTATAACTACAGCCCAAGGTGCTAGGCTAGAAGGGGACGAAGCCATTTATTATATAAGAACCAAGGTTACAGAAAAATTTGAACAAAGAAGTACTTAATGCACCACAATAGACAAGAACGAATCAAGTGGTGCAATGGCTCCATTTTCACAACGAGAGTGGGAAAGGGCTGAGAAAAGGGCTCCTGGTAGTACATCAACAGGCCCAGATGGCATTCCAATTAGGCTGATAAAGACATTAGGTCCGAAGTCTAAGCAGGCTTTGAGAGAGGCAGTGAGCACAATAATCGATGGTGAAGTTCCCGATGGATGGAAACTTAGCAGGATGAGCATGATTTATAAAGGAAAGGGGGGCAAAGCTGACATAAACAACTACCGTCCTATAACAGTGACATCAGTGGTCTACAGGCTGGCGATGCAGATTATAAAGGAAAGACTGCAGGCATAGAAGAGGATGAGGGGGTGCTAGGGGAACTGCAGAATGGGTTTCGGAAACACAGGAAGTTGGAAGATAATCTGTTCTCACTGACGCAGTGCATCGAAATAGCAGAAAAGGAACACAGGCCCCTGTGGCTAGAATTTTTGGATATCAAGGGAGCGTACGATAGCGTGGTTCAAGAGGAATTGTGGGGAATACTGGACACACTAGGCGTGGGACATGTAGTCACTAATTTTTTAAAGGATATCTATAAAGGTAGTAGGGTAGTTATAAAGTGGGAAAAACAGGTATCCAAGCCTGCAGAGGTAAAACAGGGGCTTAGGCAGGGGTGTCCCCTGTCACCCTTATTATTCATGATGTACCTACAAGGATTAGAGGCCAATTTAGAGGGAAGTGGACTGGGCTTCAACCTCTCTTTAGTCAAACAAGGAAAACTCATTGATCAGGCACTACCAGCATTAATGTACGCAGATGATATAGTGCTAATGGCCAACAACAAGGAAGATTTGCAGATATTGATGGACATCTGCGGTAATGAGAGAGATAGGTTAGATTTTAGATTCAGTAAGGAAAAATCAGCAGTCATGAGTTTCAATGACAACGAAGGTAGTGAGCTTAGAATACAGGAGGTAACGCTAGAGATAACAGATAAATACAAATATCTGGGCGTATGGATAAGCATTGGGACCGAGTATCTGAGGGAACACGAAATATACGTGACAACTAAAGGTAACAGGAATGCAGCAGTCATGAAAAATAGGGCAATGTGGAATTACAATAGGTATGATGTTGTGAGAGAAATATGGAAAGGGGTCATGGTTCCTGAGCTGACGTTCGGCAATGCCGTCTTGTGCATGAGATCAGAAGTTCAAGCGAGATTAGAAATTAAGCAACGTGGAATAGGTAGGCTTGCTTTAGGAGATCACGGGAATACACCAAATCAGGGAGTACAAGGTGATATGGGATGGACATCATTTCAGGGCAGGGAAGCTAGCAGCAAGATAAAATTTGAGAAGCGATTGAGAGAAATGGGGGAGGAGCGTTGGGCTAGGAAGGTTTTCAGCTACTTGTACATGAAGAATGTCGATACGAAATGGAGGAAGCGAACCAGGAAGTTGACTGGTAAATACTTAGAAAACAGCAGGTGGCCAAACCAAAAAGAACTTTCGGTTAAGAAGAAAGTGAAGGAAACGGAGACTGACATGTGGAAAATGGGCATGATTAAGAAGTCTGCACTAGAGACCTATCGAACTTCTAAGCAGGAAATTGCCAAGGAAAGGATCTATGACAATACTCGGGGTAGTTCTCAACTGTTTGAGGCCAGAACGGGAGTACTGCGAACCAAGACATATCGGACCAAATACGAAGGTGTAGACACAGTATGCAGTGCGTGTGGAGAGGAAGAAGAAACTGTCGAACACTTGATAATGTTCTGTAAAGGGCTTCACCCTATAGTTCAGGATGATGGCGCAGAGTTTTTCAAAGCACTAGGGTTTAGGGACAGCGAGGGCAAAATAGACTTCAAGCGGGTAGACTTAACTAGAAGGAGGTTATCTGATTGGTGGCTAAAGTCAAGGCACGAGTGAAAATTAAACCCTTCACTGCGAAGTACAAATCCTCAGCTTCATTATTTAAAGGAAAAAAAGATAAATGTAATGGTTAGTTCACTAAGTATTACGGCTAGGTGGCGTTAGCCACCGCCCGATCTAAAGGGTACAGCCACATCCATCCATCCATATGATGAAAAGATGCGAGATGGTGGTACTTGGAGTGTTGAATAGATGGACGAACGGGCACACAGACAGATGCATGGACGGACTCACGAATGGACGCAGGGGCGGATGCATGGACGAACGCAGGGACGGATGCACAGATTGACGTGCGGGCGCACGAACAGACGCACGCACGGACAGGCAAATGGACGCACGAACGGCCACACAGACGGACGCATGAACGGACGAAAGCAAGAACGAATGGACGGACGGATTCTTCGTCCCACTCTCCATCATTCACTACGTGGATATGCTGCCAATTTTTATCTTTTGTATCCAAATGAGCAAGAGTTAAATACGTTGTTCAGTCGCGCCAGAGCAGCGGCTTGTAGGCGGAACACAAGTTATCCCCGAGAAATCCGTCACCATTGATAAGTGGTAGATATAATGAGCTTGCCGTTTGAACGTTGAAAGGTCCCACGTTCGATTACGCGCGCCGGAATCTTTTTTCTGGGTTATTTTTTACGTTTTCACATACATAGATAAATACGTCTACCTTGAGTGATGCCGACGCCAGTAGTGAAATCCAGCCGACAGTGTTCATATAATTGCTATCGCATAAAAAAGTACAGCAAAACCATTGACTGAAGGATGAAGAATGGGGCGAAGCGTGCGTTCGTTGTGTCCGTACATTCGTTTTTCCCATCCTTCCGTCCGTTTGTTCTTGCTTCCGTCCGTGCGTCTGGCTGTCTTTCCGCCCCTGCTGAGTCAGTCATCGAACTAGGAGGTCACTAACCACGACGAGCTAAAAAGGACAGGCCCACGGCTTTAGAAGCTTCGCCCCGAAAAAAAAACTATGGGCCACTCTCTCTAAAGGGAACCCTAATGGGATGCGAAGCAGCAGTGGTGCGCACGACGTTGACCCAGTTAAAACGGGCGTCAACGCGGTTGCTGGAAGAATGGTTTGAAGCGAAACTTGGTGAAGCGTTTACTCGCGTAAACGTTTGTTTGAAACGCAAAGACGTTGGAGGCGGGACGCGTTGAAGACGCTTGAGTTCGGCTTCCTTGGCTCGCTTTTAGTCGGTATTACCCACGCGTCATCTGTACTCTCGAACGCGATCAATGTTTCTTGAATCGCACCTCGTCGATGTCGCTGGTCTTCCACTGCCTACGCTTGCAATCGGCTTTGCTGGCTCGTGCCTCGTCGTTGTTGACGTCGCCATTCGCGAACGCGATGGGCTTCGCTAACCTTCGCAACACTGGCGACAACCGGGAAAGGTACGCGCACACTACGGGAAGCATGCCACGACGGCGTCCCGTCCATCGGCATGATCGCGTGGCAAGCAGCAGCGCGCTGTCCACATTGTCAGAGCGGTGAGATTCTCGAGTCGATGATGCTCACGCGAGGAGTGGGCTCGAACCTAGGAGGTTAGAGAAAAGTTGCTGGAGTGGAGGGGGGGGGGGCGCTGCAGCTGAAGCCATACGCCGCCATCTTGCCATAGGCAGTAAGCACGCCTGGCCTCGTCCGTGCGGGTGCCGCATTATTGCCGCGGAGACGAAAAAAGAATGTGTTCGCGAGTGTGACTCTAGGAAAGAATAATGGTGTCGTCGTGCGTCGCCTACGGCTGCACAAATAGAGCGAAGAAAGCATCGGGAATTACTTTTCATCTGTGAGTACCGAAGTTAGTTAGAATGCATGCCGTGTTCACCCACGCCTGCTCGTTGTGGGCCTACTTATGTGGCCGTGTTTCCGCTTCGCTCGTCTTTGTTTTCTGGGATGACATCACGTATTTCTTGTACAGATTCCCCAAAAATGCCGAGGTGCGAAAGCAGTGGAAACAAGCGGTTCGTCGAGAAGGCTGGGCGCCTAAAGACGGGGACCAGTTGTGCTCGGTGCATTTCACTCCGGAGTGCTTCGATCGAACTGGACAAACAGTTCAGCTGCGACATAGGAGCTTGCCGATGGTGTTTTCAGTGTTGCCCAGAGAGAGAGAGAGAGAGATAAAGATGCAAGGAAAGGCAGGGAGGCTAACGAGACGCACATCCGGTTTGCTACCCTGCACTGGGGAAGGGATGAAGGGGAGAAAAAAGGTTACAGAGAGATGAGAAGGTACACACAATCACGAGCACACTCGGGGAGCACACACAGTCTACAGGCGGTCGCTCAGGTTTGTTGACTTTAAGTAAAGTAGCAGTGCTTTAGTCGCTTTCTGCGCAACTGAGGCAGATGCCCAAGGTCGTAGAATCTTCTGCACACAAAATGGTCCGGGGTCAAGTTGATAAAAAACCATCCGGAGCTGGCATCGCTGTGTGTCGTAGCAAGCGCAGCTGCATAGGACGTGTTCAATGGTGTCTTCAGCTCCGCAGTAGTCGCATGTAGAAGTGTCTGCCATACCAATGCGAAAGGAGTTCCCCTGTGTGAATGCAACACCCAACCAAAGGCGGCATAACAGTGTCGCATCGGAGCGGGAAAGTTGTGATGGTAGCTTTGTCTTTAGAGAAGGATCCAGTTCATAAAATTGACACCTTTAGAAGCTGATAGATGACCAGAACGTGCGTGTAAGATCTCGAGCCAGCAGGTAAAGTTGTCTGCTGCATCATTCCTTGATAGAGGAATCGGGACTACACGGGTTCCTTCATGGGCTGAGCGGGCTGCATCATCGGCTAATTGATTTCCGGTAGTACCGATATGTCCAGGCAGCCATTGATATATAATATCATGTCCTCGTGCTAGAGCTTCATGATGGCAATGTCTTATTTCTTGTACCAATTGTTCATGACTCCTCCTACGCATGGCAGACTGCAAACTCTGAAGCGCTGCCTTCGAATCACAGAATATGACCCATTTTCCTGGACGTTCTTGAACGGGATATTGTAAAGCAGCCCTTATAGCAGCAAGCTCTGATGCCTTAGATGTAGTCATATGCGACAACCTAAATTTGATTGTCATTGCTGCAGCCGGAATTACAGCGGCACCTGATGAGCTGCTAGACGAGACGGACCCATCAGTGTATATCTGCGTTCGGTCCAAGTAAACTCATGTAATAATAGCAGTGTTGCTTGCTTCAATGCTACTCTGGAGTGATTGCTTTTCTCTTTGATACCCGGAATTTCTAGACGTACTTGCGGCTGGTCGAGGCACCACAAAGGACATGCCCTTCTCGTAGCTGGCGTATATCCTGATGGAATGCTGTTTAGGTGCTTGGCTATGACGTCTGAAAACGTAGCACGTGGTCTTCCGGAGGGTAGAAGGGCCAAGTGGTGGTCAGGGACACGGCTAGCATGTCGAATGTGCGCTCTGAGGCAATCCACAACACTATATGTCCTGACCAGATGGTCTTTGGCAAGCATAATTTTGGCACAAGTAGAAGCGCATCGGGGCAGTCCTAGGCAGATACGCAGTGCCTGACCCTGCAAACTCTCCAATGAATGAGTATTGGATTTGCAAGTGTTAGTACCGGCTAGCTGTAGCGCAATAGCGTCCCCAGGATTCCGGCCCACGCGCAGGAGGCGCGCTTTCCCGCACGGTGGGGGCGGGGCCCCGCGTCACTCTATGGGACGGGAGAGAAAAAAATAATAACTCCTCTCCCTTTCTGACTTTCTCATTGCTTTCACGGTTTCAAGTAGCAACTGCATGAACCTTTCTTCTGCCGGAGTTACAGTATTGTAGTTGAAATAGTGCGAGTTCCCTAGCTTATTAAAAAATAATGCACAGCGCCTATGGGCGCTCTCTGAAATATCGGCTGTTTTACCGCATTTGAATCGCTACCGTAGAGCCGTGCTTGAAGATATCCAATTGCTTTCTGGGATTTAGGTACTGGCATATGTCTAGTTCATGATGGTGTAGAGCGTGTTTGAATCGCGTGGTAAAAAAAAGTTCCCTGGCCAGTTTTGTTGAGGGTGCGACAGCCGTCAAGCCCTCGTAGCTCCATCTAGCGTTGAGATGGTGTACTCCACGGTGCCACGCAAATATTAAAATAGGGTACGCGTAAAAAGAGAGGATTCTTATGGAAGGCACATTCATGACCTCGTAAAACAATATTTAGTGTTCGTTGAGGTAAAGATCAATAGTATAGAACATCAATAGGGTACTTAAAAAAAAAGACGAAGTGCGCGTTTCCGAACAGTCAGTGTACGTACCACATAGACCCCTCAATTTACAGCACATTCTCGAGTTTTACAGGTTCCATAGTAGTTTTAGGTATCTACTAATTAGTTAATTAGTGTTAATTAACGAATGCATCTTAGGTTAGGCTCTGAAAGCGCGAGTAATATTCTTCGGGCGCGGTATTACGGATGGTGGAATCAACTCGCCGTCTGCGCCGCTTAAATCTGGCAGACCTCTTGGATCCGTCCTCGGACCTCTTTTCGGTTTATATCAATAATGCCACCCGTGATATTGCAGCAAATCTAAAGCTTCTTGCGAATGCCTGCGCGCTTTAAAGTAGTTAACGCATCCAGTGAACAGGTTCTTTTAAATAACTCTTTTAAGATTCAAGATTTGTGCACAAAATGACAGATGACCTTTAACGCGAGAAAAACACTGGCGATAACCATGACCTGCAAAAAAGGTCTACTAACATTCCAATACAACCTAGGCAATCAATTCTTGTCCTTTGTCTCACAGTATATGGACCTTAGTCTTGTTATCACATCTACATTAAGATGAAACCAACATGTTTGTTAAACTGAGAAAATGGCTTTGAATATACGAGGCTACTTACGGGCACTCGCTATGGCATTCGGCAAACCGAAATGTGAAACAAACGTAATACCAATATTAGAATATTCATCGGCTTTCTGGGACCCGCACACGCAAGCTAACACAGATAAACTTGAATCAATACAGCGAAAAGCTGTAAAATTCATATTCAATACGTAAATGTAACACATCTCCGTCAGTTCTTCTGGAAGGCGCTAAACTAGAAACCTTGGAATGGAGACGTTATCGCGAAATAACGAAGCTGTTCTATCGCATATATGATAATAAGCTGGCAATACAAAAAAAGTCTAATTATATCGAACCAATTTTGCGCCACGAAACGCGTGCCTCCAATCTCAAAAAATTGACTGAGCCCCTATATACAGGTACCCTTTTTTTTTCGAACAAGCAGAGAGCGGAACAACACGCCGCCAGAGATTCTTGTAAGTGTCGATCTCAACTAGTTTCTTCGTGCGTTAGCTGTTCACATGGCTTATAACTACACCTTCATATATATAACAGTGCACTTTATTCTAATACCCATCTTGATCAGACTGATTGCTTGAGGTTTAATGCCTCGCTTCTGCACGATTCTTAAATTCTTCGATTCTGCAATGTCTCGCTTCTTAACATTGCCGACTTTATTTTTGATACAGTTAATATTTGAGTTCTTTTTACTTTTTACCCAAACAAAATAACCTAGTGGACACTGTTTTTATAGTTTTTGTTTTGTTTAGTGTATTATGACCATTCTTGGGCTTGTGGACCATGTTTTATGTTGCTTCTTTTTTTGCGTTTTGAATCATCGCGCTTTCTTTCAACACTATCTATACTGCTGTACCTCCTACACAATGTTGCGACCACTGTGCCACACCCCTGCCCAATGTCCGGCACTAGAATGGCACTTTATCTCTGAAATAAATAACAAATATTTAAATAAGTAAATTCACTTCCTTTTTTTTTCAATGCGCACCTCTCCAATTTATTGATAGAAATTAAAAATATTAACGGAAGTAAGTTAAAAGAGAGAGATATAATGCTGAAAGGTGGGGAGGTTGAATTTGTTAGGAACTAATAACCCTATTTGCACTGTGTTATGTCCATGGTAGCCATAATACCAAGCGTATGTAACAGGGAACTGACTTTATTACTTTCAAGAAAGGCATTTGCGCGCAGCATGGTCCGAATGGTCCAAGCGCTGGCTTTCGAGTCCACTGTGGGCCAGAAAAGGGGCGAGGAGCACAATGGACAGGCAACCAGTGCGCGGGCACACTGATTGCCCCGATAGTCCGTCACTCCCCGGGCGCGCCGCGCCCAGCATCGAGGGGGAGGGGGGGTGGTCAAGGTGGAGGGCAGAGTGCATCCTTGCATCCCTGGAAGCGGCAATGCCCGGTCTAAAGCCTCTCCATGCGCTTTCAGGTAGAAGACGCGATGAAGGGGCTTTAACTTCAACAAACCAAAACTCCGGGTGAAACTTTTTTTTTTACGATGGCTGCCGTTCATTCGGGCATTCTTTGAAACTGGCGGGCGACCACTGGTTGTCGTTTGTGGAGCTACCGGCAACGCGAGGCGTCTTCCTAATCTGGTGTTACCTTTCAAGGCGGTTCTGGCAGATTAGCTGAGATGTGTGTTCGCAGCTCGCAAGAAAACATGAGATTCGCCGATACCTGACCCGTCTGGCCCATTGTGAGTTGCTTGACAAAAAAAAAAAATAAACGTGCAATGCGCCGCTGTAATGGCCCCGCAGAGTACCTTGCAAGAGCACGTTTTAGCTCTACCACGTAGCGTTTGGCCTGTCCGTTTGTGGCTGGGTGGTTCGGTGCAAATTTCACCATGGTGATGCAGTTGTCACTCGTAGGATTTCTGTATTTTGGCTGACAGGAATGCGATTCCGTTGTTTGAAACCACTGTGGTGTAATCCAAAAGTTTCGAACAACAAGCGCAGGAAATCGATGGCAGCTGTCTATGTTGTTCTGTTCACATGGTGACTTTCAACCCATTTGCTGTAGGCACAAGAATAGGACAGCAGCGCAAAACTTGCGAACGAACTAGTACCTAGGAATGCTGCTATCTCCTGGGATAATCACTTGACCTGTGACTACACGTAGGCGATCATAGCTGAGCGTCTCCTTTAAAAAAAAATTCCAGTTTCCTGACGCATGTACCTTGTGTCCAATTGTTTTCTCAAGTTCTTGAAAGTTTTTATAATAAATTTCTGTATCATAGCCTAGGGTTCTGTAAACACAAGTAATGTTCATGAAGCTTTCATCATATTGTAGCTGCCTTAAGCATTTAGTTCAAAATGATTCATATTTATTTATTGGTTTCTTTATTATTTGTTCGCTGTGCCAGCAGTGTAGCCAGAAACTTCTTTCGAGTGGAGGCTTTGCCGTCCCTTATGCATGCTGGTACATCTCTTTGCATGTGTATGTGTACACAAGCACCCCCCCCCCCCTCACCCCAGCACAGCCTTCGCCAGGCTCTGTGCGATTTTTGCAGCTGAAGTGAGTTCTGACACCAATAAGATGCCCAAATTGAGCATTCCTATGGTTTTATGCTTCAAAAAACTGCAAGAAGTTACTGGAGTGGTAATGTTTGGTCGGTGATGGGCTCTATCTCATAAAGAGAAAATTGTTTCTGAGGCTTGATAAGGACAAGAAATGAAAGTACTTGTGAATACTTTATTTTTTATCCTTTGAATGTATACAAAGTGCATTTATTACCGCTTACTGTGCTTGAGCATATGTTCCTTACTTCTGTTATGATCTTGGCATTTGCATCTGTTTATAGGTATAATTTGTAAATTTGTGCCCGTCATATTTCTTTTATATTTGTATCGGGATATGTATATAGGTTGCGCACATTTTTTGGCAGCTTTCGTGTTTGATTTTTCGCGCATTTATTTCAAATGTGTGCCCAATGAATGTCTAACAGTCTTTTTATTTGTTAGGCACATTGTGGAAATAGATCATAATACAGTTTTACAAAATAATTTTTTATAAAACTAGCTGCCTTGTATTTTGCATGTGCATTTTTTACTACAGAATACAGCAAGCTCTATTGAGACTATCACTCCACACAGGTACTTTACCTAATCAGTGGAAGGTATAAGGGAGGTAGTTCCACTTCTCAAATTAGGTAACAAAACCTTAACGACCAAATATCGGCCCATTTCTTTTACCAGCACGTGCTTCTAACTATTATATAATACTTCGTAATCAAAAGCACCCTCGATTTCTCTGAAAATAACATTTTTTCATCTTCACAACATGGTTTTAAGAAATCATAATCATCACGCCCCGCCGCGGTGGTCTAGTGGCTAAGGTACTCGGCTGCTGACCCGCAGGTCGCGGGTTCGATTCCCGGCTGCGGCGGCTGCATTTCCGATGGAGGCGGAAATGTTGTAGGCCCGTGTGCTCAGATTTGGGCGCACGTTAAAGAACCCCAGGTGGTCAAAATTTCCGGAGCCCTCCACTACGGCGTCTCTCATAATCATATAGTGGTTTTGGGACGTTAAACCCCACAAATCAATCAATCAAATCATAATCATGTGAGACTCAACCTACATCTTTCACTGATCTAATTCTTGATCGTTCATCATCCGCTGGCTGCATTTGTTTTAGATTTTTCAAAAGCATTTGATAAAGTGTTTTATAAACTTCTCAGCCACAAGGGACGGAACTTAAATCTTGACATTAACCTAATAAAATAGGTCGGATGCTGTCTTGCTAATCACTAACAGTACGTTACTGCTTACGGCTACAGTTCATAAATGTGCCATGTTATCTCAGGAGTGCCCCAAAAGTTGGTAATTGGTGTTTTGTTGTTTCTAATATATATTATTGACCTGCCTTCTCAAGTAGATTCTAATATCCACCTTTTTGCTGATGATTGCGATACTTTTACAGCAGTTGCTTTAAACGACTATTGTAATCGCCTACACTCCGATTTAAATAAATATCTAACTGGTGCAGCTTGTGGCTAATGGAACTAAATATTAACTTAAGTAAAGTTAAGCATATATTTAGGTCACCTAACTCTTCTCTGGTATACTACTTAAATAATTTACCTTGAGATCAAGTAACCTCATACAATACTTAGGAATTCATATCACATCCAATCTTACTATACGCATGGGCTTGTAATAGTGCAATGGTGATTACCCGGCACCCTATATACTCAAGCCAGGGTGTAGGAGGAAAATACCCATTTGACAGACAGACGTTTTTTGTTATCTCGTTGAACGCGAGCAAGGGTTCGTCTCAAGGTAGGCGGACAGCGGAGGCAGCATGGTCCTCTGGCGTCATCGTCCGCACAATGAAGATTCGGCGAACGCCTTCCTCAAACCACATTCTCACAAACACAAACGACACGCTGGGGGAAGGGTGTAGGATGGACGCCAACCATGGTCAGAAGTTTAACCGAGCTCCCAACGAAAGAGAATGAACATTTTTTCTGTTTGCAAAGTCTACCCCCCCCCCCCCCTTTTTTTCTCAGTAGTCGGCTTGACGGAGGGATAATCATTACGGCGGGAGCAGGTTTTTCTTGCCAAAATGGCGGTGTGTGGACAAGTGCGGAGGAGTCAAAATCGTGTCCGAGTCGGATACGTGGCAGGATTCTGACACTCCTTTTGGCAGAGATAACCACAGCATGCAGCAGTGACCCAGTGCTTCCATTTTGGACTCGCTCACTACATATAAGGCCTTATGCTGGCTGCTCTCCATCTCATCATATTTCGGTTCTGGTTTTACTGCGCATTTGCTACTGAACATTCTTTTTTTGTATTCTCTTTCTATGGTGTGCCTGGATGTTTATTCACTCATGTTCTTATCGATGAAATGGGCACACGGGAGAGGTTTTGCTACATGATTCATTTCATTACAATAAAAATTGGCATATCCCACGTACAGTGGGAATCGATGATATGCGAAGCATGCACGAATGAGAAATGTTGATATGTCTCTTTAAAATCAGCACAACGTTACGAGGTGGAAGTAAATGATGCCGTA
Source organism: Rhipicephalus annulatus (assembly GCA_013436015.1). Taxonomy (NCBI): domain Eukaryota; kingdom Metazoa; phylum Arthropoda; class Arachnida; order Ixodida; family Ixodidae; genus Rhipicephalus; species Rhipicephalus annulatus. The sequence continues at coordinate 13,518 of WOVY01001924.1, read as the reverse complement.
CATGACTTCCGTGTCATGATTATCTTGTTTGGATGTGTCGTTTACCTTCGTTATCTGTTCACGTCGCGTGATACCAAATTTAGTATATGTGAAGCTAGCGAAACGACCGCGAACACGCTGTGAGCGTGGTATGTTATGTTCATACACGACACGCGTGTCAGAATTATCATGCTTGCACTTGTCATTATACTTTCGTCATTCATTGACGTCACGTAACACCAAATTTGTTATATGTGAAGCTAGCAAAATGGCCGCGAGCGCATCATGAAGGGCTCAGTATACTCCCATGTAGCGCTCACGCTCGAGCACACTGGGCACAGCGACGCTCCGTTAGAAAAACGCGAGCACTGTATAGTCTGATGCCAGGCGCGGCTATCGTGCGTCGGCGCCGCCCGACGGCAACTGGCGTGAAATGCGACATGCTGCATTTAGTGCCGATGCGTTACCAAGACAACACTGTGTCCCCCTCTTTTCATTATGGAGGGACGCCAAACGCGCTGAAACGCGCATGCGTCAAAGCAACGAGGCGCGCCTGCGAGTATATGGCAGGACCGGCGCCTGGCGTGGCAACGCTAGCGTGACGCGACGAAATAAATGCCGGAGAGCACGCGCACCGCGTCACGTCAAAATGTATTGTCGCCTTGACTTAGGCATGTAGTCATGCTCTCACATGACACGCATGTCATGATTATCATGTTTGCACCCGTCACATATCTTCGTCATCCATTGGCTTCACGTAATACCAAACTTGGCATATGTGAAGCTAGCGAAACGGCCGCGAGCGCATCATCAGTGTGGCATGTAGTCATGCTGTTACATGACACGCATGTCGTGATTATCATGTTTGGATGTGTCATTTACCTATGTTGTCCGTTCGCGTCACGTAATACCGAGTTTGGTACATGTGAAGCTAGCGAAACAGCCGCGAGCGCATCATGAGTGTAGCATGTGGTCATGTTGTTACATGACATACATGTCATGTTTATCATTCTTTCACCAGTATCATATCTTCTTCATCCATTCACGTCTCGTAATGCCAAATTTGGTATATGTGACGCTTCCGAAACAGCCGCGAGCACACCATGAGCGTGGCATGTTACATGACACGCGTGTCATGATTTTCATGTTAAGTATGTCGCTTGTGTTCGCCATGCAATCATACTATACAATACCATTTTTTCAACATGTCATGTGAACGAAACCACCGCAAGTGCTACAAGACCATGAAATGTAAATCATGACGTTCATGACATACATGTCAGGATTTTCATGTTATGACCAGTCAAATATGTTTTTCATACAGTCATATTATGCCATACCAACTTTGGTATTGATACCATTATCGAAACGGCCAGGAGAGCTAAAAGTCGTAGGCGGCTAGATAGATAGATACGCTGAAAGTCGCCGAAGGTCGCTAAAAAATGAAGGAAGGAAAATGGGAGGAAAAGAATGCGCGGGAGGTTAACCAGCCTATAGGCAGCCGGTTTGCAACCCTGCGCATGGGAGGGGGTGGGGGAGATGAAAGATAGAGAGCAGAGAGGGAAGAGGGATAAACATTACGTTACCGCCTTCCAAGTGTGATGAACAAATGGAAACTAACAACTGATAATCTGCGTATTGTCTAAAACTGAAATGTTAAATTGGATGTGCTGATTGTGTTGTAAATGAATGTTGGGTGATTTCTGTAATGGTTATTCCGTTTTTATTCTTTCATACATTGCTTTGTAATGCATATTTTTGTATGTATTTCAGTTGTCATTCTATTATTTGCTGTCATGGGCCACATGCGTGTTTCTTTTTGTATTGTCGCTTACTGCCTGTAATTTTTGTATTTTTGTAAACTTGTAGTTTAGATTTTTTTTCTGGGTGGAGGGGCCAGTCAAGCTGTGAAATGCAGCTTTTTTCCCTTCGCACCAAACCACGTATACAGTGTATTTTCGTGTACTTGTCACGTGGTTAACTAAACTCAAACTCAAACTCAAAACTTTCGGCAGCACACGCGCTCACACTCATAGTCCAGTCTTGTCTTTCGCGGTGTGTGACATTGCTGTTACAGCCGCTTGTTCAAGTCCGTGTCGCGCAGGAATTTTAACAGAGCTTTTGTCGCCTTCTGTTGCAATGTCTTCTCTCGGGCACTGGACAGAATAGTGTCCACAGACATTTGGCTGTTGTCGATGCGCGCAAAAATGGATGCCAGTGACTGTCTCTGGATGGCATACAGCGGACAGTCACACAGGATGTGGTGTAGCGTCTCTTCGCAATGACAGGCATCGCAGAGAGCGTTGTCGGTCATTCCTATGACAAAGGAGTAAGATTTTGTAAATGCCACTCCTAGCCATAAGCGATGAAGAAGGGTGGCTTCTCTTCGGTCGAGTCCAGTGGGCATGCGGAGAGTCATCACAGAGGACAGGTGGTGTTGACGATTCACATCGATGCTTGGTGGGCACCATAGTGAAAACGTGATTTCACGCGCAAGTCGTTGAAGATTACTGGCAGCATCGCCCCGCGAAAGGGGTATGGCTTCTTCTCGTGTTCCTTCAAGGGCTGCCCGCGCGGCAGTATCGGCATGTTCGTTCCCTATGATGCCGCAGTGACTTGGCAGCTGAAACGTCACATGATCCCCTTTCTCTTGTGAAGTGTGGAGGAGGCATCGAATTTTGAAAACAAGCTGTTTGTACGGACCGCAACGTATTGCTGAGAGCACAGATTGTAGGGCAGCCCTTGAGTAGCTGAAAATCGACCATTATTGCGGTGGTTCCTGATTGATCACACAAAGTGCAGCACGCAAAGCAGCTAGTTCCGCTGTTGTAGACGCCGTGGAGTGGTCAGTCCTAAAGCTGATGGTAACACATCTTGCTGGGACAACTACTGCAATGCTTCGCATTTAATATTGTGAGATGAGCAATGCGTGCGTGTGGGCGTGTCCACCCTCTCTATATCTAAAGTTTATTGGATCTTGTGGTACCACTCAAGTCTCGTGATGCTTTTCAGGTCGCGTGCAGTAGTTTATTCGTGTTTTAGGCCCGCAAGTTATTACTGAAATATTTTGAATTTCTGCTTGAAGCTTTTCGGCATTGTGATTGCCGTGCATGTGTTACAAATGACTAACGATAATTGCAAATCAACCTAACCTTATTTTTTGGTCAATGAGAGAAGCATAGTGGGAGGGGTGGCTTTATTGTTAGTCCCCTAATTCCGCGTTTTCACCGGACCGCCTAACATTATCTTTGTTTTCTTCGGGCCCCTCTTTAGTTTGTTTTCTTTCGGGCCCCTCATACTTTAACGTGTATTTCTTTTACATCTCCAAATTATTTTTTTCGTGAATCATCGCCGGCATTACTAAAAAGCGCGATATTGTCCGCAGAACTCAAATAACAAAGATATTATACGTTAAGCCTTATTATTTTGTTTTCGTTGTACTTCTTTAATATTATGAAACTGCCGCGAATCCTATACAAGAGATTCTAACTCTTACTGAGCGCTTTACGGATCATGATTTTCTTGCTTTTCTTGAGGAATACTGTGGTTTTGGGGTCGTTTAAAAGCACGTAATAAACTTTTACGTAGCATAGGCTACAACGAATATGAGTATTGCTGATGACACTTTCTTTTATCCTATTCGTACTTACGTCATGGCTGTAAGCGTCTGCTTATATTTAAATATTCGTGTTTCTTTATATGTTAATTTTTTCAATTTGTCTGGGGCAGCACAATGTACGAAAATTTTTTACTAGAGGGAAGGGGGAGCAGGTGTTTAACCATACTTCATTATGTTCATACGTGTAGTTTGCATGTGTGCGCGTACTTAAACACATGCATCCACGCACTCCTGCCTAGGCCAGGCGTCCGTACAATTTTCGCAGCTGTAGTTAGTTTTGATAGTAATGAGGTGTTCGTAGCACTACCATGGTTCTATGCTTGAGAGAACTGAAAGATGTAGCTTCATTAATTTATCGTCCCGAACGGTGATAGGATCTTTTTCACACCAAGAAAAGTGTTGAGGCTTGATAAGGACAAAAATTAACAGTACTTTCAATGTAATTATTTCATTTTTCGTTCTTTGTTTTGGTTATCTCCACAGTGAATATAACATTATATTGTGCATGCATATACGTACCTTGTATTGTTATGATCTTGACATCTGCATTCGTTTGTAGGTAAAGTTTGCAGATTTGCACAGCATAATTTTTTACATTTTAATCGGGACATGCACATGCGTTTCACACACTATATTGAGGTGTTTGTGTTATTAAAGAAAACTTATTTCTTATTGATTCATGAAGAGCACACAATAAGTATCCAAAGATGTTTATATTTTTAGACACATTACAAAATATATCATAAGATTGATTTGCAGCGCATGTTTGATTACAAATGAACTGCATCGTATTTTGCAGGTATGTTTTTTGCTATAGGCCACCACTCTATCAATGACAGGAATATTTCACTTTTCTCGGAATTTATTACAGGCTCAATATTTTCGGAGTATTTTACATGACTCAATTCTATAAATTGACTACGAATTGAGTACCATTTGGATTATTACAAATTGACTACAAGCTTGGTTACTGTGATTCAGTTTGTGGTGGCAGCTATAAAACTCCGCCGACAGAAAGACCCATGAAAACATACGATTGACGACATCACTGCCGTCTATTCCTATATTTGCTCGAGTACAAGTGCTTGCTCAGTATTATACACTGCACCATGATTCAGAAGCACAGCCTCAGAGGAACGGGACTTGGACAATGTCGGTAAAGAAGTTTACATAGTTCCCACGCTGAGCGATAACACCTTCACATTTAGGATATTCTGTGTGAGCCAAGAGTTTTACTAGCACACAGTGCTCTAGTAGATGCCTCAAGGCCTTCAACGTGCACTTGGTGACGTTCAGGATGGTAACTATATGGAATGAGGGGGTTCTGAACCCCCAACCAGATTTTTTTGTAATGCTTTAGCTTTTCGGGTGCTACAAAAGTACTCTCCGCGCTTTCAGATCGACCCAACGTGCCAAAGTTAGCCATTTCCAAAAACCCAGCCGGGTATGCTTGAATTCGTCTCACTTATTTCTTCGTGGTATCAACTTCCAAGACAGCACGCTCCAATGAATGACGATGGCACGAACGCAGACCAAAGCAGCAACTCAATTACACAAAGTATAAATCTGCTACTTCAGGTGCTTATAGCAAAGAGCAAAAACACATGCAGATATTGACACACACACACACACACACACACACACATCACAAACAGAGAGATATAGATATATATATATATAATTATATATATATATATATCTATATATATATATATATATATATATATATATATTACGACGTTAAGTAAATTTCTAATTCAACAGCAACATTTTAGCAGCCAGCACTACACACTACATTTTTTGTTTATGTTTGCTTTTTTGCAGGTCGTTAATTTGTGGAAGGTGAATTCTATAAGCTTAAATGTAAGCATTTTGGCAGAAATCTGTCGGGCTCGGTAGAAGATTAAGAAGTTGGGAAGTTCGTAGAGGGCCCGGGGGTGTGAGGAACGACTTGGTACTTCCTCAGGATCTGTCAGTGTTTGTCACAAAACATATCCGTGTCTTGTTTTGCCAAAACTGTGTTTCTCCATTTCCCAACACGTTTCCGAAGCCGTGAACGTATACAGAGGAGATGTTCCTAGATAGCGGGTCAAGTTTGTTGGCGTGTTGTAAATGTGTCAGGACTCGCGCAAGGACCTCCTTCCGAATTCCTATCTGTTTCTATAACAGAAAAGCTGTAGAAATCAATCAGTATGATCGGGCTGCTCAAGGGCTCTGCAAAAGCGCCGCGTTGCACTTCTGCCTTCCTGACGTCGTTCTTAAGTTGGCGTATTCTTAACGAGTGGGAGCGGAAGCTTATTGCTGCGCGGCAAGGCGCACGTTAGCGCCTCAGCGGCTGACTCCCTCGTCACGGAACGCCCAGTCCAAGCCTTTCGGCCGCTCCACGGGCTTTCTGAATGCAAACATTCGTTTTTGCCCACGTAGCTGGCTGGGACACTCTGAACACGGCAACTTGCAGGCTACTCGCTGGTGTTGCTTCTTCCTTCGGCCGTGGTAGCAAGCGGGGTGAGCATCGAAGCAGGCTTGCGACCACCTCGACCCCTGATTTTCGAGAATCGCGGAGAGCCTCTTCACTGGCGCCCGGCACCTATGGGATGACAATGCGCTTGGCTGGCTTCAACTATTTTTCTGCCAGTGGGGGGTGACCAGCGAGGGAAGGTTGTCGCGTAGTGTGTCTTTCACGGGTCCCTCACACGGTACAGTGATCGTTTTCTACTATGGTGACGCCTGCTTAAATAACAAAAACGCAGGCAAAAACGGAAACAGAAAACAAGAGCTATCTAAATGCACAGACGCTGGTAATATTTTGTCAGTTTGTTACCTCTCGAGGGGGCCGTCCACAAAAGTGTAAAGATGAACTTTTCGTTGATAATGTAAAACCAGGTTGCCAAGATTTGTATATAATAAAGGCAAGCTAACTGAAAAAAAAAAATGTTTGGAGTGATTTATGTTGTTTATAACATAATTGAAAAAAACAAATGCCGGTAGGTTAAATATGTGTTACTGTGTTGCTTTCCCGGCACTAAAACTCAGTGTTCCTCCCAGTAGTTCGTCAGTACACCTCAGCACCAAGAATGTAACCCTACCATCTGTGATCAATATTTTATATGAGCATTTAGTGTGTTCACCTACTTTACGGTGAACAGTTTAAAAAAAGGCCAGGCTTATCAACAGAATGCAATTCTAGTTTCATGATACATTTTATTGTCGCTTTCTCTTTGTAACATTTACAAACTAGACCACTTCGGGCGCTTTGCACTGTGCGCAGAAATGCGAATTGTATAGCATTAATCTATAAACGATCGTTATTGCTGAGCTTAAGGAAAACAAAAAGCAGATTTTACTGGCGCACACGAGAAGACTGTGGAAGCAACGATGCTGGTGGCCTACCCCAATTCCTTTCATTACTTTACCTCTTCCTCAGTTTTCTTTCTCCCTTCTTGCTACATCAGTCTATCGGCTCGTATATATATATATATATATCAATGCTTTGTTTACGCTTAGCTGACACATGTGTTCCAAGTTCGGAGAGGCCGTCGGGCCAGGCTGGAAATGAAGTTTAAACACTCTGCCGTTGAAAATAAAATGCTACATGTATCAAGCATGTAATTCACCTAAATTTTCATCCTACGCTCTTGTCTAAACTGTGGGAGGATCGAAGCTGTAACACTGTATACGATGGCACCAAACGTGAACATCAGTTTTCTTTCTTCCTGGAAGGAAAATCAAAGCATATTTCTGCCAGTAATGACCTCACGTTAACAACTAATGGAATATTATCAATAAATACCTGTTTTATAGACTAATAAAAATGTTCTGCATCACTTTTTTTTCTTGGCTGCAGCATGATTAGTGTTCCTGCCGTTGCCATGTTTACAAATACATCAGCGAGACCATTGAGTGAAAAGGTGGATTATCATCAATATTTCCCAATCTAATATAGGCAATAATTATGGTGCATTCACTCTTCTATCGCAAAATCAAGCTCTGAATTCCGACAACATCCGGGGGCGAGAGGAAGCACTACATACTTGAGATGTACACCTAAATAAACAGTGTGGGTTTAAAATTGCTTATAAGTTAAGCATGCTAGCCCTTACATCGTACGCCAAGGACCCCATTCGATAGCTCTTTTATTGGTGCACAGGCCTTCAACACATTTATCAATAATGCGGAGATCGTTGCACATTCGACTATCTGTTGCATAAAGCAGTTGTAATGTGCGCAATAACGCTATGAAATTTCCTTTCACATGTCGCAATGAAATCTCGCCAGATGAAGTGTTACATAAATAATTTATCTATTACTATTTGTAATATATCAAGGCGATTGAAATGAGCCAAAAACATAAAGACACAATAGTTCTAGGTGTAGCAAATCTTTTGTTAAACACACGATGCTGCATAATCTGAAGTTGCGAATCTCGTTAAATTAAATGTTGTCAGGTAGTAGTGGAAAAACAATCAGGCACACGCTGTCCCTTGAAGCAGGCATTGTTTGAAGTACAGTTTACGGAACTATGCTGAGTACCTTATAAAATCAGACACATGCAATGAGATGCCAGCAAATGAGAGGTTAACACTAAATTACAAAAAGTTCTACAAAAGCCGCTCCTTCAGCTTACACTGTGCTGTCGGTCCCGAGCATCTGGTGCTATTTTCTCAATGGAACTATACTTAGCTCCTTACGCACATCGACGCAAAGAATAAGCTCTACGAAGAAATAAGAAAGCGAAAGAGCTTCCGCAAAGGATAACCGAACAGTACAATCTCGGAGCGTTTACTATGTAGTTAACAAGCACATTCCTTTCCTGCCCCTTGACTAATGTATTGAACACATTATTTATTATTACTATTTATTTGCAGTTACTGCAATCACCATTTGGGGATTTCAGCAGGGTGGTACATATACTTAGTCGCTGACAAAAACATGACGGTAAAAGTGATGAATAAAAGTAAGCAGAGCTACAGTCAGAACTAAAACCACTTTGGTAGCTTCTGTAAGAGTCGAGTAAGATGTTTTTAGGTGTAGTTCACCCTTCAGCTCCACCTATTTATCGGGCACTAGAAGTAATTGCGTAATCTACGCGAAACTGCGTGCGCATGATGCGTTCAAGTATACAAAAGTATTTCAGGACATATCTTTGCACCATTGAAATCATTTAAATTGTATGAGTTCTGTCATGTTTTTTCGATACGTTGTTGCAAAAATGTAGTTTTTCTAATAAAAACTTTGCTGGCAATGCGAAAATTACCTATGTCCAGTACACTCACACCAAGATGCAATTGGTGCACATCGTGCTCAATTTAGAAGGAAAAAAAGAAAACAAGAGGTGGCTTGACGTGACACTCTTCAAGCCCAGTCATAAAAATAAAACTGGGGCATGCTGGGAATATATCAACAGCATGAAGCATGAAGAGGATCAGCGAAGAGGATCAACTTTTTCTCGGGACAAAACAAACCCCGCTTGTGTTATATAAGACTAATAACCTAACAGGGCCAAAAGCAGCGCTCTATCTAAGAGAATAGCAGAATATGTGTACCTATTTGTTCAACAAATTAATCCCAGTGTCCAATATACTGGACATGCTTCTCCTGTGAAAATCGTTCTACTAACATCTTTCTTAATTTTTTGCGTGCTTTTCAATAGCCTAGTAGCTAAAAAACAAGATTAAAAACTTTGTTCTGCCCTACAGAAAGTTTGGGTCGGAAAGTAATATGGCTTAGCCACAAATTAAGTATTGAACCTGATATTATGATTACAATAGATTACCTACGACGAGAAAAAAACTAAAGAATGTAATGCAGTTGGTCCTAGCTTCTTCGTATATAAATTATCTATGACTATATCAAAACTGTGAGGACTCGAATTCAACCAAGGCAAAAAAAAAAGAAGTCCTCAGTCTGAAAAATTGTTCATGGCTGGTCCGGAACCTGTTCGCGTACTCTACACAGGCCGGCTCTTAAACGGCGTGAGTAAGAATGCACTGACAGCGGGTCGCTATTCTTTGGTTCCCGCAATGAGGGGCGGGCGAGAACAGGTTGAAGAGCGAGGCCACTTCCGTAGGGAACTCGTCAGTGCCGTGGTGGGAGGAGAAAAGAGGGAACGAGGGGGAGGGTTCAACTTCATGCGGCACGTGGTGGACGTTTAACGAACTAGCCCCTCGTGGGCCAGAATCCTGGCCTCGACCAAAAATAGGGCCCTGTACAGCTGTAGCATGGAGGCCACAGAAGTTCCCATGCTTTCCCGCAATGAATTTCATTATATGCAAATAGATAGCAGTCTTCTTCAAGTACGCACAATGCGGGCTCCACGAAAGACTTCTGTCGATTATTATGTGCCCAGGAAACGATGCGTCCGTGCATCTTTGACACTCTGCCCATTGATGTAAACAGGGTATGGCGTCATTGGTTTGCGTGTAAACGCCATCAACGCGCACTTCACAGTTGATATAGTTAGGCCTTCTTTCTGAAGGTAGGATGTTGTGAGGGTTGCTGCCCGCTGTATTCGTGCACGGACTGAGGGCGAGAAACTGCAGCACTCCAGAGGCATATATCATCGGCGTATATGGATAGGCACACCGACTTTGACAGAACCTTCACCAGACCAATGAGGGCAACATTCAACAATGTGGGGCTTAAAACATCTTCCTGAGGTACTCCGCAGTAGGAGTAATGTTCAGCAGTTGTACCCTCATTGTTTGCACAAATAAACCCCTGCCAGTTATATAATCTTTTATCCATTGAAACATTCGTCCACCAATGCCCATTGCTGCGAGAGAAGTGAGGATGGCATCGTGAGCTACATTATCATATGCACCCTTCACGTCAAGAAAGAGTGCCACTGATATGCGCTTGCGACTTTTTTCTTGCTGAACAATGTCGATAAGTCAAGGACACAGTCGATGGAAGAGCGGCCCCGACGAAAGCATGCCATGCAAGAAGGGTATTTAGTTTATCGTTCCAAGTACCACTCGAGATGAAATGGAACCATTTTTTCCATCACTTTTCCGAGGCAGCTTGCGAGGGCAATAGGGCGATACGCTGTCAAGTCCAATGGTGATTTTCCCGATTTCAAAGTGGTATTATTCGACTTATTTTCCATTCTCGGGGAACACTGCCGCTGAGCCAGGAGTTGTTGAAGCATGTTAAAGTTCTTTTCTGGCTTTTTGTCCATGGTGTCCCAACGCAATATAAGTGATACCATCAGGACCTGGTGATGACATGCGCTTAGAAGCGACTAACGCACCTTCCAGTTCTTCCATGGTGAATGGAATGTCCATTTCTGGTAATCGCGTCTCAGGAACGATCACGGCGTCGATGCTCTCGTTCATAATATTCCCGGCAACTCTCGTGCAAATTCTTCAGCCACCTCGAGTTCTGTTTTTGCATGATGGAGTGCCAAAGCTTTAAAAGGGTGTCGTTGTTGCGGAGAGGAGCGAATACCACGAACTGTTCTCCAGATATATGACAGCGGTTTATGAGGGTCTAGAGATTCGCAGAATGCTTTCCAGCGTTTGCTCTCGAGCTTGTAAATGCGTCGTTGAATCTTTTTCTGGAGCCATCTTGCTTCCCTTAGATCGTAAATTGATCTTGTGTGTCTGTATCGTCGTTCGGCACGCCTTCGTATAGCTCGTAATCTTCCAGTTCGATGTCAAACTGTGTTATTTTAGACTAAAATGGTAATTTACATTTGGACGCTCGCATAGCTTCCGCTATGGTATTTCCAGGCTGCAGGCAAGGCGGTCTTGGCGATGTGAACACGCGATGTAAACAGCGACCAGTCAGTGCCAATTACAACACCGGAAGAGAAATTTTTATGATACCATCGATCTTCACGTAGGTGGGTATGTGATCACTCCCATGAGTCTCAATATCGCAAAAACCATTTAACTTTGTGAGAGAAGCACCGTGACACCAATGTCAGGTCAAGGCAACTGCCATACGTGAGACCCCGCAGATACGTTGGGGTACCATCGTTCATGATGAAAAGGTCGTAGTCGGAAGCGAATGTAACAATGTTCCGGCCCCTGGCATTCATCCTAGTGCTCCCCCAAAGCATGTGATGGGCGTTGAAGTCACCGTGATGATCCAAGGCCCATCGGTCCTCATTAGGATGTCTTTAATCTGTCGCAGTCAAATCGCGATGACGGAGATATATATCCACCAATAAGCGTGAACGAAACTGCATTCTTCTTTACACGAAGACGCACGTACTGATCGTCGTCATTTGAACTTATTGGGTGCGAAAGATAAGTCAAGTCTGTGCGAATGTAAACAATTACTTTGCTTCGTTCCTCGCAAGCGGCTGAACAAAAAAGCTTCATAACCGGACAATCTATAAGGCGTTGATACGTTTGGCTCCCATATGACAAGTATAGGGAATTTATTGGCCCGAACAAATTGGCAAATGTCCGAGATACGGGACTTCATGCCTCTGGCATTCCACTGAAAAATCGACGCACTTTTAACTTCAGTGCGGAAGATGACATTTTGTTGAGCCATTGTGCTTATACGACGTTACCAAGAACTGGATTCCGTGCATCCAGTATTTGCAGTGCACTCTTAGCAGACGGAGATTGTATGCTGCTCAGTAGCGTGCGAATCGTGGCAATTAATGATTGCACGATTGCAGTCACTTGCCTTTCTTGGTTGTAAAGATCTTGAACCGGGATCGCAGACTGGCCATCATGAAACTCCTTCGGTTCGCTTGATGCTGCTTCCCTTTGAAGTGTAGGCCACTCTGTCGCAGTTAGGGTATGCTCACTGGCTTGTCCTTTACAGCCTTTCCCACAGCATGTGGTCTGGGAGGCGAAGGAGGTGGTACTGATGAGGGATCTGGCAAACATGTCGAGGAGGTAGCGGGCGTCCTTGAAGACCGACGTCGACGTGAACGACGCCTTCTGACTTTAGCTGCGGCTTCTCGATGAGATGAGTGATCGCGCACCATCTCCTTCAAGATGGCATTTCCTTCTGAATCCACGGGCAGTCCTTCGATGTGGCTTCATGGGATCCATTGCAATTAGAGCATTTCTTGACAGTTGCGACGCGCTTATCCGCTGCATGGGGCTCGGCGCAGCGGTGGCATACACCGAATTCTGGCAGACGCTGCCTACATGTCCAAGTTTCATGCATTTACGTCACGGGAGAGGCTTTGGAATGAAAGGCCGCACAGCATGTCTGAAGTACCCCACCTTCACATGAGAGGGGAGTGACGTGCTCTAAACGCAATCTTCACACAGCGGACTTGCCAAGCCGGGTGACATCAACAATTGGAGTATCAGTTGTTGACTTGACAAGAAATTGTAAGTCATTATTTGAAATAGCCACATCTATGTCGTAGATCACGCTGGCTACTACATCACATCCCAAGGAAACATGAGAGCGCACCTGGTTGCCGTCCAAGTCACTTACACTGCGCAGAACGCCCAACGCACTTGCGTGCAAACGTCAACAGCCAGTATATTCTTTCTGGTGTTCACTCTTATGTCCGTGATCTCATTTGGCACGAGCGTTTCCAGAGACCTCGACACAGACTGTCTGTTAAGGCGTTTCATGCTGACGGTAGGAAGTGCGGGCAGAAACAAATGGTATAAGTGTTCGATTTTGGCGTTTCACTTACAGTTTGAATAGTTGAGGATGAGGATGTCCTCATGTTCCTCCTCTTCGCTTTGCGGCTGAGCACAGGTTGGAAACCGTCATCTGAAAAGTCCTCACTGCTGAGATAGTAATCATGAGTATCTTCTCTGTCGCTGTCACTCGCTTGTCCCATCCGCTTCCTGGAGGTGGCCGCCGCTGACGCCGCTGGTGCCGGCAGGCGCCCGGGGGGGTCTACATCCATCCCCTTCAAGGAAGCAGCGAAAACCGATCAACAGACTTAAATTCCCACTGAAAACGCCGGAGTTAGCAGAAGTAGCTCC
>WOVY01001923.1:0-101967 GCA_013436015.1 Rhipicephalus annulatus | reverse complement strand
CGTCTGCCACTTGAGGCCTGATAGTACGGTATTCATTAGCCGCTGAAACGTTGCCGGTGCTGAGCACAAGCCAAATGAAGTACCTTAAATTCAAAAAGGCCATCAGGTGTCAGGAAATCTGTTTTCTCCTGGTCTGTTCAATCGACTTCAATCTGCCAATACCACACCTTAGATCCATCGACGAGGAAAAACGCGCATGACGTAGTCGATCGAGTTGAATCGTCAATACGCGGAAGCGGGTAGACGTCTTTTTTGTCACCTGATTCAGCTTGCGGTAATCCACGCAGAACGTAAGGTGCCGTCCTTTTCTTCACTAATACAACCGGTGAATCTCAAGGGCTTTTCACGGCTGAATAACGTCATCTCAAGCATCTGTCGCACCTGGTTTTCGATGGCTTCACGTTCTGTGGAGCTACCCGGTGTGGGTTTTGCCTGAGGGTCTGGTCATGTCATCCGCTATAATTCGATGTTTCGTCAGTGGCGTTTGATGGACCCTGGAAGTCGAAGAGAAAAACAATCTTTAAACTGGTTAATAAGCTGCAGGATACTTTACTAGCGCCCGGTAGCAAACTTGGGCCAATATCAACAGATAGAGGTATGGGGTGCAGATCAGTTGAATTATCTTTCTCAAGAGTTAGGTAGTCTGTCAACTCGGCGAGCTTTTCCACGTACGCGACTGCCATGCCCCTCGTCAGATGTCGGCGTTCAGAGCTGAAGTTCGTGACAAGGACGTACGTGTGTCCGCATTTTATGCTCACGACGCTTCTTGCGATAGATAAACCATGACTGAATAGCAGTGTTGGAATTTGCTCGGCGATGTTTTCAGAATTGCTCGACGTGTCACATGTCACAGCCACGAGTGCACTCGACCACGGCGGCGGGATGGTCAGGTCGTCGTCGAAGACGCGCAATGGTTTACGTTGCTGGTCTGTACAGGGCTCATCCGAAACTTGACCTGGGGCCATCCAGAACGTAACCGATCTCTCAGGAATGTTGACAACGGCGCCGTATTCACGCAGAAATTTCATTCCCAAAATCAGGTCTTTGCAGCACTCCGATAAAATAACGAAAAAGTAGCGGCGAAATCTGAACTGCCGATATTAATTCGAGCGGTAAATTTGCCTCTCGGCGTTACTAATTGACCTCCTGCGGTTCTTAGGTTCGGGCCCGTCTATATTGTTCTGACTTTCTTTAGGTCGTCGGCGAGTTTACGGCTGATAATAGAGAAGTCCGCGCCAGTATCTACCAGCACTGTTACTGGGCGTCCGTCTATACAAATGTCTGAATGGGCGCTTACAATTTTCGTTGATGTCGGTGGCGTCGTATCGTCCTTGGTATCGTCCGTGGTACGATCCGTGGTATCATTCGTCGTATCGCGTCATAGTGAAGATGTTGGGGTGTGATAGCACCTCGACGGACGGCAACCTTCCCCAAAAAGGTCGCTGCTGTTAGTTTCTCCGACGAGGGCTAGGAGATCTGCCCGGACCACCTCGGAGTAACTGCGCTGCGGCGGCGAGTTCGGTGCAGGTGAAGGAGAGCGGGGTCGACGATACGGCACTTCGGGTTGCTGTGCTTGCGGGCCTGCACTGCTGTCCCCGGCGGTTATCGAAATAGGCACGAGGGGAGGTTTGTAGAAAGTTATGATGTTCTACGGTCACGGTACGGGCAATTGCGGAAAATATGGCCGGCTTCTCCGCAATGAAAGCAAAGTGGTCGACGGTCGACGGTGCGCCACAAGTCCGTCTTACGGATGAATGGTCGACTGGTGGGCATACCTTGCGACCAAGATGCAGATGTCGGCGGAGTGTACATTGGCACCATTTGCATAGGCAAGTTGGACTGTGGATACGGCTGCGGCGGATTGGGAGCTGGGGCCCACGGCTCGCTGTAAGGCCCTTGGCTCACGTCACGATAAGCCAGTAGTGACGAGTTGTAGGACACTGGAGTGTGTCGACGGACAGCTGATGCGTAGCTCACAGACCGCTGGTCAGAAGGCGATTCGGACAACGAAAATGCCTGGAGGAGTTCTTGCCGCACAACTTCTGCAACGCAAGCAATGGTATTTTCTTGCGGAGAGTCACAAGGAGGTTTCGGATCTCCTCCCGAACGACCTCACGAAGAAGCTCCCGCAGAGAATACTCACTGCTCGCAGTCAGAGCAGAGAGGCTGGGAGATGTGTTCTTTGGTTGGTTGTGGTATCGGCGCCGTTGCTGCAGTGCTCGCTCGATTGTCGTAGCCTCTGTGATAAATTCCGCTACGCTTGTTGGCGGGTTGCGTAGTAGACCAGCAAACAGCTCTTCTTTGACGCACCTCATCAGATGTCGGAGTTTTTTACTTTCAGGCATCTCGGGGTCAGCCCGCCCAAATAGACGGGTCATGTCTTCCGCAAACTTGGCGACGCTCTCGCTTGGTTTTGTATGCGTGCCTCGATGAGCTGCAGAGCGGAATCCTGGAGGTCGGTGTTTGCAAATGTCCCGAGAATTCGCTGCCGAAATTCATCCCACAAAGACAGCGTTGACTCGTTGTTCTCGTACCACGTACGAGCGCTGTCTGCCAAAGCAAAGTAGACGCGCAATAGCTTTTTGTTCAGTGGGTCAGCGGTTGGCCTTGGCGACTCGCTTATACTGGGCTAACTAGTCCTCAATGTCTTCATAGACCTCACCATGAAAGGTCTCGGGAATTTGAGGCTGCTCAACAGTAAGGTGTGAAGGCCCTCCAGTAGCCATTTCTCCAGGCACGGTGTGTTGCTGGGGAAGTTCAAGGGGGATTTCCTCAGGACTAAGGCCTCGCTGTCGGCGACTGTAGCGGTGGACAGGAGTATCCACTGCAGGAACGAGTTGCGGGGGCAGACTTGAAGTGTCAGGGCGTGGAGGTGTCTCAAGCATCAGTTGCAGAAGTCCAGCACCTTCACCAATGTTGCGACGTGAAAAATAGCCGGATACAGGACGTGGGTGCGACCAGGAAAAACAAGGTCTGCATTGACATAACAAAGGAGCAGCCGCTTCGACGTCGTCTTTCTCGGAGCAACCGTGGGTGCTGCCCACGCTCATCACTTCGCGGTCCTCTTGCCCGGCCTTTAGCCGTGACAATATCTTAGTATACCGTGAAAAGTAAAATTACAAAAAAATGTCATTGTGTACGGAGTCTAGATTCCCCTCCTCTCCTCTCTTTACATACGGCCTCTTGTTCTCGGTGCGTTTGACAAGGTATTTGTTTTTCATCTCGCAGCTTCCTCAGCACAGCTAACTTCCAGTAAATTGGCGCACTTATCCCGAATATTCTAGACGCCTTACTAAGAAATACTTGAAATCAGAATAAGACACGCCCTTTCTAAATATTTTTCCATTTCTCACAAGGGCTTTTATGGAGTTAGAATTCAGCGAATTGGCCTGTCATACTTTACTCTTATGACATCATGTGTAAGACATGAATTATGGCCCGTACGAAGAAATTTGCATAAAAAAGCGCGCCGGAGAAACCACAGCGCATAGCAGTTGCTGCGCGCGGCCATAGGCGCGGCGCCGGGCTCTTTGAGTACTATTCGACTGCAGCGCCGCCGCTACGGGAAACGCGGAAGGCGTCAGGCAGCAGGCACCATCATGACACTCAACACTTCTAGTACACTCTACCATGGGGGTACAAGCGCCGCTGAAGAAGCCCACGTAGACACTACCTCCAGATTCCCCTCTAGGTATAATTGTATGAAACCCTATGAGTGGACCATTGAGATTAAAATGCTCCCAGGTATAACGTGGCAACAGAAAGCACAAGACCAAGTTGACCGGCGGATCATGGGAGAGGCGTTTGCCCCGCAGAGAGTGTTGTCAGGTAGATGATGACCATTATGATGATGATGATGATGATGGTGGTGGTGGTGGTGGTGGTGGGGGGGGGTGGTGGTGGTGGTGGTAGCGGTGGTGGGGTGTCTCACCCGTGGTGCGGGACCACCTAGTTGTATGCCTCACTCAGCAGATGGCGCTAGTGAGAGTGATATCACGATGGCGTCATTCTCACGTCACTGACACCATAAAAATTCACAGCACACGTGACGACGCAGGATCGACGAGCACTCAAAACACCTTCAACAAATACGCTTTATAGATCAAAGACTGCAACGTCTTCTTCGTCTTTGCCATCGGCCAAGGACACTCGCACTGCTTCGTTGTCGCCGCCACTAGCACATACGCGTGGCATTATCAGCCCTCCCCCGCCAATAAAATCACCCCCATGTTAAACGTTTGGGAAGCAAGGCAAAAGCAAAACTGCACAGTTAGTCACTGAAAGTAATTAGGCTTCATCCGAAGCACGTGGACAATTTTTGGTGAACGTCTTCGGCGCTTCGCACACTGAACACCGTCTGGAACAACCTAGTCGTTTACGCCACTGATGCGTCGCAGAACCTTGTATGGTCTGAAGTACCTTCGTAACACAACTTTTCGGAGAGCCCTCGCTGACGAATAGGTGTCCAGACCCACACTTTGTCACCCACGTTGTATATGACGGGTCTGTGCCGGAGGTTGTAATGTTTGGCATCGTCGTATTGTTGTTCGGTTATTCGCAACTTGTCTAGCTTCTTCTGCCCACTGGGTACACTCTTCGGCGTCCGTCTCATTGCCATCATTTTCATGAGGGAGCATCGCGTCCAACGTTGTCGTAACTTCGCGTCTGTAAAGGAGACTGAGGGGTGTCTTCCGAGTGGTCTCCTGATGAGCCGTGTTGCCACGAACGTGACGTAGGGTAAAATGACGTCCCAGTTCTTGTGCTCTACATCTACGTACATGCTTATCATGACAGCCAGGGCCTTGTTGAGACGTTCGGTGAGCCCGTGGGTCTGGGGATGATAGCCGTTGTCTTCCTGTGAGCTGTACCACTTAGTCGGAAAACGGTGTCCAAAAGCTCTGCCATAAACGCAGTATCTCTGTCGGTGATGACTATTGCGGGAGCACCATGTCTTAAAATGATGGCTATGATGAAGAATCGTGCCGCTTCAGCTGCCGCTGCTCGTGGCAGAGCACCTTACTCCGCGTATCGGTCAGGTAATCTGTGGCGACGATTATGTACCTGTTTCCTGGGGCAGACTTTGGGAAGTGCCCCAAAAATTCATGCCACTTTGTGCCAACGGTGTCGCCGGCACTCGGACAGTCTGCAGCAGGCCGGCTGGTTTGATGGATGGTGGCTTGCGACGCTGGCAATCTAGATATGCCTGCACGTAAGTTTTGGCAACTCCGGCAAGTATTGGCCAGTAATAATTTTGCCTTATCTTCGACAATGTTGTTGTGTAACCCAAGTGACCAGTGGCAGGTTCGTCGTGGCAGAATTGCAGAATCCTCACGGCGAAGTGAAGAAGGAGCAACGAGCGAGTAGCTGCTGCCGGCGGGTGAAAAGTTCTTATAAAGAACGTCGTTTCGCGATCAGTACGATGCCAGCACTTTCGAAAATAACTTCGGCACGCTATTCATTCGCCCTTGTAAATAATTTATGAGTGGTAGCAGTTCATCGCGTCACGCTGTTGTTAAGAAAAGGTGGCTGTGTCCACGATTCCCAGAAAAACCGTGTCATCGCCGTCGTCGTCGGGAATGCCGTCTCAACAGGAGAACGAGAAAGGGAGTCGGCATCGGTGTGTCGTTTTCCTGACTTGTAGTCAACAGCGAAGTAAAATGCTTGGAGCCGAAGTCTTCAGCGTGGAAGACGGACAGATATTTCAAGTTGACTAACCAACAGAGCGAATGGTGATTGCTGATAACGGCGATTGTGCAGTCGCACAAATAAGGACGAAACTTCAGGACTGCCCATACCATTGCAAGACATTCTTTCTCCGTCGTAGTGTAGTTAGCTTCACCTCAACACAGCGTCCTGCTGGCGTGGGCGATGGCCTTTTCGTTGTTGTCCTTAGACTGTATGAGCACTGCTCCAAAACACATTACTAGAGTCTCCATGTAGTATTGTTGGCACGTCTTCATCCAAGTGGGCGAGCGAGGGAGTTGTTTGCATGCCCTGACGAAGGTCGTGAAATGCCTGCTGCTGGTCTTCACCCCATGGGAAGGGGATATTTTCCTGAGTAAGCTGTGTCAATGACCATGCGATGCGCGAAAAATTGGCAATAAACTGCTGGTAATAAGCACAGAGTTCCAAAAAAATATCGCACTGATTTTTTGTCTGATGGCGTTGGGAAATTTGCCACGGTGGCAATTTTATCCGGGTCGGGTCAGATTCTTTGGCTGCTCACGACGTGACAGAGGAATTGAAGTTCGTAAAAGCCGAAGTGGCACTTTTCAGGTTTTAGAGTAAGACCGACCAAGCGTATCTTTTCCGAAACTGCTTCGAGCCTTCGTAAGTGTTCCTCGAAAGTGGCCGAAGAGACAATCACGTCGTCGAGGTACACCAAGCAGATTTGCCACTTAAGTCCCGACAAAATTGTGTCCATCCGACGCTGGGATGTTGCTGGTGTCGAATACCAATTGAAGGGAAGTACCTGAAATTCAAAAATTCCATCGGGCGATCTTCTCACGATTTCTCTCATTCACTTCAATTTACAAGTAGCCGCTTTTCAAATCCACGGACAAAAGTAGCGTGCGTTTCATAGTATCTCCAATGAATTATGAATACGTGGCAGAGAATAGACGCCCTTATTTGTGATGTGATTGAGCTTCTGGTAGTCGACGCAGAAATACAAGCTGCCATCTTTCTTTTTGACGAGTACAACAGGTGATGCCCAAGGACTGTTGGATGACCGAATAACACCATCTTGCAGCATCGTTTTCACCTGTTTTTGAATTGCTTCACGCTCCTTTGAAACGACGCAATAAGGATTTTGTCGGATGGGTCTGGTGTCGGAATCCATGATGATGCGGTGTTTCGTCAGTGCCGTTTGACCATCTCTTGATGTGGATGAGAAACTTGTTGATTAGCTTGAGAAGGTGGTCTCGCTCAATGGGAGATAATCTTGAAATAACGTCGACAGGTGTAGTTGTAGTGAAAGCAGACGCTGCGGCTTCCTCCACTAAATGAGAATCTTCTATTTGAGCAAGTTCGTCGAAATAGGCAATAGCCGTGCTTTTAGCTATGTGTCGGCGTTCTCTGCTGAAATTTGTCAACAAGAGTTCAGCGCATCCGTGAATAACATTGATGACCGCCCTGGAAACAGAAATGCCGCTAGCGAATGCGAGCTCTTTGATGTGTTCAGCGATGCCAGTGCCATTTTGTAAGATGTCGCAGTGGACGGATGCGAGCAAACAATTTTGTTGCGGCAGTATGACGTCGTCATCAGCAATACGTAAGTGAGGTAGCTAGTGTTCCTCATCAGTAGCAGTGTCCGAGCTTATAGCGAACGTTACGCTTCTGTCACGGATGTCAATCACAGCCCCGTATTCGCGCAAGAAATTCATTCGAAACATGAGCTGTTTACATCACCCATGAAGATTGACAAGGGTGTAGACTATCGCCAATTAAGCGAATATATGGAAGACAATGGCGTCTATAGTCACAACATAATTGGATTACCAGCTGGCTTGTCGACGCAGGACGCCGTGAAGATGATTAGGCATCAAAAATTGACGTCAGTACCACGGACACCAGGGCCTCGCTCGGACACGACCTCGAGAAGGCTCTCCACTCATATATCCTGGCTTCTGCCGTGGACCTCGAGCTTGACTCCAAACTGTATAACTACGTACGTTCGTTCTTGACCGGGATAACAGCGGAACTGTGGATTGGTGACTATGTCTCTGACAATGTGCTTGTGGGCCCACGAAGTAAACCACAATGCTCGGTCATTTCGCCCACTCTGTTCAACATCTTCATGGTCGGCCTTTCGAGGAAACTGGCCCAAGTCGAAGGTATCAACCACATCATCTACGCCGACGACATCACAATTTGGTGCACCGGCGTTAGTGAAGAACAAGTGAAAAGTGCTCTGCAAGAGACCGTAGACCTAATGGAACAGTACCTCCCACCCACTGGACTCATGTGCTTCCCAACTAGGTCTGAACTCCTGCTTTATTGAAAAGAAAAAGGGGCAGACACAAGAATTTGAATAAGTCTCTGAAAGTGACATTCACCTGTTCACTTGGAGCGGCGACCCAGAGTCGGCGACTCAGGGTTGACACCATCAGAGTTCTGGATATATTTATCGAATCACATGGCAGTAATGGCACTGCGTTGCGCAAGATCACTCAAAATACCGACAATGCTTGCCGCCTTTTTTGAAGAGTCACGAACTGATGTCGGCGCTCAAGTAGGACAACCTGCTTTGGCTTATCAACACCTTTGTGTTGTGTCAATTCACTTACCCGGTAGCCATGCACAACTGTCTCAGAGCAGAGCATGAGAAGCCTAATGCCCTCATTGAAAAAGTCGTCAGGACTCATACCGAGGGCCTCCTTCGGCTTGGCATACACAACACCATGGAGGAGATAACCGAGGCTCAGGAACTGGCCCAGCTACCTCGGCTCTCGACCATGCTGACCGGAAGGTGGATTCTAGAAGAACTCACTCGCTCCCACAAAAAATTTTGCTAGTGACACACACTTACCCAAAGAAATAAGGGAGAAGCTCATCGTTGCTCCACAGCCCCATAATGTCTATTCTGTGCACAACGCATGTCGCCGCAAGGCAAGAGCGGCGGCGATACTTCAGCAAATTTACAAGAACAAGATGAAGGCAAGTTTCGTAGATGCCGCCGAGCACCGAAATGGCAAGGCTTTTGCGGTTTCCGTCGTAGACACGCAGGGCAAGATCATCAACTGTGCCTCGATTAGGACGATGGACCCTGATGTGGCTGAGCAAGAGGCCATTGCACTCGCCATGCAAGACAGTCAGGCATCGTGTATAGCGACTTCAAAACAGCCGTCAGAGCATTTCGCAGAGTCCGGGTAGCACGACAGGTAGTTCATATTCTAAGAGGCGCCTGAAACTGTTGCAATGCCACACACAACAACACCTGGTTCCCTGCTCACGTCGGGGCAATTGGGGGGGCTCCTCTGAACCTTAAGGAGTCTGTCCACGAGGCTGCGCGTGGCTGGCTGTACTGATGGACTGTCATCGGATCAGGCGAATTTACTCCTAGACAAAGGGACGCTCCTAGCGCGTACAATGAGATAACAAAATTATTTTATTTAGAGAGAAGGCTCTTCGCCCCACTTCGTTTCAAGTTAAGCAGACCACAGGCGGTCACGCTCAGACTCCCGAAAACCAACTCTTATCCTAATACTGCGTTCCTTAATAGTATCTACCTGAAAATTTACTCGAATAGTTCTTGCACGGCTTGTGGCCAGGTTGATACTTTGCCTCACGTGTTCTGGCAGTGCGGGTCACTGGGCCGGACGTTCAAGAAGAAAGAGTGGGACACGCTCCTGCGAGGTCCCGTCTTCGAAGGCCACATTCTGGCCGTGTAGCGTGCCGGTGATGGAGCCGGCAGGCTAGATCCGTTGGTTCCGTCATCAAGTGCGCATTTTGTCGCATTCTGCTGAAGCAAATAAAAGTTTATTCACTCACTCACGCCGCTGGAGCCTCAGCGACTGCAATGGCTAGTGCACAACATCGAGCATGGGGACCGGAAGACTAGCCAAATGTTGCGCTACATGAAGCAGCTGTTGCACACGGTCGGTACAACAACCACCGATTCCGACAGCAGTCCGCTTGACGAGTTGTTTCAACAGCGACTTCAGGTCAACGTGTGATGGTCCTCGCCTCGGCTACAAACAAACGCCCGTCTCAACTCACTGAGCTCGCGGACCCGGTGCTCGCGGTCGCTCCACCGTCCATCGCTGCGCTGCAGCCAGACATTGCCACCCGCGCACCTACATCCGCACTGCATGACATGCGCGAGCAGATATCCCACCTCGCCCATACCGTCGCAGCAATGCAGGGCCGCAGCACACCCGAGAAGCGCCAGCGCTTGCTGCGCAACAGAGAATCTGCCGACATCACATGTAGCATATGGCAATGCCGTTCGCAAATGCGTTCCTCCTTGCGACTACGCGGGAAGCAAGAGCGGCTGGCACTGAGGCTGACCAGTGTCCCAGAGGCCCCCGAACGTCGTCCATCCGTAGTTTTCCTCACCGACCGTGACAGTGGCCTTCACTTACTCGTGGACACTGGCACGGAAGTGAGCGTGTTGCCGGTTGGGTCCACCGATTGCCGTGTTCCTAGTGCGTCCCCCCTTCAGGTGGTCGATAACACAACTCTCGCCACCTACGGACATCGCTAGCTGCCACTCGACTTAGGCTTGAACAGGAAGTTCCGGTGGATTTTCATCGTGGCAGCAGTGAAGTGCACTATCTTGGGTGCGGACTTTCTTCGGCATATTTCCTTTTCGTCAACGGGCTCAACTACTGCCTTCATGATTCCGTGTCGCAGGCAACTGTACAAGGCAATCCCTCAAAAAATCCTCCACTGAGCCTATATTTTGCTCGAGTCGTCCGGTGCAGAACATTTTCCTCGCAATTCTGCAGAACTTTTTGTCAACGTGCTCAACCACCGCCTACATGATTCCGTGTCGCAGGCAACTGTACAAGGCAATCCCTCAAAAAATCTTGCACTGAGCCTATATTTTGTTCGAGTCGTCCGGTGCAGAACATTTTACTCGCATTCTGCAGAATTTTCTTGCGTTGACGAAGCAGCCGCCAACCAGCGCCGTCACGAAGCACGAGGAACGCCACTACATCGCCCTTGCACGCCCAACCTCACCGTTTGCCCCTAGAGAAGTTGAAGGTCGCACGACAGCAGTTCGAACACATGATGGATCTAGGTATCATCAGACCCTCGTCGAGTGCCTGGGCATCTTCACTTCACATGTTTCTAATGTCAACGCGTGGACACTGGCGACTATGTGGTGGCTACACGGCACTGAACCAGGTAACAATTTCAGGCAGATACCCGGTACCGCACATACACGATGTCACGACAAGGCTTCACGGTGCCACTATCTCCTCAAAGATTGACCTGGTTCGGGCATGTCATCAGATTTACGTTGCCCCGGAGGACCCGAAGACCGCCATCGCAACGCCTTTTGGACTTTTCGAATATCGCAGAATGGCATTTGGACTCCGAAACATGGGTCAGACATTCTAGCGGTTCATGGACGGCGCTATACTTCTTCCACGCCAATCTTATTGACTTGCTAGTCTCCAGCAGCACTCCGGAAGAAAACATGAATCATCTGCGCATCGTTTTCCAGCGGTTAGTGGAGCATGACATGGTAATGACCATGGGAAATGCGAGCTTGGTGTGCGGCAGATCTCGTTTCTTGGACACGTCATCTCTGCCCAGGAGTTCTTCCTCATTTCAGCAAGGTTGAAGCCCTGCAAGGATTTCCGCAGCCGACCGCAAAGTGCCATCTTCGACATTTCCATGTTTGGTAAACTTCTACCGCTGTTTCACTTCCCGCTGTGCCCAAATACTCCAACCTTTTCATGACCAGCTGGCCACTTCAAAAAATGGCTCAGACTCCCTCTCCTGGTATCAAGAAGCAAAAGAAGCCTTCTAGCCTTCTGTGATGTCAAGGACGCTTTGGCTAATTTCGCAATGTTTGAATACCCCAGGTCGGGTGTCCCACAGAGCGTAATGGTGGATGCCTTCGATACAGTCGTTGGGGCTGTATTACAGCAGCTCGTTGGCAGAATCTGGTGCCTGATTTCCTTCTTTTCGAGGAAGCTAACGCCTACCGAGTGCCGCTACAGCACCTTCAGGAAAGAACAGCTACTGTATGTTTACGCTGGCATACGACATTGTCACCATTTCCTGGAAGGTGTTGAGTTTTTCGTCCTCACCGATCACAAGCCGCTTACGTATATGCATTGCGCTCGCTAAGCTTCTACGGTGGAACGCACACAGCACGTGAACGCCACCCAATGTTGTATACATCAAAATTCGCAACTGATATCCACCACGTCAAAGGCGGCGACAACGAGGTACCGGACACCCCTCTCAGAATCCCGTGAACGCCGTCATGCCTGCACTACAGATTGATTTTCCCACGTTGGTAACCGTTCAACGAGAAGATGGCTACCTGAAACACCTGTTGACCGCGACGACTGCCCTGAATCTTGAGTGGATCCAAGTTCCCCGATCCCAGGACAGGGTTCGCGGTGACACAAGTGCCAGTAAAACTCGCCCGTCTGTGTCCGTGAGCCTCCGTTGCCAAGTGTTTGAGTCCTTGCACAGACTTTCTCACATGGGGATTAGAGCCACCCAAAACTGGTGACGACACGATTTGTGTGTCTGGGTGTAATCGGGACATGCGTAGCTTGCCAGCGCTTTAAAATACAACGTCATACATCGACGGCACTTGGAATTCACACTCCTCACTCCGGATTGTCGCTTTGATCATGTCCACCTAGACATCGTCAGCCCACTGCCACCCTGTCCTGAAAATGCTTACATGCTGACCTGTTCCGACAGCTTCACCCGCTCGGCGGAGGCCATTCCTCTCGCGGACATCACTGCCGAGTCGATTGCGAGTGCTTTCCTGTACCACTGGGTAGCCCGTTTCGCGGTGCCCGACCGCGGCCGGCAATTCGAATCATGCCTTTTCACCACCATCAGTCAGTTTATGGCCACCTCACGCATAAGCACGATGGCGTACCAACCCATGAGCGACGGCATGGTGCACAGGAGCACTTTCAGCGCCAGCTGAAGGCTACGCTCACGGAAACCTAGGAACAAAACTGGGTGCTCCCACTTGTTCTTTTGGATATAAGGTGGCAACCTTGAAAGAGGACATTGGCTGCAGCACCGCTGAGTGGGTCTAATGCTCGACGCTCATGCTGCCCGGAGAGTTGTGTGCGTGCGGCTGAGAGGAGGCCTTCATATCTTGCAGCGACTATGCCGTTCGCTAACGTCAGACTGGCGCGGTACCTCCACGGCCGAGTCAAGAAACTGAACCACATGCATATAGCCTTTAAAGAGCCACTCACTAGGCTCTCAAAATGCAAAAGAAGAGCGCACGCAATATGCTTTCCTGATATTTTTCGACCTTCTTGGCGCACTACTGTGACGTAGACAGTAGTTCTCGTGACGTCGACAGCGTACATGCTCTCGACTCATGGATGTACGTGAAATATCACAAGTGATTTGTCTCCTTCACTGCTTTATCATGCAGCCGCCCATTCGTTCTTCTTTGTCTCGCATGAATATTGTGCACAATCG
The DNA here is from genome assembly GCA_013436015.1 of Rhipicephalus annulatus. Lineage (NCBI taxonomy): Eukaryota > Metazoa > Arthropoda > Arachnida > Ixodida > Ixodidae > Rhipicephalus > Rhipicephalus annulatus. Next base: position 88,821 of record WOVY01001923.1, on the reverse strand, counting down.
ACTGATCAAACTTCATTTACTGTGTGTACAACTGCGCAAGCGGCGATAACAGCGTGCAGCCGAGAAGCGCGAAATCGTGATAGGCTCTAGCACTTAGTGCTCATACTGTTCACGTGCATTCAGTAAGTAAGAAGCAAAGAGGATGCATCGTGTCTATGAAGGAGAGGAGAACATCACCTCCTCCTCTTTAAACGCGGGGTGGTAAGTGGCCATTTAATGAAAAATATAAAGAAAGGTAAACTGACAGTTAATCGACGAAATGTTCTATCAAACACGAAGCACCCCATTGTACGGTAGGTTGAGCAAGATCGAGGACAAGTTGATCCCCTAAATTAAGCTTTTGTGAACTCTGAAATAGCGCAAAAAAGATAAATGCGGACACAACACTGAGGCGTGGGCTTGTATTTTCAACATGCTTTGTCCTGCACTCTGTGCGATGCTCTACGCCATGCTGTCAAACCAAGTAATCTGCCTTTCCTTCACCCTTTTTCATCTTGGACTTCATCCAATTAACTATGGATTACGATTTGCCACGGCAGTGCTTGAAAAAGAACACCACATACGAAGCATGCTCGGCGAGTTGGTTTATATTTTTGGAAAAGCAAACTAAGGAACTCAACCTGACAGGACATCGAACGAAATGTTTACTGCGGAAAGTCAACACACCCATGTGCCAGAAGAGCGATCTTGAAAAATAGTCTGAGTCGTTCTACAGCTGCACACCAAACACTACAAAGGCAAAAGGCGTGTCAAAATGGTATAAAAACATACTTTCATGATAATTACGCCACGTGCACTCACTATCTAGAAATGCGAATTCCTTATCTAGCTGTAAGGACAACAGAAGAATCATTTATACATGCGTTGCACTTTGCTTTTTTGTTTTATTTTGTTTTTAAAGCTTCAAAACCTTCACGTTCAATCTATTTCTTCTTTTGCCAATGGCACTGATATATCGGGGACGCAGAGACTAGCGAAGAGCTCAGTCTTGTGCCTGAAGGATGTTCACACTGCCCATAAGTGTCGCTAGGCCTCTACCTGTCCTGATTTCTGTAGACACGGCCGCATGACAAATGAATTTTTTTATATCATTGAATGTAAGCGGCAAAGAAAAAATAATAAGATTGCACGCGAAACTCGTGAAGCCTAAGAAAGAAAATAGATCAAAATTTCATGTGTACTGATCCCCAGCTTTCCCCGCAGATAAAGAATTTGCGGTTACAGATAGTGGGTACACGTGGCGTTGATATTTTCGTGTTACATGGAAATCGGCTGCTTACACCACTTTGAAACATTTGTTGAAAAAAAATGTACAGTTAATTCTGCAACGATGGCTAAGATAGCCTTGATTAAAATTGCAAATGATTCACTGGCAAGAAGTGAGGCTTAACCTTACGAACAACATTTACTTTCAGCTGTTTCGGTCGATTCCTGGCTGCAAATGCCCGTGAGCACGGACATGCTCGCGGAAGGATGCGCTTCTTCTTCCTTGGTTTGACCTGGCGCTGCGCTTGATTAAACATACTCCCGGCCGCCAAGTCACTAGTTCAGCTCGAGCGAATAAAGTTTTTGTATCAGCCTTGTGGTAACAACCTCTCGCTGTTGTTGGATCTTGCACGAACGGACATGACCATCAGCTCCTCTGTAGACTTCCAGAACCCTTGCAAGTTTACACAATTGTCGAGGTAGTTTTCCTTCATGGACTAGGACGATGTCTCCTGCTTTAACTTCTTTGGTGGGTCTAGAACGCGAAAAGTGCGCTGATTGAACTTGAAGCAGATATTCTTTTGTCCACCGGTTCCAAAAGTTTTCACTTAGCTGTTTTCTGTATGCATGCCGTCGTAAAGCTTCCGTGTGCGTCCGGTTCATTGGCGTGTCACTGTCGCCCTGTGGTAGCACCGTATGTTTCCTTCCAATAATGAGGTCTGCTGGGGTTAACGCACAAGGTTCCTCACTGTCAGACTCGATGTAGGTGAGAGGCCTCGAGTTCACAACCGTCTCCACTTCCTATAGCACAGTAGTCAGCTCCTCAAAGCTAAGTCAAGCTTTGCCGAGAAGATTTCTCAGAGGACTCTTGATAGTACGGACCAGACGCTCCCACCAACCACCCTACCATGAAGCGCTGGGAAGAATAAACTTCCAGGTGATCCTCTTGTGACCTAAGTATGCTGATACGTCCTCTTGGGAACCCATCCGACAAAGCTTCTACAAGTCTCTTGACGTCTTCTTGGACGTTCTTGCATTGCCTGAATAAATTACGTGAGGGAGACCCCTTCATGCTACAAAAAGTCGTGAACACATGAGTAAGGCTTCTGAGGTCAGGCTCGAAACCAGTTCCAGGTGGACTGCTCTGAATGTAGCACATATGAAAAGTGCTATGTAGTATTTGCTCTCTGCGACCAGGCTGTAGTCACAACAAAGAGTGGTCCTGCAAAGTCAACTCCAGTGACTTCGAATGGGTTCGTCGTTGTCAAACAATGGCGTGCTATAGGAGCTGTCGGAGCGTTGCCTTGGCTTATACTGAAGCGTTTGCACGTATAGCATCCGTGTATCACTTTCTTCACCAGTGTTCGTGCCCGGCAGATCCAATATTTCTCTCTTAACTGTGACGAAGTGTCTCTCACGCCTCCATGTAATGTTTCGCAGTGTGCTCGTACTGTCAATAATGTGCAAAAGTGATGCTCGTGCGGGAGGATGACTGGGTGTTCTACCTCTTCAGATGCTTCAAGGTGTAACAAGTGCCCAACGACCCGAAGAATACTGTTGTCATGCAAGAACGGGTTGAGGTCTTTTATTTTACAGCCCTGCTTTGCACTTGTGCCTTTCCGAATTCAGCTTATTTATTCCCCGAAGGATTTGTGCTGCACAAGCCTGATTCAATAATTTTCAGCTGCAGCTATCTCTTCAGCAACTAGAAATCCAGTGTGCGCTGCGATTTTCATTTTGCAGCGTTCAATGAATCTGAATACCCAGACCGTGACCCTAAGTAGCCTTTCAATTCTGCTGTAACTGTTTATGTCCTGGACTGATACCGACGTTGTCTTACTGGATATCGCAATGTGCACGGCAATCATTTTAGAAGAAATCCTGTCGTCGGTGCTGATAGCTTCTAAACGGTGGTTGAGGCCATTGGTCTTCTGATTCGCATAGCCAGTCTGATTCATGTCGCCACATGTTACTGGATAATAAGTTATCCATAGAAACTCCACGTGTGAGCAGGTCGGCTGAATTCGCATGACCAGGCCAATACCTCCCCATAGAAGGATCTGTTTTTTCCCTGATATCTTTCACTCAGTTCGGCACAAATTGCTTCCATTTCGTCATGTCGCCTTTAATCTACGGAAGTATGATTGTGTAATCCAACCACAACGCACAGTGTATCTCGAAGCCCGTGAGTGCACTTGACACATAGCAAAGCAGCCTTGCTCCAATCAAGGCTCCTAGAACCTCTAGCCATGGTAGTGTCATTGTCTTGGTAGGTGCTACATGGGCTTTTGCGATCAGCAATATGGACTTCGCTGAACAGCTCTGTACGACGTAAAGTGCTGCACCGTATGCTGAAGGGGTTGCGTCGCAAAATCCGTGCACCTGCAGGTCTCTGGGTGATCTGGGTGATTTGGCTCTACTGCCAAGATAACGCGGCATGGAAACATTCTGCGAAAGCGGTCATTAATGCACCAATTCACGCCGCTCATCCTGAAGATCCGCAGGTAGCTGCTCATCCCATGCTATTCCACGTGTCCATACCTTTTGGAAGAAGATCCTTATAGCAATGGTGAGTGGCGCAACAAATCCCTTAGGGTCGAATATTATGGAAGCAGCTTGAAGGACGAACCACTTGGTGCTACGTTTTTCTTTCATAAACTCAAGAAGGCCCCTCAAATAAAATGTGAAATTATCCATGTCTGGATTCAATGTAATTCCAAGTACTTTCACACTTGTCTCATGGAGGATAGCTAGTTCCTTGCCTGTGGTCTGTTCCTCGTGCTCTAATGCGATAATCAATCCCTCCGAGTCAGTCGTCCATTTCCTCAGTGTCATTCCTGCTTGCTGCATAATCTCCTTGACTTCTCTGCAGATTTGAAGTGCTCTTTATCTGACTCTGCTCCAGCCACTAGATCGTCCACATGGAATGATTCACTGAGAAGTCTTGCGGTTCTTATTTTGCTTGAATGCACGCTCCTCAGATGGTGGAGTATAGTTGTCGTTAGTTGGTAGGGACTGCACGTCGTTCCCAATGGCACTCACGTCATTCTCCACTCATGAATATCCTCCTCTGTGAAAGGCAGTGCTTCCTTCTCTCGAAACCAGAGCAACCTAAAGGCATCTCTGTCTTAGCAATTGAAATTTGAAGGATTGCCTTTTCAATGTAGCCAAGAAGAGCTATACGGTGCGTTCTGAAACGTAATTATACTTTCACGAGATTCTGGTACAGGTTTTCACCCTTTCCCAGGCATTCATTCAATGAAAAGCACCATTTTGCGTGAGAGGAACAGTCGAAAACGATCCGGACCTTTGTGGTGAGTGCATGCTCTCGGATCATTTCTATATGCGGCATATAATAAACTTTTTACCAATCCAGGGGTGGCCCGTCAACAACTTCTGCATGTCCCACTCGTAGGTACTCCCGTATGGTTGTGTCATACGTCTCCAAGAGTCCTTGCTTATTCGACAGTTGGCAGAGAAGTTTCCAAAGTCTTTTCATAGCCACTTGCTTGTTGTCCGAGAGCTCCACGCCTTCTTTCCAGGGCAGCATCACCTCGTATCTTCCGCTCCTAAAGCAGATTGTCTGTTCAAATTGCTGGAGTGCTGGACTGAGCTTGCTCTCACTGTCGACGGCGTCTGTTATTCCTACGCTCTCGAGTTCCCAAAATGAACGAAGGAATTCATCGCTCTCTTGTACACTGGTTTTCAATACGCAGACCATAATCCATGAGTGTGTAACGTCCGATGCCATACTGGTGTTTCCCAGAAACATCCACCCCAGCTTCGAGTTCATAGCAATAAGCGTGTCAATTCCTGAACATCGAGTGACCACTCCTGTCATCCCCGTCCACATTTGGTCGGAAAAGATGAGAACACTGATGCCTTCTTTCCCGACAACGGGTCCATATAGTAGTTTATCAGCGATGTCTTTTCCATCTCTCTGTATTCCCGCAACGAATGGTGAATTTGTTGTACTTGCTTCGATATCTTGGCATGTGTGCGGAATTTCTATGGCTTTCAAGGTAACTTCAGGGTGTGAAAACTTACTCTTCAAACGAAGCTGCACAACACGTGGCCTTTGCGCTGCTCGACTTGACTTGCTTGCGAAAGTGTTGAGCTCAATGATGGTGGATCCCACACATGGCAACTTCAGTTGCTTTGATAGCCTCTCTGTGACAAATGTGCGCTGACTTCCTCTGTCTAGGACACTTCTGACATACCAATATGTAACATCTGTTACGGCCCAAGCCCGAAACGTCTGAAGATATACGCTCGTCGATAAACTATCGAGAGTATGTCGGTTCTTCCCTAGAGATGCACATACAGTCGTGTTGGTGCTTGACTTACTTGCCGGTATTCTAGTAATTGTCCTGCCGGTTTCTCGTGTCTTCTGACTTAATTTCTGCGGATCTCACACGCTTGTTGCATGACGCCCTTGACAGGTAGAGCACGTAATCTTGCGCCTGCAATCACACACCCTGTGACCTTTCGTCATGCATGGAAAAGACCTCATGTCTCCTGGTAGAATGCGCTTCTTTTCTGGAAGTGGGAGATCCAACGAGCACTCTAAAGTAGAATGTTGGCTCTATTCGCAAAGCACACTGTTCTCAGGTACCTTCTTTGTGTTGTTATGGAGAACTGAGGACGTGGGTTTTGAGCTACGAGACCGCCGTGATTTCTTCTGCGCATTCTCATTACGACTGTATTTTCCACAATGGTTAGCGAACTCACTCGTCTCTAAGCTCTCCGCTTCGCTAGACAAGAAACTTAATACGCGTTCCAGCTCCGTGTAAGAGGTTTGATTACTGCTGTAGCTCGCCACCCGATTGGCGCATGGCTGATGGTACTGTACAACGATATCGTGTGGTAAAGCCCGCAGCAATATGTCGCACAGCATTGCCGAAAAAACGTCTTGCTCACCCAAGGGTCTCCAGTCCTCTGATGTTGATGATGACCTGGTCGAGCAGCTTGCGAAGAGCTGTCGGGTCACTTGAACGGACTGAAGGCAACGTACGAAGCCTGGAGAAACACTCTTGCTCGAGTCTTGTTCTGTCACCGAAGCGTTTTTTCAGTATGTAGATGGCGTCCTTGTAGCAAGCTTCTGTGGTTGGCAGGCCCAAAATAGCTGAAGCTGTGTCACCCCTTAGGAAGAACCTCAGTTGAACTTTTCCATTGCCATGATGGTTCCGTTCCGGTAAATCATCCGGTTAAATTGCTCCCAAAAGTTGTTCCACTGGCGCAGGTCACCAGAAAATGGGGCGATGGTAAGCTTGAGAAGCTTGGCACCAGAGGGTCCAGCGGTACTCGCTACGGACGAAGTCTGAAGCTCCGGTGCTGATGACGTGGCCGCAACCATACGGTCGCGCTTGATCAGAAGCTCACTCATGACGCTGATAGCGTTGTCTTCGTATCCAAGGATGGTGTCTTACTCTTCCTCAAACTCTTCATCTGGTATGTGGCTCTCTAACTCCCTGTTGATTGGGTTCCGCTCTTTCTTGTTCGCCTTCAAACGTTCGTACATGACGTTAAGTTCATCGAAGGTGGCTGTCCCATCGCCGAGAAGAGCTCTTGCCTCGTTGATAATCGTGGTGTTGCGAGATCGTCTCGACGTCCGCTTCGGTTTCAGCCTCTCCATAGCGTTCAGTTCACTCGTAGCCTTCCGTAACCTTCGTGGTCCCTCGTAGCAGTTCCCGAGTTTCGGCACCAAACTGATCAAAATGGCATACAGTTCACTGGCACGAAGTGAGGCTTAAACCTCACGAACGACATCTATTATCAGCTGTTTTAGTCGATTCCTGGCTGCAAATGCCTGTGAGCATGGACATGCTCGTGGAAGAAGGTGCTTCTTCTTCCTAAGTTTGACCTGGCACTGCGCTTGATTAAACAGCCTTTTTAGGCATGCGCTTCTGGTTCATTTGTGTAGGGGATTTCTTTAATAAACCTTTAGTTGTAAGTCCAGCACTTCTCTTCACTGGTTCCTACGCTGCATTTGTGTTTTCCATTTGTTTCTTCTTACGAAGATCGGTAAAGATCATCCCTATTATCGTCATGTTGGCATAACCATTATCCCACAGTTTACCATCATGAACTCGAAAAAAATGTCTTCATCAACGCGGGGCGTGAACGAGTGATGACTTCCGATTATAGGCCGGCAAGCTCAGTAATAAGTCGATCAAAGTTATCAAAACACAACATTTACAGAACGTTTACCAGTCCTCTTACATCTCTATGCTGTTCTCTGAGGTATTACAGTTAAAATACTGAATTTCAGCTAAATACGCAGAGAAGACACACTGAAGTAGCCTTTCTTTAATTGTAGTTTCGGTGTCCACGCCAATGGCGCCATCGGCGCTGAGCAAAAGTGGCCGTGCGCCGCCGCCGATCATTTTGCCTGCCGTGCGCCCATGACGCTGCCGCCGCTGACTCGGAATGACCCTCACGCCACCGCCGGTCGAAACCGCCTTGGCGCACACCTGTAGATCTGTGCACCGGGACATCGGTACTGTGCCTAGAATCTAGACACTGTAACATCGGTGCGCCGCCACCAGTGTGTTTTCTCGGCACGCCATTTATACGTGTGCGATTATTTTTTAGTAAACTGACCTTTCTTTGGCAGTTCATTCTGTCACTAGTAAATCGTCGGTCCTTCATAATTCTGCTCTCTAGCAAACGCATCGTAATCGATCCGCCTGATGGTTACAGCTAAATAACTGGATCAGAAAATCTTTTTCAGTGCTCCTAACATCCTAGTAACGTAGAACGGTAGTGCTGAACTCAAAATAAACGTTAATTTTGATTTCAAGCTCACTGTAATTAGATAGCGCGAACAGCAGTTTTTGGCGACTACCTAAGAAAAAATCAAAATACAAATATAAAAACAATCACTGCCTCCAATCCTGTGGCTCACCTGCCATTGATATGTGTGAGAGAACTGTGCTACGTCATTTCCGTCACAACCTTCAGTACTTTTTCGCTGCTGATTCAGAAACTACACACAACATAAATTATTTCCACGTCCCTACTTAAATATGAAGTGCGACGCAGAGTGATGTCAAAATCTGTGTGGAAGTTTGGTAGGAAGTCAACAGTTTTTTACCCAAAAACCAGTGGCACGAGCACGTGTTTTTTATAAAAAAAGCACTGGTCTATATTGCGTTCATTGTGCTTGGCATCGAAGTGAGACGTCCCCCGCTACGCCACCGATTACCAAAGAGAGGGAAGACCACTCAACTCCTTTTTATCTGGTTCCCTCTTGTATACGTGTCTCAAACACTTCTCACATACAAGGATTCGTGCTGGGGCCGGGAAGTAAGAGACGCTAAGACCTGTTCTTGTTTACTGATTCATTTAATTTATTATTAACTTAAAGCATCGTATACTGCGTACATCAACCACTACACAAAACTATAACACATGATTTGGACATTTGCGACATTCGACACACGGCAGGCACATAAAGAAAGTAACTGTAACAAACAATACAAGGACATGCATATAAAAAACACACGACACAAATGATGAAGTTATCAATTATTAAAACCACGCAATGTCTCAATATGCCGCATCTTTTCCCGCAAAGATCGTTTAAGTAAGGGAGGTGAAGTTCGTCTCACAGAATGTCCATGTAGTCGGGGCCTCGGAGTTGGCTGCTCGAATAGGGGCTGGAGATTTGTTCTTGGCGTCGAGGTCTGATCTGTCCAATTCGTCAGCGTCTTCGTCCTCTTCGTCATCGTCGCCTACGTCGTGCCTTTCAGTGATTTCCATCTTAGCTTCTCTTTCATAACGCTCCATTCACTCGCCTTCTATTCCTAACTTCCATTCCTCATCGTACCGTCCTTGCCCCAGTCATCATCTCATCGCCTCTCATCGCTATCTCTTTGCACCGTTATGTTTCTTTTCCCTTCTGTCTCTCTACCATCTCGAGCTCATCGCATCGTATCTCTCTGACTCCCTTCGCATCGTATCTCTGACCCCCTTGTATCGTCTCGTAGTCCCTTTTTCTAGGACCCGACTCCACCCTACCGGGGCACCAAACCAATCGCCACTTTCGACGCGGCATATTTTCTTGTCAGGAGGAGTGTGTCGTCTTCGACGGCCGTTCCCGTGGCCCACATTGGTAGAAAACCCTCTCCCAAACAAATTCGAGCAAGTAACAATATACGAACTCAAGCCTCAGGGAGAGAGATGGGTGAGCCGGCCGATGACACTTTAATTAAAGGCGAACAATGGTCCCGATGCTTCCGGTACTTGGTGAGCGGATGCCCAGACCAAGTCTTAACGTTTCCATGCAGCTCGGTGTCTCGCGCGAAATTCTCCGTAGCCGCCGCTTCTTCGTCATTTACCGCCGCGGGCGGCCATCCGCGCAGAACGCAGTAATGAGCCCTGGAGCAACGGAGGCTGACGGAAAGTCATACTGGACCCGGCACAGGCGCTGCGGCAGCGTCGCATTCCCCGAACCAACAAAAGGTGCTCTGCTGCTCCCCCATGCCACAAATCTGAAGGGTGCGCGCGGATTACCTCCACCGTACACTGTCACGCGGTCTGTAGACGACAAGGCGCACCCGGTCCTTGTGTTTTTGCGGGGGATCCCGTGAGAATAGTAGAAATAATCCTTCCAGGTACTCCACTCCGGAATGCCCATTCGTTACACCGAAGGTTTTCTTTTGCCTTTTTTTATGCGTAGGTTTGAGAAACGAGCGAAAACATCTTGAAAGGACCGGGGTTCAGTCCGTGTTTGTGGGGACGTCACAATCCCTTCATCTTGCAGAAGAATTTTCCCAGCGGGAAAATTCAAACAAGAGAAATGCGGGCGCATAGCGCCTTCGGGTTGCGCAGCGAAATTGAGACATTGAGGCAGTCTTGGGAATACGATATGCGAACACAGCACACTTGTGATTCAGCCCTGGCGGCAGCGCGTCGCTGAGAGGAACCGATCTGTGATTGTCGCTGAATCATCACCCACCACGAAGTAGGTTGATTCCGTGTTTCTACCGCGCACAGCACACTTAAGACCTTCAGAATCACCGCAGAAACTCGTGGATGACGAGTGGAGAAAACACACACTGGTCACAGCTGCTCGTCGGATGGTTTGGCACGCAGCGTTCAGTCGTGTGTGCTGAAGGTTCACTACCATGCGAGCACAACACACACTTCACCTGCACTGTCCACTCTCGGCCCAACGAAACAGAGAATACACACATTTCAATACGCTTTCATTCCACACATGCACAATGACCGAGTAGAAATTATAGGACATAAAATGGCATACAACATTGCGGACTCTTATGACCCTAGCCGATCCCCGAGCGCTCAGCGTCTACCCGTTTGCAGACCTCTTCCCCGACTCCGAGTCCCGGACCCTCGTTAGATGGTCCGAACTTCCACCTACTCAACTCAGTCGCGGAGTGAGGCATGTGCGAAGCTATCTGACAAGACCACCGCTGCGCATGCCCGGGTTTGCTGCGGTGTACATCGAGTGTGCTGCAGTTCTTCTTTGGCCCCACAAAAACTACCCCGTTGCGATCTAGGCATTCCTTAATCTCATCTACTCCCTTTAACGTACGACCTACCACCATGTCGGCCAAGACTCCGACAACTGCATCTTCAGAAAACCCAGTCTCGTCCAACTCCATATCTGTTACTCCTACTGGTAATGCCTCATCGTCTCGTGGGACCTTCGACGTAGAAACCGCAGCTAAACCGTCTGTGTCCGCTCTAGTAACCTCGACAACTTTTGTTTCACCCAGTGGCACCGGCGTGCCAGCGTTCCCCCCAGACACACACTCGCCCAATGGCGGAACATCCTCCTTGATCACGTAAATTACATTACCCACATCCCCACACGGTGAGCCGTGACTCGTTTTTACGGAGCTTGTTTCCTCGCGAATATTTACGATCGCGATTGACCTCTGCGCGTCACCGTCGCGAGGAGGAGTTGCCTCTAGAATTCCAGATTCGAATTTTGTCACCATCTCCTTGTCTTTGTGAATGCGGCTGCCACCTGTCGAAGTCCACTTTCGTCGCCGGTACCGATAGAATTCTCGCCAAAAGTGACCAAACCTGCCACAGTTATAGCACCCGCCGGGATAAGGTAGCTGCTTCGGGAATTCCTGCCAATTCTGTTTCACCTTATTGCGTACTGCCAAGCTCTCCACAAGTTTTTCGAGGCGATCAAGGCGGCTATGCATCTCATGAACATCCGTGTCCTCTTCTACGTATCGAATGGGTAATGAATGGCTCCTCGACACTTTCTCATTCTGTTCCTCCTTGACCGCTATGGCAATGACCTCGTCAAAGGTTTTTGGGCCTCGAGAGAGAACAAATCTGCGGACCGGATCCCTCAGGCCTAAGAAAAAATGCGAGAGTAATTGTTCGGCTAGAATTTCGCGGCGCAGTGAAGCTTTCACCGGATCCTGACTATCGGAGCTTGCCAGGGTGGCGGTCCCGAGGATGCGCAAGCGACTCGCAAATGACCGCACCTCCTCATCTGCCCCCTGCCTCGCGTTTAAAAACCGCTCCGTTTTAAAGATAAGTGACTCCGTATCGAACCTCTTGAGGGCCAAATATTTGAACTCAGAAAAAGTTGAAGCCGCAGCGACACCATCATCCCACCACGCAAAATCATGCGCCGCGCCTACCATCTTGCATTGTGCTATGCAGACAAGCTCATTATCCCACCATCCAGCCAAGCGACCAACCTGCTCCAAAATTTTCAAGAAAACGCCAATATCCGGACCGGTATCACCTCCCGTGAATGATGGAACCATGTCCGCTACCTTTAACGTGCTCATTTCTAGTGGGTCGTCTCTGTCGGTCATGTTGGTAGCCTGTTCGTTCATTTTGCTGCCTCTCCTTCCCTAGTACGAGGGTGAAATCTCGCACTGTTGCCCCAGCAGTAATCCCACCGCTGGCACCACTTGAGACGTCCCCCGCTACGCCACCGATTACGAAAGAGAAGGAAGACCACTCAGCCCCTTTTTATCCGGTTCCCTCTTGGATACGTGTCTCAAACACTTCTCACATACAGGGATTCGTGCTGGGGCCGGGAAGTAAGAGACGCTAAGACCTGTTCCTGTTTACTGATTCATTTATTTATTATTAACTTAGAGCATCGTATACTGCGTACATCAACCACTACACAAAATTAAAACACATGATTTGGACATTTGCGACATTCGACACAGGGCAGGCACATAAAGAAAGTAACTGTAACAATACAAGGGCATGCATATAAAAAAACACACGACACAAATGATGAAGTTATCAATTATTAAAACCACGCAATGTCTCAATATGCCGCATCTTTTCCCGCAAAGATCGTTTAAGTAAGGGAGGTGAAGTTCGTCTCATAGAATGTCCATGTAGTCGGGGCCTCGGAGTTGGCTGCTCGAATCGGGGCCGAAGATTGGTTCTTGGCGTCGAGGTCTGATCTGTCCAATTCGTCAGCGTCTTCATCGTCTTCGTCATCGTCGCCTACGTCATGCCTCTCAGTGATTTCCATCTTAGCTTCTCTTTCATAACGCTCCATTCACTCGCCTCCTATCCCTAACTTCCATTCCTCATCGTACCGTCCTTGCCCCAGTCATCATCTCATCGCCTCTCATCGCTATCTCTTCACACCGTTATGTTTCTTCTCCATTCTGTCTCTCTACCATCTCGAGCTCATCGCATCGTATCTCTCTGACTCCCTTCGCATCGTATCTCTGACCCCCTTGTATCGTCTCGTAGTCCCTTTTTGTAGGACCCGACTCCACCCTACCGGGGCACCAAACCAATCGCCACTTTCGACGCGGCATATTTTCTTGTCAGGAGGAGTGTGTCGTCTTCGACGGCCGTTCCCGTGGCCCACATTGGTAGAAAACCCTCTCCCAAACAAATTCGAGCAAGTAACAATATACGAACTCAAGCCTCAGGGAGAGAGATGGGTGAGCCGGCCGATGACACTTTAATTAAAGGCGAACAATGGTCCCGATGCTTCCGGTACTTGGTGAGCGGATGCCCAGACCAAGTCTTAACGTTTCCATGCAGCTCGGTGTCTCGCGCGAAATTCTCCGTAGCCGCCGCTTCTTCGTCATTTACCGCCGCGGGCGGCCATCCGCGCAGAACGCAGTAATGAGCCCTGGAGCAACGGAGGCTGACGGAAAGTCATACTGGACCCGGCACAGGCGCTGCGGCAGCGTCGCATTCCCCGAACCAACAAAAGGTGCTCTGCTGCTCTCCCATGCCCAAAATTTGAAGGGTGCGCGCGGTTTACCTCCACCGTACACTGTCACGCGGTCTGTAGACGACAAGGCGCACCCGGTCCTCGTGTTTGTGCGGGGGAGCCCGTGAGAATAGTAGAAATAATCCTTCCAGGTACTCCACTCCGGAATGCCCATTCGTTACATTGCTGAAGGTTTTCTTTTCCCTTTTTTTATGCGTGGGTTTGAGAAACGAACGAAAACATCTTGAAATGACCGGGGTTCAGTCCGTGTTTGCGGGGACGTCACAACAGAAATGAACAGGTAGGTCCCCGATGGTACATCAAGTGTTAGTGAACACCTAAGCCTTATATAGTGAGACGCCCACGGGACAGCTTTATGCTCTCTAATAGCAGAGTACATAGTACTCTAAATCGCCACCGACTTTTTTTAAAAACACGGTGAAGGTCGTTCACGTTTCGTGCCCCGAATGCGAATGCATTCAGCAAGTAATTTTTGTTGATACGGCCTCATCAAGGGTCAGGACCACGGGACGGCTTTCACCTCTCTTTTAGGGGAAGAATGCCAAGTACTCTAATACTTACCCACTTTCAGCATCAAAGCTCCTGAAGCCGTGGGTCTGTCCCTCCTAGCTCATCGTGGCGCGTGACCACCTAGTTCGATGACTCGTTCAGCAGGTGCCGACAGACAGATGGTATTCTTGCTGACGATCGAGTCTATGTACTCCCTTTCACACATTATGTGTGGAAGGTGCGTATTAGAATAACAATTAATATGACTGTAAAAGTGAGTGAAGGAACACTTACAGTTCCAAGTGGAAGATCGGCGCTAGAAGTGCTTCTATGCGTACGGAAGCGATTGCTCTCATTGCTCAGCAGTCTGTTAGAGCAATATTCTGCTGTTTGCGACATACGTAATTAGAAAACGTCAGTTAAGAAATTAAAAAATAGCCTTTAATGAAGAAAGGAAGGGACAACCATAACCGATGAAATATGCTCTATCAAACGAACGGTCTAGTTGGCAGCTTCAGCAAGGTCGACATGTGCCATGCTGTTTCGTTCAGTTTCTGTTTCGAATGTTATGTGGTGCCTCGTGGGGTAGTGTTGTGCACAGTATACATATATGTGTAAATAAATCAGTTGGTGACAGTCTCTTGTTCCCGGTGAACGTGTTTCCTCTGTCGGCGCTCCGCGCCGTAGTCGTGGGTGGCTGCGGCAGGTGGCGTGCTGCGACTCCTCGTTCCTTCTTTGTCGCCGTCGCGGCCAACCAACCTCGACACAACAACGGCGACGAGGATGAGATTCACTCGATTATAATGAAACTCTGTTCAACTTCAGCTGACCAGACAAAAGGCTGTCCCTGCCGAAGTAGGATGTGAAGTGGCTCAGTCACATCTGCATTATGTGACACAAATTTTGCAGAGTAACCAACAAGATCAATAAATGACTGCAGCGATGTGGCATTAGTAGGACGTGGTGCATTCACAATGGCCTGAACTTTTGAATCAACAGGAGTTATGCCGCGGGAACTGATCTTGTGGCCTGAAAATTGCAATTCACTCACAGCAAAAGTACACTTGGTATAAGGTTCATGCCGCATTCGCTAATGTGGGAAAGAACTGCATGTAAGTTTGCATCGTGTTCTTGGCAATTTAGACCCCATACCAATATGTCGGTCGAGTAGCACAGTGCACGTTTGCAACCTTTAGGTGTTATAGACATCATTTTCTGAAACACAGCAGGGGCAGACGCAAGCCCAAAGCACACACGGCGAAAACGAAACAGCCCATCGTGCGAAATATATGTTGCAAAGTCTCTACTGCACTCAAAAAGTTCCACTTGATGATAAGCGGACGCAAGGTTCAACTTAGAAAGGCATACCACCCCGGACAGCTGTTGAAGAAGTTCTTCAATGTTTGAAAGTGGGAACACGCCGATGACGATTGCCTTGTTTTGTTCATGTAAGTCCACGCGCAGGCGCAGAGAACAAGCCTTTTTTTTAACAATGGCGACGAGGTGAAGTACGGAAAGTTTCTTCCGTAGTCTCTTTTCTCCGGTGCGCCTCCGCACTTCTATACTGTTCGACGCTACTTCGGCGCTTTCCCGCCATCGCGTCTTTGTTTTGCCGAGCGGCAACGTCGCATCGTGCGATCCTGTCTTCGACTCTGTGCGCTTTTAAATGCGAAGCATTTCTTAGCAAACTTCGGTGACGCTGAGCGTATCTATCTATCTATCTATCTATCTATCTATCTATCTATCTATCTATCTATCTATCTATCTATCTATCTATCTACCTACCTACCTATCTATCTATCTATCTATCTATCTATCTATCTATCTATCTATCTATCTATCTATCTATCTATCTATCTATCTATCCGCGTACGACGTTTAGCTCTCCTGGCCGTTTCAATACCGGGATCGATACCAAACTTGGTATGTCATTACGTGATTGTATGACGAGTGTATGTGACTAATCATAACATGAAAATAATCACGTGTATGGCTAGAAAGTCATAATTTACATTTCATGGTCTTGCTGCTCTCGCAGTGGTTTCGTTCACAAGGACATGTTGCAGAACTGGTATGGTATGACTTGACGGCATAACAAACGCAAGCGACAGACCCTAACGTAGAAATGATGATATCCTTGTCATGCAAGTCATGAGTCATGACTACACGCCACGCTCAGCGTGCGCTCGTGGTCGTTCCGCTAGCTTCACGTATACCAAATTTGGTATTACGGGACGTGAATGGATGGCGAAGTTATGTGACCAGTGCAAACATCAAAATCATGAGATGCGTGTCATGTATGGACATGACTACATGTCACACTTAAGACACCAATACACTTAGACGAGACCCGGCGCGCGTGCGCACCGGCGTTCGTTTCGTCGCGTCACGAGGGCGATGCCCCGCAAGGCGCCGATCAGCCTGCCTTATACTCACGGGCGCGCGTCGCGCTGCGCTGCATAGACACATGCGCGTTTGAGCGCGGCCGGCGTCCCTCCGTCACGAATAAAGGCAGACGCAGTGCTGTCTTGGTAACGTCAACAACGCGAAATGCACCAAGTTTCATTTCGCGCTGGTTGCCACTGGGCCGCGCCGACGGGCGCTGGTCACGCCTGGCGTCAGACAGTGCTAGCGTTTCGCTAGCGCAGCGTCGCTTTGCCCAGCATGCACTCACGTCAACATTTACGTCGGAGTGTATTGGCACATTAATTATGCACTCGTGGCTGTTCCGCTAGCTCCCCATATAGCAAATTTAGAATGAGGTGACGTGAATAGATGATAAAGGTAAATGACACGTTCAAACATAATATTCATGACATGGAAGTCATGTACGGCATAATGTACCTCCGCCTCGTAACGTTGTGCTCATTTTAAAGTGGCATATGAACCTTACTCTTCCATGCTTCGCATATCATAGATTCCCACTGTACGTGTTCGCGTTTCTCTTTTAAATGCGAAGCATTTCTTAGCGAACTTCGGCGACTTTGTATCTATCTATCTATCTATCTATCTATCTATCTATCTACTTATCTATATATCTATCTATCTATCTATCTATCTATCTATCTATCTATCTATCTATCTATCTATCTATCTATCTATCTATCTATCTATCTATCTATCTAGCCGCTTACGTTTGGCTGCTCTCGTGGTCACCCCCTCAGCTTGGTAGATACCCGCCGTATCATACGACTCACCTGTTCGCTGGTGCGTCTGAGGCCTGCTATTCTGCCCTTGGGATGCAAGGATGATGTGAGGTGAAGCCCTAGAATCCGAATATTTTGAACTGACGGGACGGGCCCGGACGGAAGAAAAATTTGAGGCGGCGGTAGCGGAGAGACTGAAAGAAGAGCTGATTTAGCTGGAGAGCACTCCAGGTCGCATGAACCAGCGTAGGTGTCCGCCAGAAGGGCAGCCTTTTGCAGGCGTTCTTCGATTTCCGCTAAGGAGCCGGTGTTGGTACAGATTGTGATATCTTCCGCATATAGTGCGTGTTGTATTCCCTCGACCTCGCTTAGAAGAGAGGCGAGGTTCATCATCGCCAGGTTAAAACGCACAGGAGACAGGACTCCTCCTTGAGTGCACCCCGCGTGCCTAATAGGTACGGGCTGTGTTCAGTGGACTTGAGGCGAATGAAGGCGGTGCGATGTGAAAGAAAGGCGCGAATATAGTTGAAATTCTTCTGCCCACAGTTTGTGGTAGACAGGTTAGTGAGTATAGTGCTGTTTTGACGTTGTCGAACGCCCCGCGGAGATCGAGTGCGAGCACGGATTTATCGTTATGGCGCATAGTAGTCGGCTCTGTGATATCGTGTTGAAGCTGGAGCAGGACGTCCTGCGCCGACAGATGCGGGAGAAAGACAAACATTGTGTCGGCAAAGGTCCTCCTGGCCTCCAGGTTGGCGGAAAGGCGTTCGCGAACCATGGTTTTCATGAGTTTGCCAGCGCAAGACGTAAGATGGGTCTCAGTGCCTCGATACTAACCGACTTTGTCAATTTGGGTATGAATGTCCCGACCGATATAATCCATTCCGTTGGAAGTGGAGAGTTGTCCAATATCGAATTTATAAGGTGGAGTAATTAGAGGTGTGCTTAGTCGGGAAGATTTGCCAGGAGCGATACTGTGATTTTGTCGCGTCTAGGGGCTGTGCCCCGTCGCAATTTCGTGAGTGCAAATCGTAAATCGGAAAGCGTGTATGGGGCGTCTAGGTCGGTGTTAGGGGCGCCGGAATACGTATATGCTGGGCCTGCGGGATCAATTTTGCGGCAGATGTAGCGGTCACAAAGTTTTCGTGCGAGTTGATCCGTAGTGTCCCTAAAAGGCATGCAGAGCATGGCGGAGCTGGCGTTGCGTTTCTCACCTGGTGGTGAAGGGATCGAGAAGACTTCAAAAGAGTCGCCACGCGCTCTTAGAGCTCATCTGGTTTGCAGTCTTCGAACAGGTGTCTGCCCAGATAGCATCGGAAAGTTGGGCAGAGTATGCGGCCGCCTCTGTAGTGAGCGCCTCAATGCGAGCGCGAAGTTTTCGATTGAGTTTGTTGCGTTTCCAGCGCCTTACGAGCCCGCGGTGAGCGTGCCAAAGATGTAGGAGGTGTGGATCGATTGCAGGAGTCAAATTAGAGGTTACAAGGGCGCGAGCGTTCGCTGGTTTCTAATGGAGGGCGTATGATGTCCACGCTGCATATTCGGTCGAGGAGAGGGCAGCGGGGAATGGTTGCATTCTGAACTGAGTCCAATCGGCGAGACGGGCTTGTCCCTAGTGTTGGCGCATTTTCTGCTGCTGGTGTGAGCGAAATGCGGAGTAAAAAGTGATCACTGCTCAGGGTTTCATCTGAATTTTCCCATGTAGCATCGCGGATGTAGCGGGTGAGGGAGAGGTCGGGGCATGTGCCTCGCGTGACCGAGTTGCCGGAACGTGTGGGTTGTGCCGGATCGGTAAGAAGCGTGAGGCTCAGCGAGGAAATGAGCTCCTTGAGCTCTCTGCCCCGAGCCTTCTCGTAGGGGTAGCCCCAGTGAGGGCTGGGGGAATTGAAGTTCCCGACAATCACCAGTGGTTGTTGGGCCGCTATACGCAGCGCCCGATGAAAGAGATGCGCAAAGGAAGCCCTCGCAAGGCGAGGGGTACAGTACAAGTTTAAGATATGTATCGATGGTTGGCCCCTCCGCTGAGACAGCACTGATATCATGCAGTAGTCGTAAGGAAGATCCAGATCGAGGTCAATCTGTATCGCTGTGTAAGCTTTATGCACGAGGAGGCATGTGGTGGTGCCGCCTACAGAGGAGCAGTATCCAGAAAGGGACGGAGCAGGGCCCGATTCTTGGAGCGCCAAGACGGCCGGCTGAGAGCCAAGTGAGCTGAGGAAAAGGGAAAGATGTGACCGCTTTCGCCTCTTCCCGAAGCCTCCAGAGTTCCACTGTATGATATCGAATTTAGACGCAATATTTGAACGGGACGTACGGTTGGGAGCCGTCGTGACTGTCTTAGGTTTTAGATTTGGTCCTCCATGTTCCGCTCGGAATCTTCAGAGGCTGGATTGCCTGACGGTGGGATGGTGGTAGCCCCTTTACGAGGACGCCGTGGAGCTGCACCCTCACTGCTCACCGAGCAGGAGCGGGAACGCGATGCCTTGGGTTGAAACTGAGGTATCGCTCAGGCTTGAATAGCCTGAGTAACCTCTACTACTATGCACTGGACAGAGAAGCTAGTGAGGAGGTGATTAATCGAAGCTTCGACGCGCGTAAGGCGTTCCTCTATGCGCAGGACGCGCTCCTCGCAGGGGAGAGTTTGGTTAGCGGGCAAGAGAACCTGAGGTGCCCCAGGAGCCTCAAGAGCTTCTGGAAAGATGCGGCACCGGTTCCGAATGCTGGAGTACACATGGCTGCTTGAGCAGGCGGTTTAATGGGAGAGGACTTAGCGTGAGGACTAAGCTTGGACGTAGCTGGCGTAGCCGCCTGGACAGAGGAAGCAATACCGGATGGCCTCTCAGTACACTGTTGTTGGGGTTGAAGTTTCTTATTTAGGTATTCGAGTTGTTTAGTCAAAAGAGAATTTTGCCTTTTAAGTGCCGCAACATGCTGGCGAAGGGCCCCAAGTTCGGGAGAAGGACGATCGAGAGAAGGGGGTGAGGGAGGCTTAGAAGCAGCATTACCTGCCCAACTGCTGACCTGAGGTACCGCCGCTGGTGCGTCGAGCAGTGGGAATGCCTGAGTGTCGGCGTGGATTGGTGAACCCGACTGATGCAGATTGGTGCCGCTGTCTGGTTGTGACGAAGTTGAGGTGGTCTCTCGAGGAGATGTTGAAGGCTGCTTGTGTTTCCGATATTTCGCCATGCAGCCACTGGTCCCAGTCTCATGGATTCCGTGGCAGAAAAGGCACTTGGGGTGGCAGTCATGGGCATTGAGACCTGCAGGAGCGGTGGCCTCCGCGGGTCTCAGTCCTTCCGATTGGCCCACGCGTTTGTGACCAGTCGCGTCCTCTACGCCTCGCCTTACCTTCGCCTGCGTCGTCGACACGAGTACCAGCTGGACGTCCTTCTTCGTTCAGTATACGAACACGCTCTGGACTTGCCTACTGCAACTTCCAACAGCCGATTCGCGGCTCGGGGGGTACACAACACCTTTGTAGAGATGCGCGAAGCTCATCGCGGCTACCAAATCAATCGACTGTCGCAGACGCCTTCAGGGCGCCGTCTTCTACACAGACTTGGCCTTTACCCGATTCTGACCAAGACCCTCTGCAGCTGGTACCAGAGTTCTGGCATCAAAAGCTATGGGTGGAACCTCTACCCCGTAATATGAACCCGGACCTCCATCCGGGCCGTAGACTAGCACGCGCCGTAGCCCTTCATACGTGACACTCCGATCATCCTGGTGTTTTCTACGTGGACGTCTCGGGTCCCTCCCCCTCGGGTCACTTCACGGCGGCCGTGATTACAGAGGGCAAACACGTCGATGGCCTCTCCTTTCGAGCAGACACCGTAACGCACGCTGAAGAGGTTGCCATAGAGTTGGCCACCTCTCCCCCTGCCTCGCGCACCATCCTGACGGACTCGCGCTGGGCCTGTTCTCAGTACCTTCAGGGTTTCATTGTCCCGCTGGCGGCTTGCCTTGGCGCTTTAACCCTCATCCCATTCGTATAGCCTGGACCCCAGGCCACTCGGGCCTGCCCGGCAAGAGGCGACAAATGCTGCTGCCCGCGCTTCTCCTATCCGGGCCGTTGCCCCTTCTTGTCCCGAGACGGAATCTGGCAACACCAACCTGACGCGTTCTCGCGAAGTTTTGGCTTATTACCAGGCTTCGCACCGCCTCTACTCGGACCCCGCACGCGGTCTGGAGAAAGCGGACGAACGACTGCTATGCCGCCTGCAGACGAACACCTTTATCAGTCCGGTGGTCGCCAGGCACTTTTTGCCGGAAATCAATGGCACTTGCTCGACCTGTCATTTCTTTGCTGACACATATCACGTCGTAGCATCGTGCCCAGTTAATCCCGTCCCTTTCTCATCCCCTTTCCTTATCCCAACTAGAGAGGCTTGGGAGGAGCACCTGCTCGGCTGCTCTACCTTGGCTGCGCAACGCTCCTTGGTGAAGTGCGCACGGGGAGCTTGCAGCTCCACTGGCGTCCCGGAATAGGGTCTGGCCACTCTAGCACGCTGATGCGCCACGTCGGCATTCTCTACTAAACTTTTTCTGAAATAAATGTTTTTTACCACCACCACCTTAACTTGGCGTGAACCAAAATAAGCATGGGAGGATAAGATGGTTTGAAGATTATGACGCGCTGCTCAAGACTTCAATAATGTCCCAATCCCGTCACGTACGTCGTCAAATACGTCCCGCCAGACAGTGGCGCATACCCACGGGCGGGTATGTGCCGCTCGTATGTGGGTATGTACCACAGGTGATTCACGCTTTGTATCTACACAGGAACGACAAGAACACACATGGGCAATTTCAACGTGCGAGCGTCAAGAAATAACCAAAATCGGTAGCGTCAGCCCGATGAATACAAAGAATAAATGTCGAGGTCCAAGCTGGAATCAAACCCAAGCATTCTGCGTGGCAATGAAGTATTTTACCACAGCTATGCCAGGCCTCGGAACTACTTTTCAAATAGACGTAAATCATCGTGAAACGTCATAGTGGCTGCATTGCTGCCTACCCAATTTTTTATACACTAGACATGTGCTCCTTTCATACATTTGTCACGTCCAGTTTAAGACAATTGTGGTTAGTTACCATGTGCTGAAGTTGATTTATGTGGAGTGTTTGGGCTCAGCATCCACGCGAGCATCAGTGCTTTATATCAGCTTTTGGCGTTGCTAATACGTATGTTCCAGTTGGCATCGTTGCGCAAGTGCAAAGAGCTGGTTAAATAAACATCTGCAACTCTTCAACATATGTCTGTGCGTGCAACGTTTGTACATATATTTAACGTCATTTCATGACGTACCACACAATAAAAAGTTGCAACGCGGTCACTTACCCTCCGCATGCTTCGCATAACATCGATTTCTAGGTACATGGGATCTTGCCGAATTTTTCGTGTTCGGTTTCTTTTTTCCTTGGTCTAGAGTTTTAAATGCGAAGCATTTCGCAGCGAACTTCAGCGACATTGAGCGTATCTATCTATCTATCTATCTATCTATCTATCTATCTATCTATCTATCAGCCGCCTACGACTTTTAGTTCTCCGGGCCGTTTCAATGGTATTGATACCAAACTTGGTATGGCATAACATGATTGTACGAAGAACATATTTGACTAGCCATAAGAAGAAAATCATGACATTGATGCTATAAATGTCATGATTTACATTTCGGGGTCCTGCCGCTCTTGCGGTGGTTTAGTTCGCAATTGCATGTTGCAAATCTGCTATTGTATGAAATGATTGCATGGCGAACACAAGCGACAGACCCTAACACAAAAATCATGACATGCGTGTCATGTAACAACATGACTACATGCCACGCTCATAATGCCCATCGTAGCCATTTCGCTAGCATCACATATACCAAATTTGAAATTACAGTACGTGAATGGATGACAAAGGTATGTGATTGGTGAAACATGGTAACTATGAGATGCGTGTCATGTAACAACATGACTACATGCCACGCTCATGATGCGCTAACGGCCGTTGTACTAGTTTTACTTATAGCAAATTTGGTATTACGGGACGTGAATGGATGACGAAAGTATCACACCGGAGCAAACATGTTTATACATGGAGCAAACATGTTTATACATGAGATGCCTGTTATGTAACAACATGACTACATGCGCTCGCGGCCGTTTCGATAGCTTCACATGTACCAAACTCGGTACTACACGACGCGAACAGACGACATAGGTAAATCACACATCCCAACATGATAATCACGACATGGTGTCACGTAACAACATGATTATGCGCTCGCAGCCGTTTTGTTAGCTTCACATATGTCAAATTTGGTATTGCGTGACGCCAATGGATGACGAAGGTATGTGACTGGCGCAAACATGATAATCATGAGATGCGTGTCATTTGAGAACATGACTGCATGCCACAGTCAAGGCGCTAATATATTTTGACGTTGCGTGGTGCGCGTGCTCGCCAGCGTTCATTTCGTCACGTCACGCCTGCGTCGCCCCGCCAGGCGCCGGTCCTGCCATATACTCGCTAAGGTCCCTAGATGAAACAAGGTAGCGTCACTCATTGTTCTCGAGCCATCCTCCTCACTCTCTCGATTACCCCTCTTTTTCTCTGCCTTCCGCGTCTGTAATTGGTGCATTACTTGCACGTGATCTTGCAAATGGCTGGTGGTGTTATTTATTATTATGCAAAAGGTTCAAAACGAGTACGCATGCGCATGTGGCTCCAGCCGGATTCTCGCCGTGACCAAAGACAAAATCATAGCCAAACATAAACTGAAGAGGAAGAGCGTTTCGGTGTGCGCTAAGTCAACCAAGATTGTTTCGCCATGCTCGTTCAATGCAACATCTGCATTTTTCAGCAATGCTGCGTTGCCGTAAACAACAGAAAATGGTTTCGCTCTCTTCAACTTACCTCGTGCTTTCCGAGATGAAGCGCACCATGAAGTGCAACTATGAACCATTTCACGCGAATGCTTTCGTGCAACTCCGTCAACGTATGTCGACGCGGATCTGCGAAGCGAGTTCACTTGTCGGTTTTTATTGAAACGCCAGGCGCGCGTCTAATGCGTGTCTAGTGCATGCCAGTTGGTACAAATACATGTGGGTATGCACGTATACAGAGCAGCTGTAGGTTGTAATCAACGCACCTTCAGAAACATTTCACTCTTGACCAGTTCCCGCTTGAGCCGAAACGCGCTGCTTCGAGACACCTCACCAGTAGAACTCTCAGTTTTCAGGAAGTTACCAGCACCGCATCAGAATCACTTGGCATCACGATTGTCCAAATGGGCACATTTTAAAAAAAAACGCCATCGCAGTGCTGCTGGACGAGTGTTCGTACCAGCCTGGTCGTAGTTTTTTTTTCTTGCGTGTGCACAAGCCGGTTGTAATCAATCGCCACAACGTCACGCCCTGTGGCCACTTACAGGATCCAGCAAGAAGCACGTTCACTGTGTCACAGCACGAACAAAACACAATCGGAGAAGTGGACTAGTTAGAACTGGACGAAATACCGCGGCCGTGGAACTAAAATGTACTACGCGAGACGCCATGGCTAGTGGTGTAAAGTATAGAACTGCACAACGTTGCCGGTTGAGTAACGCACATCCCGCTTGCTCTTGTGTTGTGCCGTTTATGTTCATAAAGGTAACTGTTTATTCTACGTCTTATTTCATTCCATTTTGTTTCATTTACATCTATTCAACGTAGCAACAGAACCCAAACATTCGCTTTTGGATGAAAGTTTTAAACCTTCTAGGGGGCGCTTCAGGCAAATAAGCGAGGAGGAAAAGGGAGGGTGTCGCTACCTTGGAAACTTGTTTCATCTAGGGACCTTAATACTCGCAGGCGCGCGCCGGGATACGTTGCTATGACGCATGCGCGTTACAGCTCGTCCGGCGTTCCTCCGTCAAGAAAAGAGGGAGACGCAGTGTTGTCTAGGTCACGCGTCGGCACGAAATGCAGCATGTCGCATTTCGCGCCGATTGTCATCGGGCCGCGCTGACGGACGCTGGTCGCGTTTTGCTAATGTATAGCGTTGCTGTGCTCAGCGTGCGTGCGCGTCAACGCTACATTGTAGCATATTGGGCACTTCATGATGCACTCTCGGCCGTTTAGCTAGCTCCACATATGCCAAGTGTGGTGTTGCGGGACGTCAATGAATGACTAATTATACCACTGGTGCAAACGTAATGATTCCGACATGCGTGTCATGTAAGAACATGACAACATACCACGCTCACAGCGTGCTCGCAGCCGTTTCACTATCTCCACATTTACTAAATTTGGTATTACATGACGTGAATAGATGAAGAAGGTAAATGACACATCCGACTTTGATAATCATGGCCCAGAAGTTATGTACGGCATCATTTACCTCCACCTCGTAACGTTGTGCTGATTTTAAAGTGACATATCAGCATTTCTCTTTCGTGCTTCGCATATCATCGATTCTCACTGTACGTGGAATCTGCCAATTTTTTTCTGGTTGCGATGGCGTCTTGATACCTCTACTGCTTTTTCTCTCCACTTCCAAAGATCCGCCGATCCCTTGGGCTCATTGAACGTTCTTTTTGGAAGCGTACGTGGATGCTGTCTGGGAAGACGCCCGCAAGCCAGAGCGGCCGAAGGCCCTGCTGCTTAACGCGTTGGGCCACACCAGCCTGAAGCTCTATCAGGCTGTGAACTTCGCCAACGTGTCAGAGACGCCTGCGTCGTGTGAAATATTCGAAGCTGCAGTCGCTTTGTTCGATGGCCATTTAAAAGATGTGTCCTGCGATTATGTCTCGCGCCTCCGCTTCCAAGAGCGTCTTCAGCACCCCGGCGAGCCTGCTGTGGTCTTCATCACTAGTCTCCGGTCGTTGGCCACGTCCTGTGGGTTTGGAGTGCTCGAAAACGGCATGATCAGACAGCAAATTTTTTATTGGCGTCGCATCTGACAATGTTCATGGCTGGCTCTTTAAAAAGGCTTGTCCATCACTCTTTCAGAAGCTCTCTCGGTTGCGCGAGAGAATGAACCAATGCGCGTGCAGTTAGAGCAGTTCGCTCCGTGTTCGGTTCTGCACCTTTCCGATGGGGGCCGCCGCCCATTAGCTTCACGGGTCACGCTAACATGGCAGTACTTTTTCTTCGTTTCGGCGGGAAGGCCAAGATGGCTCCCCTTCGCTCCAGCTTCAACGCGGCGATCAACATGGCCACCCTTCCGCCTCGCGGGGCCGAGGAGGCCGCCAAAAGGGCACGTCCGTGCCTTCGACTTCACCTTTTCAAGCCCCCTGCTTGCCCGGCTGCAAAGTCGACCAGTATCTCGGATGGGCGAGCTGCTGCAGATCTATCAAGCAGCTGTGGGACCGGTGCCTCCAGCCATCCCTCTTTCCCCGCCAACAGAAAAACCACTGGCTATCAACACTGGTCCGGGAGGGCTCTCAAGCGTCGTTCATCAATTTACGCACTCAAGCAGTTTTCTGCCTCCTAGATAGAGGAAGAGGTGGCTGAAAGGCTTATTCCGTACACGGACGGCTCCGTCATCCTAGACACAAGCTCAGCCACAGCTTCCTGCGTTATGCGAGCCCTTTTTAGGACGGCCTCCTGCAGTCTGCCTTTTGTGGCCTGTTGTACCGCTGCACAGACGGCCGGTCTCTACCTGGTAGTTGACCTCCTGGAAGCAAGCCCCCCCCCCCAATATGCCCCGTGGCTGTCGCGTGCGAATTAAGAGGTGCGTTGCTGGCATTGGCAAAGCCGGAACGGGCAGGCTTCGCAACGCTGGTGCTCGTCACCAAACTACATGCCCTCCTTACCAGTGGCATTGATGTTTCTCTGCACTGGGTCCCATCTCATGTGGGAATCCAGGGAAATGAGCAGGCTGACGCACTGGCGAAAGAAGCACATCACTCCGCCGTCCCTGTGTGCCATACCGTGGTCGCCTCAGACTTTTAGAAGCTTACATTGAGGAGGCTGGTGCAACGCTGCTACCCTAACGATCGTGTTGCAAGGATGGAGCCACCAACGCGGCAGTCTGACCAGGGTTTCACCAGGACGGAGAGGTTCCTGCTACTTCGCTTACGCATCGGCTGCTCCTGGCCTGCGGCCCGGCGTCATCGGCTTGGCAGAGCCCCGTCTCCTGCGTGCAATGCGTTCGGGACAGATGAAACCATCGAGCACCTGTTGTGTGTTTGCCCAGCGCTTCGCACACAAGGCGACGTCTTGCTTACCGCACTCCGTCGCAACGGTCTGCCCGTGGCTACACAGAGGGACCTTCTCTTTCCTGCATGGTACCACACCCAGGTCTTTAATGCGGTTCTTCGCTTCCTTGAGGACGAGGACTAGACAACACGCTGTAGAAGCCGTCCGCCACTTCTTCGTCATGGACGCCATTTTTCTTCTTTTCTCTTCTTCACAGCTTTAATGCTATCTCTCCCTCCCCCCTACAGGCACTGAGCTGTGCTCCCAATTAGGGCTGCAGACGTTACGTCTTTTCTTTTCCTAACCCTCTCTCTCTCTCGCAGCTTTTCAAGGCCAGCAGCGAGCTCCGAGCTCTCTCAAACATTCTTCTGCACAATCGCCGCCTGTCTTTTGCTTCCGTTGTGGATCAGTTCACCACTTAGCGAATTTCGCTCAGTGTCCTACTTGTCTCGCGTGCGGTAAACGCGGACATTTTCAAGCCATCTCAATTCGGCCTCACGTCAAGATGCAGTCACTTTGCCGACCTCGAGTAGCCACCAAACAAACACGATCACTGTTTTAAATGTGGCTGGTCGCCACACAACGTCTGAGACGCCATTTGTGGAAATGGCACCGGTACAGGCGTCCGCGCCGCACACTCAAACATGTCTGTGACTGCGTGGACATCCTGTTTCTGAGGAGGGGATAATTTGATGTGGTAGTTGCCTGGCTGTTGCAATGTTGTGTGCATGTTATACATTTTTATTCTTCATTCTGCACTGTGCTGCGTGTATATTTGTTAGTGTACATGTGCTTTGCTTCTTATTTTATTCTCATTTTAGTGTGTCTTGTGTTCTTCGATGTCTGGACTGATTGGAAGTTCTCGTTCTTGTACACAGTTTACTAAGAGTTCTTGTGCTAGGGCTTGTTATTCTACGTGCTGTGTATTCTTTAAAGTGCTGCGTATACGGTTCTGTTGTATTTTCCCATGAGTATTTTTTTGAGGGAGGGTATGATGTTGCGTCATGCTGTTTTGTTCAGTTTCGGTTTCTGTTTCGAATGTTATGTGGCGCCTCGTGTGGCAGTGTTATGACTATAAATGTGTTTGAAACAGGACATCACTAACGAAGCTTGTTGTTTGAGTTGCTTCCTAATATCCCGAAAAGGAAACCAACGAAAGACACGAAGACAGCAAAGGAGGACAACCACAGAGAGCGATCCCTGAACTTCGAACACAATGTTTATTGCAGAAAGCCCACCCACACACAAACCAACAACGCGTGCATAAACTGGCTATCTGAGTCATTTAGCAGTTGCACACCTAACACTGCACAGGTGTTTAGGTGTTAATTTCATGAAACAGAAAAATATTGACGCCACCATGAAATCACTATGTAGCAACGCGAATTCCTTATCTGTAAGGAAAACTAATGGATGATTTACGCATGACGCTTTGTCATGTTTAGTTTTAATTTGAAGTCTTTAAGTACTTTACATTCAAGCTTAGTTTTTATTCCTTTGCCAATGACACTTATAGATTTGAAATCAGGGACGCACACCTTTTATTCCTTTGCCAATGACACTTATAATTTGAAATCAGTTACGCAGAGCCTTTGGAGTGCAGAGGTGAGCTTCCACCAGTACCTGTAGGGAGTAGCATGCGTTGTTCACGTAGCATGTCCTTGAAGCTGATCGGCCCTTCTGACCTTTTTAGGTATACGGCCGCATGACGAGGAAATCTCGAAACTTACGTACGTCTGCGCTGCAAAGGCTGTAGCTGAGCCCCTAATTCCAAATCAGGGGGCCATAAAAGAGGAATTGAGAAGTGAGATTAAACATGAAAGTGGCAATGCCTTTCGGCATAATAAAAAAGGCAAAATGACACATGTGATATGATCACTTACTTTTTATTCAACGGGTGCACGTGGCGCTGATGCTTTGGCATTTTGCAGAAATGAGCTGTTTGCAACACTTTGGCATGCTCAATTTTTGTCATTGTGCTGTTAAATTTGCAACGTTACTAGGCTCAGATAGCGCCCCGCTACGCTGGTATAGTGGCTAAAGTACTCGTCTGCTGACCCACAGGTCGTGGTATCGAATCACATTTTCGGTAGAGGCGAAAATGGGCCCGTGTGCTCGGATTTGAGCACACGTTAAAGAAGCCCAGGTACTCGAAATTTCCGGAGCCCTCCACTACGGCATCTCTCATAATCATATGTTGCTTTTGGGACGTTAAACCTCACATATTTATCTATCTTTATCTAGGCTCAGATAACGTATTTACGCATGCGCTGAAGGTTCATGCGTGTGGGGGCTTTCTTAAATATTTAGTTGTTAGTTCAGCACTTGTTAGTCCAGCGCTGAAGGTTCATGCGTGTGGGAGCTTTCTTAAATATTTAGTTGTTAGTCCAGCACTTGTCCTGTCTGGTACCTTCGCTGCTTTCGTGCTTTTGGTTAGTTTCTTATAAAGTATAGTACACTAAAGATCACGTTTATCATCATGCAAGTGACGTAACAATCATCCTCACACTCTTCCTCTTCTCCCAATGATTTTCCGTCATGCATATAAACGAGGAGGAGGAATAAATGAGGAAGGACAGGGAGGTTAGCCAGTTCTCAGACCGGCTGGCTACCCTGTACTGGGGAAGGGGGTAAGGGGGATAAAAGATGAGAGAAAAGAGACGTTGAAAAAAAAAAGAGAGAGAAAGTCATCAGACGATCCACGACGCTGTTTACAGTCTGTCTCTAAGACCACTTGCACGCAGAAAGCGCAACAACGCTCTCAATGCCTTGCGTGCAGAGGACGGTCTCGGCCAGTGTCCTAATACCCTTTCTTCCGACAATTGGCGATTGTCTATTCTATCTAAAGCTTTTGACAGTTCTTTTCTTGGCACGCTGAAGCGGGGACACTCGCAGAGAAGATGGGAGAAAGTCTCTGCGCAGCCACAGTTGTCACATGTCGGGCTTCTGGCCATTCCGATTCGAAACGAATAAGCATTTGTAAAGGCCACCCCAATCCACAAACGGCACAAAAGTGTCTCATATAAACGAAATGACTTCATCAACACATGACGTGATCAATTGCATCTGTGAGGAAGAAGATACCTTTCATCCACAAGCTATACAGGCTGATCAACCACTTTCATCAGGTTGTACAAGATAATCAAAAGATAATTTGAATTTTATATATAGCTAATAATATCGTAGCACGTAATTACTGAGACACAGGACAAAGGCAGGGGGAAAAGGGGAGTGCTAACTAACAAAATGTTATTTTGTAGAACGTATTTATATATATATATATATATATTGTCACGCAACAAGAGCCGTAGAGACCAGACAGAAATAGCGGAGCAGAAAGACACGAGCGTGTATCTTCAAACGAGGCGCTAACCACACCTCTTCTTCGTTCTCTTTGCCCTTTTTGGCTCGCTAGGGCTTGCCGGCTCACAACTCTAGGTGGCATTATTTCCCCTCTCATTAGAGCATCGACCCGATGCTTATATACAAGAGGACAGCAGGGCCGATAAGGAAAAAAAAGAGAGAAACGGTACCTTTAGTGCACAGGGCATATGCAGGTGCAAAAAAAATTGTCTGAGGTTGGTCATAAGAGATAAAACTATTAACAGAGTTCACATTTCGTTCGAGACCCAACGGACATTGTAAAAAAACAAAAATGTTTGCTGCCCGGGCACAATAAGGCGAGTATCACAGCGTAATATAAGGTTTTAAGCGGACGACATGCACAATCTCTGTTCGTGGTGATTGACGCTGGGTCGTTGCCGAGCCTCCGTCTCGAATAACATCGTAGTTGACCTCGTTTAACCGCCGTAATACTCTGTAGGGTCTGAAGTACTTGCTCTGGAGTTTTTCGCTCTGACCTCGCCGTCTAACAGGAGTCCAAACCCACACTTGGTCGCCAGGTATATGATAGGAGACTTGTCGATGGTGGATATTGTACCTTCGGGTGTCTTCACATTGCTGCGATCTTATGTGCACGCGAGCTAATTGACGTGCTTCCTCTGCACGCTGAATGTAATCGTCGACATCAGGAGTTAGTAGCTCGTGCTGGTTGATATCACAAGAAATCGTGGCGTCTAGCATGGTTTGCACGTCTCGACCGTAAACGAGGTGGAAGGGTGCGAACCTTGTCGTTCCCTGGGTTGCGGTTTTGTACGCAAACGTTACGTATGGCAGGATTTTGTCTCACGTTTTCTGCTGCACATCCACGTACATGGAAATCATGTCTGCCAGCGTTTTGTTTAGCCTTTCTGTTAAGCCGTTACTTTGGGGGTGGTATGCGGTTGTCTTGCGGTGGTTCGTGTAACTGAGCTTGAAGATGTCGTCCAACAGTTTTGCCGTAAACGCTGTCCCTCGGTCAGTGATGATGAATGACGGGGCACCGTGACGAAGCACAATGTGGTGCATGAAAAACTGGGCGACTTCAGAAGCTGTACCGCGTGGCAAAGGCTTAGTTTCAGCGTAACGCGTCAAGTAATCAGTTGCGACGATGATCCACTTGTTTCCGGAGTGAGAAAAAGGAAACGGTCCAAGGAGGTTCATCCCAACTGGCGTACGCGGTGGACCGATGGGTTGTGAGAGGCCTGCAGGCTTTACAGGTGGTGACTTGCGACGCTGACATTCGCGGCATCGTTTCACGTAGCGTTTGACACAAGCTGCGAGTTTTGGCCAGAAATATAGCTGTCAAACCTGGTCGAGCGTCCGTGAGTATCCCAGATGGCCGGATGTCGGCTCATCGTGGCAGGCTAATAGGATGTCATCACGAAGGTCTTGAGGGACGACTAGAAGATAAGATCTGCTGCCAACACTGGTGTTTTTCTTGTATAATATGCCGTGCCATAAGCAAAATAACGGCAACGTACGGGAAAGTGGACGAGAAACAGACGTGGTGCTGCCTTCTAAATGATCGATGATGGGTCTTAACTCGGGGTCCGCTCGTTGCTTACTCAGGAGGTCCGCCCCACTGAGAGTCCTCAGGAAGGCGCTGTCGTCTTCTACAGCTGTGTGGTCAGATTCCAGAGGTTCTCGTGACAGCGTGTCGGCGTCTTCACGCTTTCTACCCAACTTGTATACGATGGTGACATCGAACTCCCAAAGTCGCAGACTCCATCGTGCTAATCGCCCAGAGGGGTCTCGGAGGTTAGCCAACCAACATAAAGCGTGGTGATCACTCACAACTTTGAATGGGCGCCCATAGAGATAAGGCCTGAACTTTGTAATCGCCCATATTACCGCAAGACATTCCTTCTCTGACGTTGAATAGTTGGTTTCGGCACGTGACAGAGTGCGGCTCGCGTAGGCAATCACACGTTTGATCCCATCTTGTGTTTGCACCAGGATATCTCCGAGACCAATGTTGCTTGCGTCAGTGCGCATCTCTGTGTCAGCGTCCTCATCGAAATGACCGAGTACAGGAGGGGAAGACAACCGATGTTGCAGTTCCGCAAAGGCAGTCGCTTGTTCGTCAGTCCACTGAAATGGGGTGTCGTCACGCGTAAGTCTGATGAGAGGCTCCGCAACCTTAGAGAAGTTTTCAATAAGGCGACGATAGTATGCACAGAGTCCTAGAAATTGCCGAAGACTTTTTTTGTCTGTTGGAGCTGGAAAAGCGGCTGCAGCGGCAGTCTTCTCGGGATTGGGCCGAATGCCTGCAGCACTCACAACGTGACCCAAGAACTTCAGTTCATTGTAGCCGAAATGGCACTTCTCTGGCTTGAGGGTAAGGTCAGCGGATCGTATGGCTTCAAAAACACTCCGAAGGTGACGAAGGTGCTCGTCGAACGTTTTTGAAAAGACATCATCTAGATAGACGAGGCAACTTTTCCACTTGAGGTCAGCAAGAACGGTATCCATCATTCGTTCGAATGTGGCCGGAGCGGAACAGAGGCCGAATGGGAGCACTCGGAATTCATACAGGCTGTCAGGGGTTACAAAAGCCGTTTTTTTTTGCGGTCACGTTTATCGACTTCAATTTGCCAATAACCACTTTTGAGGTAGATTGAGGAAAAGTACTTTGCTCGCCTCAGCCTGTCAAGAGAATCGTCCACTCGAGGCAACGGGCCCACGTATTTCTTTGTGACGTTATTCAGCTTCCTATAATCGACACCAAAGCGAAGTGTTGGATTTATGTCGGCGCCCCGGAGAGGTGCTTCGGCATTATCGGTTGCCTCGGAAGCAAAACACTCAGTCACATTGGTTACTGGGTAGACATAGGCGATTACAGTACCAGGGAAAAGGTGTCGGCGTTCGTAGCTGAAGTTCGTAACAAGTACCTCGCAGTGGCCAGCCTGTAGGTCTACTAGGCTTCGTGCTACGCAGACACCTTGGGATAAGAGTAGGAATCGATTGCTCTCCGCCACCATTTCACCATGTGCTGATTTGTTACACGCCACTTCAACCATAACACTTGAACGCGGTGGTATCGTCACAGCATCGTCAATTACCCGCAGACATACTCGATCGTGGCTGGGATTATGCTCTGGTGTGGCACTTTTTGTTGAGAACGTGACGAGGCGTTGTCGAATGTCGATGATAGCACCGTGCTCCCTCAGGAAGTCCATGCCAATTATCAGGTCTCGGGAACACTGAAGGAGAACGCTCAAGCTGACAACGAAGGTAGAACCACGAATCTGTATTCGTGCTGTGCAAACGCCGAGTGGCATGACGATGTGCCCGCCAGCAGTACGAATTGGTCTGAGGTTGGAAGGCATCGTCACTTTATTTAGGAGAGCAGCCTGTTTTTCACTTACTATAGAAAAATCCACATCCGTGTCAACTAAAGCACTGAATTTGAGACCGTCGAGCAGCACTGGAATGTCTAGTGAAATCTTTGCGGAACCAGCTGGTGTCGTCGTCGTCGTCGGGGAATCGTCAGTTTGCGGAAGCGTCGGTTGGAGGCCTTGAGCTTGTCCAGTATGAGCGGCCTCGCCCCCGGAGGTCGCTGTGGTTAGTTTTCCCGGCACGAACTGGTGACCGACCCTGCGCCACGCTCGAATAGGTGCGGCGATTAGAAGAAAATTGCCACGGTGACGGGGAGCGTGACTGGTGCAAGGATGACGAAGTTCCGCGCTGTTGAGCCACATACTCTTCAATTTCAGGGGCCGCTGACCGAACATGGGTGGTGGTGAGTTCGTCAAAAATCCGCGTAGTCCAAGTTGTCGATAAGGACACTGTCGGTACAGGTGCCCAGCTTCACCACAGTGAAAGCAGAGAGGACGTCGATCAGGCGCACGCTAGACATCTGATTTCCGCGAGATCAGGCGAGGTGCACTGTAATATGGCGCCGCTTGGACCGTCTGCAGCATGGCTGGGGCCACGGTGGGATGCGGAATTGCAGGTGTAACGGGTTGCCGCAAAGCTTGAGCATACGATATGCGGGGGAAGTCACCGGGTGGTTGATAATCCCGCATGCAAGGCGGTTCTCTTAAAGCATGCCGGACTTCATCTCGGACAACGCTGGACAACGAAGAGGTAGGGGGCTGCGAGGACACTGACAGCTTCTGGAGTTCTTCGCGAATGACTGAACGTATGAGCTCTCGGAAAAAATCTATTTGGCCACTGAAAGCCCCAATGTAGCCCGTAGTTGAAGCGTTGACGTGCCGTTCGTATGACGGGGCCCGGTGCCTAAGAGTACTTTCGATGGTGACTGCTTCCGTGAGAAATTCTGACACAGTATTGGGTGGACTGCGTACAAGCCCACTGAAAAGCTGCTCTTTCACCCTGCGCTTGAGGTACCATACCTTCTTTTCTTCTGGCATGCCGGGGTCAGCTCGGTGGAAAAGGCGCGTCACATCCTCGACATACATCGCAACCCCTTCGTTCAGCAGTTGTATGCGGGACTGTAGATCGTGCTCAGCTCTCTCCCGACGGTCAGGGCTGGCATATGGCCCAAGAAGTCGGCGTTTGAAGTCTTCCCATGATGTAAGAATACCTGCCCGGTTTCCATACCAAACACGTGCGCCGTCCAAAAGACTGAAATAGACGTGGCGCAGTTTCTCTGCGTCGTCCCACTGGTTGTACACGGCAACGAACTCGTAATGAACAAGCCAATCTTCCACATCCTCAAGTGTAGTCTCATGAAAGGGATTTGGCGTTCGCGGTGGGAGTAAGGTGCAATGGAGCGGCGTTGTGCTGTTCGTACCGGTTGGGTTGGTGTTGGTAGGGCTGGTCGGAGCTGCCACGTTGTTTGCGAGCAGTCCAAACTCAGAAGATTGCCCTCGGATTCTTCTGCTGGCGCGGTGCACAGGAGTGACCACCGGTACCACGCTTGTGTTCCTGCTATGTGGAGGGACACGGTGCATAGATTACCCAGCACCTCCACCAGTTTGTCACGCACCAAAAGCCACAGAGACCAGACAGGAACAACGGGGCAGAAAGACACGAGCGTGTATCTTCAAACGAGGCGCTAACCACACCTCTTATATATATATATATATATATATATATATATATATATATATATATATATATATATATATACTCGTAAAATGCAAAAAACAGAACAAACTGCTTAGAAATTCACATATTTTATGCGTGGAAATTTGCACTCTTACGTAGGACAATTCTTTGTGAATAAGCCTGATTGAAAGAGTGCTAGCACAGTACAGCTCTAATCTACTAATCTTCTCTGCCTCGATACTATCCCTTGTCAATTTATTTCTGTTTCTACCAACAATCACGTTATCACAAAAAAAATGGTTCGCAACCACACGTGCTTTAGTGCTGTGCCAAAAAACCGTCGCGACCATTCCTGACGTTGCACGCGTGTTCACGGAGCCGATTATTAATACAGTGGCCAGTTTGTTTTATGTAGTGCTTTCCGCATGAAAGAGGTATCTGATAGATTATATTTTCAGCACACGTGACAAAGAGGGCTTTGTGCTTTTTAGAACAACCTGCAGCATGCGAGACTTGGGACCAATCGGAAAACTTGATCACAAGTATTTGTAAAAAAAGAACTTCAGATCGATTTGCACTCCATACAGAAGGCCCACCGCGTGGGTTGGTATACTGAAAGTGGGAAAAGTCCTATTGTTGTCCATTTCTCTTCATACAAAGAAAAACAAAGCGTACTGACTAAGCCAAAAACGTTTAAGGGCTTGCCTTACAGCGTCGATCAAGACTATTCTCCCGAGACCCGGGACATACGTAAGCGATTGTCGGAATTCGCGAAAGCAAAACGGACCGATAAAGAAGAAGTAAAGCTTAAGAGTGACCGGGCTGTCATCAACGGCCAAGCATTCGTTTGGGATAAGGAAAAAGAAGAAGTTGTGAAAGTGCGCAAACAGTGACAAGTTGTTGTCAAAAGCGGTGCCCGTAGCGACCTTGTCGCAATTGTAATCAATTGTTGGAGCCTGGTAGATAAAGTCGAAGAATTTGCCGGATTAATCCATTCTTTCAAAGCTGACATAGTATTTGGCACAGAGTCTTGGTTGAACCCGTCTATTCGTGATAGTGAAGTCTTCCCAGATGATTTTATAGCTTATCGGAAGGACAGGCCTTGCTTAGGCGGGGGAGTCTTTGTACTCGTTCACTGCTCACTGCATTCATCAGCGCTTGATATTGGCCATGAGAAATTGGAACCAGTTTGGTGCTCCGTCAGATTAGAAGATAATTCTTCTTTTGCCGTCGGGGCGTTTTATAGACCACCTGCCTCCTACGTTAGTTCATTACAACTTTTACATGAAACTATTTCCAATATTTCTGGCGAAATCTTTCTTCTTGCTGGAGACTTTAATTTGCCAGATCTGCTTTAAGATGACAGCACATGCACGTGCAAAACTGGTAGCCGTGTTAACAGCGAGATGAAGAAAATCGTTAATGTTTTAGATGCGGAAGCATCTTATACTCGCGCCTTGTAGTGCGCCGTCCGCGCCGTCCGCACCGCTTCTCAAACATTCGACAGCTGACGCGCGCGCATGCGCCGTCGCGCCGTCGCCCACCATCTGTGTACTACGCAGAGTGGACGTGCTTTGCTTCACCGAGACGTGGAACGCCAATGACGTCGAAGTTGCGGGATACGCTTCGGTCGCGCGCACGCACGGGTTCCAACGACCTGCAGGTGGTGTGGGAATTTACGTCAAGCGTGACGTCGACAACGACGACGACTCCTTCATTGACCTCCGACTACAGCCCGGCGTTCAACAACGCGCCAACGGCGAGCACTGCGTTGCTACCGTCTGTGGCGTCGACGTCATGACGATGTACCTCGCGCCAAACCTCTCTCGTGCCGCCGTAGAAAAGTACGTCGACGAGGCCGTGCAAGATTACAGAAAACAACAACCGCAACATCGACCGTTCATGCTAGTTGGCGACTTCAACGTCGACGTCATCAAGGACGATTGGATAGTCGAATACATGGCGTCGCGACACTCGCTGAAACGCGCAACGCACGACGACTGCAAACACCACCAGCCGACCACCATTCGCGGAACCTGCATCGACCACGTCTTTGCAAATTTTGACCTACGACCGATGCAACCCGATCCACTCACTCTTTACTTTACCGACCACAAAGCCATCGTCCTCAAAGTTCGTCGCAATAAATAAAACACCGCCCTTTCGCATACGTGCCGTACGTGTTCACTCATTTAACACCCCATTTCACAACCACGTTAACCAATTTAGCCATCGACCCAAGTAAGTCGCAATTTAACACCCGTTAACCAATTATATGCTTCCGCATCCTCCTCAGTGTTCCCCCGAGGGAAGCTGCGGGCAATTTTTTTGGGCTCTACCAGTATGTGCATCAGACAACCCGAAAGGGCAACATTTTAGACTTGATGTTTTGTAATGTCCCCACTATTGTAACTTCTGTGGATAACGTTCCGAGTATAAGTGATCA
The DNA here is from genome assembly GCA_013436015.1 of Rhipicephalus annulatus. NCBI lineage: Eukaryota > Metazoa > Arthropoda > Arachnida > Ixodida > Ixodidae > Rhipicephalus > Rhipicephalus annulatus. Next base: position 50,747 of record WOVY01001923.1, on the reverse strand, counting down.
CACCGTGGTCGTCGCGGGTATTAGGTTTGAAAAGAACAAGCCAAAGAAGCAACCTACAAGGAAGGTATTTCTTTTCGGTAAAGGTGACTACTCAGCGATGTCACATGCGCTTTCAAATCATCTGCCTGTTTTCGAATGCCTTGCCGAATATTCTAAAACACAAGAATTGTGGTGTGCTTTTAAAAGTAAAGTAATGAAACTCATAGATATTTACATACCAAGTGTGCATTCTCGTGGAATGAATAGCCGCAAGAAGCCTTGGGTTACCTCACAGTTATTAAAAATAATTAAAAACAGGCAGCGAGTATACCATAGCTTCAAAAGAACGGAGGCAAAAAACACTTCGACAGGTTAAGCGCCCTAACTCGTGAATACGAAGTTATGGCAAAAAACGCGAAGGCGGGCTACTTAAATAGGCTAAACGAAGAAATGTAAACAAATCCCAAAATGTTCTGGCGGTACTTAAAACGTTGCGGGTCGAATGCTACCGGTATTAACGAAATCCAATATAATAATCAAGTGTTCTCGGAAGATATAGACAAGGCGAACTGCCTTAATAAATGTTTTCGCTCTGTATTTTCGCCAAAGACTGATGAATACTGTGATATCTCATGTGTATATCCCGTACCCTTAATGCAGCCTATTGAGCTTAGAGTGGACGGCATTCAAGCCTTTCTCAGTAATCTCGATGAAACAAAAGCGAATGGTCCTGACGGCATTCCTCTGCGTGTTTACAAACATTGTGCTTCTCCTGTTTCCATGTGTCTTCATTTAATTAATTCGAAGTCTTTATCTACTGGTGTCTTACCAGATGACTGGAAGATGGCCCACGTTGTGCCGATCCACAAAGGTGGACCCAAAAAGGAAGCTGTCAACTATAGACCAATTTCATTAACATCAATTGCCTGCAAAGTACTTGAGCACATCTTGTACAAGAAAATAAGGCGACATATAACGCACCACAAATTGTTAATTGAAAATCAGCATGGATTCCGTAAAGGACTATCTTTTACCACGCAGCTGGTTGAACTTTATCATGATTTATCCTCTAGAATTGACGAAAATGGGCAAATTGACTGTATTTTTCTTGATTTCCAAAAAGCTTTTGATTCGGTTTCGCATGTGCTCCTTTTGCAAAAACTTAAGTTATTTAATTTAGACCTAGATGTGATAATCTGGATAGAAAATTATTTAAAGCATCGTCGCCAATGTGTTGTTTTGAATGGAAAAGCATCCAGTTATGTTGACGTGACATCAGGTGTGCCACAGGGCTCCGTTTTGGGTCCTTTGTTGTTTTTAATTTATATCAATGATATTTCGGTTGGTATCTCATCGTCTATCCGGCTTTTTGCCGATGACTGCATAGTCTACCGGAAAATTAAGAGTGAGCAGGATTCCTTCCAACTTCAAAATGACTTGGTGCGTATTCATGACTAGTGTACAACGTGTAAAATGTCTTTAAATTTTAATAAGTGCATTAACATTTGTTTTTCAAAGAAGACAAAGAAGATCGAATTTAGATATTGTATAAATGGTGTGCCAATTACCACGAAGACAACTTACAAATACCTGGGTGTGTTCTTTTCTTCTGACTGTTCATGGAATGTACATGTTGATTATGTTGTCGCGAAAGCTGCGAGGGTGTTAAATTTTATTCAGTGTAACTTACGATGTTCGCATCAGCGACTTAAAGAATGTGCGTATTTGACATGTGTACGACCAGTCTTAGAGTACGCCTGCGCTGTGTGGGATCCGGCGCAGGTATATCTTAGTGATAAGATAGAAAAAATACAGAACAAGGCGGCAAGGTTCGTCCTGGGACGGTATCAATGGCGGGAAAGCTCTACTGCTATGAAACAAGAATTGAATTGGGAGCTGCTTTCATCGCGTAAAAGAAAACTGCGATTAAACCTTTTATATCTAATATTTAATAATAAAACTGGAATCAATAAGGATATGTATTTACAGACGCCGTATTATTTGTCAAATCGAATTGATCATCCTTTTAAACTGAAGGAATACCGTCCCAGGACTGGAATTTTTGCAAATTCTTTTTTGTCAGAACAATACATGAGTGGAATGGGCTCAAAAGTGTACAAGTGTCTGCTGTAAATGAAAATTTGTTTCTTTCGAATCTGTAACGCCCCTGCTATAACGACTTCGGGCGCTGCAGGTATACTTCGAATAAAGAATAAAGAAAACAACCTTTTACACAAGTAAGACAACTTTCGGTGATATATATAAGGAACTACTGCAACCTTCCTGGGCCTTAATTGCTCAACCTGGGGGAGGGCTTGATCCGAAGTCTGAAGTTCCTTCACCACATCTTTCATTTTAGGGGCGAAGCTCCTTATGACGTGGCTTATGCGTCCCTCGTAAGACGTAGCCACCAGTGGCACATACCCGAAATAGGTAAAACATTTGACCTCCAAGGTGGTGCCGGTGAGAGATTTCTTCTGCGCGTTGTTTAACAATAAAAAATAGTGCTCAATGTACATGCCAATGGCTGCTAATGGGGCATGAGAGACAGAAGCATTCGGCTTTTAGTCAACGCGCACGCTGCGATCCCCATTAGCAGCCATTGGCATGTACATTGAGCACTGTCGGACAAGAAAGGGTTGCTACATTATACTCGCTGGGTGTAACCTCCTTAGTTTTAGACATGTTTAGCGAGCGTTGAGCCGCAGGGCCATGAATACAATGAACTAGTATATACCATGAATGAATTCGAGTTGGTTAAAGGGGGGAAGCAGATACGAAGCGCAAGCCGTAAGAAATTAAAAGATGAATCCTCCTGTCTCTCATTTCAGATTAGCAGCCACTGGCATGTACATTGAGCACTATCTGACAGGAAAATGTTGCTACGTTATACTCGCTGGGCGTAACCTCCTTGGTTTTAGAAAGGTTTAGCGAGCATTGGGCCGCAGTGCCATGAATACAGTGAACTAGTATCTACCATGAACTCAAGGTGGTTGAAGGTGGGAACTAGACCCGAAGCGCAAGCCGTAAGAAAGTGTGCGTGTGCACCTCTCGTTTAGTCCTTGGAATGTCCACTGAATGGCGGTGCTTCTATATGGGAATGATAAAAAGATGCGAGATGGTGGGACTTGGAGTGTTGAATAGATGGACGAACGGACACACAGACAGATGCATGGATGGACGCATGAACGGACGCAGGGGCGGATGCATGAACGAACGCAGGGACGGGCGCACGAACAGACGCATGGACGGTCACACAGACGGACGCATGGACGGACAAATGCTTCGCCCCACTCTCCATCATTCACTCCGTGGATATGCTGCCATTTTTTTCGTGACAGAAACCTGTATGTGGGAGGGGTAGCCAACATTCGAAAGTCACACAGCTTGCTCTTTAAAACTAGCAGCCATTAGATGTGGACAAGACTTCTGTAAAGCACGGCTAAAGCACAGGTTTACAATGCCTCTTTTTACGAGTTTTGTGTGGCGGAGTGGTACGGAAGCATGAGTTTATTGCTCCTTAGCTTGTACGTCCAACAAGTTTGGTCGTGAAAAAATAGAGCTATATCCAAAAACCTGAGAGTTAAAAAAACCTGAGAGCTATAACTAAAAACCCAACGCGAAAACATTGCAGCCTATAGGCTTCTGGGCCAATGTACTAACTAAACAACCTTCGCCTCGATGAGGCGATGATGTCATGTCCACCAACAGATAATCAACTTCAAGAAAATATAACGTATGAGGTGCCTATCTAAACTGCTTGCTATAGGAACGCGACCGTACCGTCGATACAATTCCGCATGAAGACAGAATCTGACAGCAATAGGAATATCCACACCTAACCACAATAGCACTTAACCTCAATAATTTCGGTAAATTAACGCTTCAATATTATTGCGAGAAAAAACAATAAACTAAACAACTTGTTGAGTGACCAAGTACACAAGAAAAACAACAACGGCGGTGGTATTCTACAGGACGAGCGCATTCCAGTGTACGTTGTGAAACTCGATACTGCACGCGAGCGCAGGGCTTGACATACCTGTGAAAGCGCTTTCCGTAGGTACGTGGATTGCTCCGATACAAATTATTCTAGGGCAGGAGAAGCCCTGATATCTCCGAAAGAAATCACCCATGCACATCTCAGCTTAATAGTGTAAGAAAATATGGCGTCTTAATTCCTTCTCAAAATCACATGATAATGCACCAATGAGTTTGTTTTATTCAAACAGAAGCGTGTTTTTGATTTTCACACCCGTCGGAATGCGACTGTCATGGCCACCAATAAAATTCATCATCGGGGTTAGCAGTGCGACACAGACCTTTTCAAACCTTCCACATACGACTTAGCACATGATTGTGCAGAAGCAACAGTAAACTTTTTTATTGTTTTACCCGAAACATCACCAATTGTTTTCTTTATTCATCGGCAGCTTGAAAAGGCAAAAAGCGAACGCGAACATTGGAACAGCGCACGAAGCAAGCGCTTCATTATAAAGGCGTGGTGCGGCTGGAATCGAAGAGGCCATGCCGTGACGTCATCCGCCAGGTGGCACCACTCCAACTTCTCGGGGCTAATAGTGATCTAGAATATGATCTAGTGGCGCGACCAGCTTGGCTCCGCTGTCAATTTTTACGCGGATGTCAACAGGTGGCGCCGCTGCTACTTTTCACAGTTTTTTTAGGGGGACCCCAACCCCTGAAGCGTATACAGTGTAGCCAAAGACGGTTCTAAAGGTGCACAAATGTTCAAGTCACACGGAGTCCCTCGTAGAAGAAATCCACGTATGCCCAAGGGCCGAGCTAAGTCAGGCATAGGCTATATTAACAACGAAGGTGGCAGGAATAGGTTAAAGTGGGAAGAAATAGAAGAGCAGTTGAGGCAGGAGGAGCTGATGGTATATGGAGTTGTGGAGACACATCTTCGGGACATGGAGCAACCACCTGCAATCCGGACTACATATGGGAATGTTGCAATAGAAATGAAGGCAGCAAAAAGGGGGTGGAATGGGTGCATTTATACATAAAAGTATGGGTTGGCAAATAGTCAAGCAGGGATGCATGGAACATTTATGGTTAAGAGGGAAAGTAGCTGGGCAGATGACACTCCTTGCTTTGGTGTACTTATGGACGGGAGGAAAGGCAAGAGAGGAAAACCAGGCAATGGTGGAGTGTATATCAAAAGACATTGAGGAATCAGGAGGAGAGTGCGAGATAATTATACTAGGATATATTAAAGCGCACATAGAAGATATAGATAGGTATACTGACCCAACAGGAAAAATTATCATGGATATGTGTCAAAGCCATAATTTGATCATTTTCAATTGTACTGAGAAGTGTGAAGGGCAAATAACAAGGGAGGTAGGAAGGCTGCAGTCGACGATAGATTATGCACTAATGTCACATAGGATGTATGATGGCTCAGGGGAATGCATATGGATGAATGTGGCTCCAGAAGTGTGGGTAGTGATCACAAATGCATCAAGCTAAGTTTTGTAAGAGCAGTGAAAGTGGGAAAGAGACAAGATGAGCAAATGCAGAAAAATTTTTATTCAGGAAGGCAAATAGAAATAGCTACTAAACAAATTGAGAAAGTAATTACTGAGGATAATAAAACAGTGTGGGCACACAAATCTAATTAGACTGTTTGAGCTAGAGCTTGCTAAGGCACGTGACCAGTCACCCCGGAAAAGGAGACACAAACCCAACAGTTGGTGGGATGAGGAAGTTAACAGAGCCATAGTAAAACGTCAGGAAGCCTCTAGGGAATACAGACATGCTAAGCAGCAGGGTGAACCCGCAGATGACGTTGAAAGAAAATGGGATATCCTTCTGAGTTGTACAAGAGAAGCATCCCTTCTGATCAGTGAAAAGATTAAAAGATAGGAGGCTTGGTGGCTGGCAGATGTACCTAAAAAGGATAGAAAAACAGCTCCGAAATTTTGGAACCATCTAAACTCCCTAAGAAATGAGACAAGCCTAGAGCAGAGCTTTATAACTACAGCTGAAGGTGATAGGCTAGAAGGCGACGAAGATACTGAATATATAGGAACAAGGGTGCACAGAAAAATTTCAAGAAGTGCCTTATACACCACAATAGACGAGCATGGATCAAGTGGCGAAATGGCTCCATTTTCACAACGAGAGTGGGAAAGGATTGAGAAGAGGGTTCGTAGTAGTACATTAAAAGGCCCAGATCGCATTCCAATTATGCTGATAAAGACATTGGGTCCGAAGTCTAAGCAGACTTTCAGAGAGGCAGTGAGCAAAAAATAATCGATGATAAAGTCCCCGATGGATGGAAACTTAGCAGGATGAGCATGATCTCGAAAGGAAAGGGGGCAAAGCTGACATAAAACTCTAATTGACTGATATGTGGGGTTTAACGTCCCTAAACCATCATATGATTATGAGAGACGCTGTAGTGGAGGGCTCCGGAAATTTCGACCACCTGGATTTCTTTAACGGGCATCCAAATCTGAGCACACGGGCCTACAACATTTCCGCTGCCATCGTAAACGCAGCCGCGACAGCCGGGATTCGAGCCCGCGACCTGCGGGTCAGCAGCCATGTACCTTAGCCACTAGACCACCGCTGCGGGGTGACATAAACAACTACCATCCTTCAAAAGTGACAGGCTGGCGATGCAGAGTAAAAAGGAAATACTGCAGGCATGGATAGAGGATGAGGGGTGCTGGGGGAACTGAAATTGGATTAAGAAACACAAGAGGTTGGAAGACAATCTGTTCTCACGGACGCAGTGCATCGAAATAGCAGAAAAGAAACAATGGCCCCTGTGGCTAGTATTTTTGGATATCAAGGGAGCGTACGATAGCGTGGCTCAAGAGGACTTGTGGGATATACTGGACACACTAGGTGTGGAAGATGGAGTTACTAAGACTTAAAGAATATCTATAAAGGTAACAAGGTAGTTATAAAGTGGGAAAAACAGGTATCCAAGCCCACAGAGGTAAAACGGGGGCTTAGCCAGGGGTGTCCCCTGTCACCCTTATTATTCATTATGTACCTACAAGGATTAGAGGCCAAATAAGAGGGAAGTGGACTGGGCTTCAACCTCTCTTTCATCAAACAAGGAAAACTTATAGAACAGGCACTACCAGCATTTATGTACGCAGATGATATGGTGGTAATGGCCGACAACAAGGAAGATTTGCAGAGATGGGTGGACATCTGCGGTAATGAGGGAGATAGGTTAGATTTCAGATTCAGTAAGGAAAAATCAGCAGTAATGATTTTTAATGCTAATGAAGGTAGTGAGCTTTTAATACAGGAGGTCCCGCTAGAGATAACGAATAAATGCAAATATCTGGCCGTTTGAATAAGCAATAGGACCGAGTACCTAAGGGAACACAAAATATACGTCCCGACTAAAGGAAGTGGGAATGCAGTGGTGATGAAAAATAGGGCTCTGTGGAATAACAATAGGTATGATGTTGTGAGAGGAATCTGGAAAGGTGTCATGGTTCCTGGTCTGAATTTTGGCAATGTGGTCTTGTGCGTGAGATCAGTAGTTCGAGGAAGATTAGAAATTAAGCAACGTGGAATAGGTAGACTTGACTAATGAGCTCACGGGAATACACCAAGTCAGGAAGTACAAGATGTTATGGGATGGACATCATTTGAAGGCAGAGAAGCTACCAGCAAGATAAAATTTGAGAAGCGATTGAGAGAAATGGTGGAGGAGCGTTGGGCTAGGAAGGATTTCAGCTGATATTACATGAAGAAAGTCGATAAAAATTAGAGGAAGCGAACCAGAAAATTCACAGGTAAATACTTAGAAAACAGCAGAGCGCCAAACCAAAAGGAATTATCGGTTAAGAAAAAGGTAAAGGATGCTGAGACCGATATGTGGAGAATTGGCATGATTAAAAAGTCCGAACTAGAGATCTATCGAACGTTTAAGCAGCAAATTGCCAAGGAAAAGACCTATGATCATACTCGGAGTAGTTCTCTACTGTTTGAGTTGAGGACGATGTATTGCGAAACAACACATATCGGGCCAAATACGAAGGGGTAGACACGGTATGCAGTGCATACGGAGAGGCGAAAGAAACTGCCGAACACTTGATAATGTTCTGTAAAAGGCTTCACTCTATAGTTCAGGATGATGTCGCAGAGTTTTTCAAAACACTGAGGTTTAAGGACAGTGAGGGCAAAGAAGTCTTTAAGCGGGTAGAGTTAACTAGAAGGAGGTTATCTGATTGGTGGCTGAAGTCAAGGCACGAGTGAAAATTAAACCCTTTACTGCAAAGTACCAGTCCCTATACTCACTATTTAAAAGAAAAAATAAATCTAGCTTTTGGTTCACTAAGTATTACGGCTTGGTGGCGTTAGCCACCGCCTGATCTAAAGGGTACAGCCATATCAATAAAAAAATTCATGCATTCATCCATAGTTCAGTTCGGTTCAGTTCGGACTGGAACGATGGATGGACGTGTCTTTCTAGCGCTCCCAGTCGACTGCGCAGATAAGTGGTTTCGCATGTTTCGAGCTTGCTTTCATAAATAATAGGCAATAGTTAAAACCTTTGTAGCACTTATTACATTGTACGGCTTTTTCGGGGATCAGTTACCAGGTATTTGCTAGTTTGTATGTGTGTTTGTTTATGTTTTTTTTCTTGCCACCCCGTGGGGGAGGTGCTCGTACACCAAACACGCATTTTTTTGTAGTAGAGCTTAGACTTTCCTTTTTTTCGTAGGGCAGGGTTCGTCCTACGCCGTGCTCTGTAATTATCAAGTGGGACAATTCATAAGGACAAATGTTGTCAAAAAACATGGATGAAAAGGCTGTAAAATGATCAGGGTACAGGGTGAGTTTGAAAATGGGCCAAATTGCAGACGCGATTGAAGAGGAGGCCGACGCCAAGTGTAGGCAATGTGAGGTCGAGGAAAAAAATGGCAGCATATCCACGGAGTGAATGATGGAGAGTGGGGCGAAGCATTCGTCCGTCCATGCGTCCGTCTGTGTGGCTGTCCATGCGTCTGTTCGTGCGCCCGTCCCTGCGTTCGTTCATGCATCCGCCCCTGCGTCCGTTCATGCGTCCATCCATGCATCTGTCTGTGTGTCCGTTCGTTCATCTATTCAACACTCCAAGTCCAACCATCTCGCATCTTTTTATCATATATTCCTCATATAGAAGCACCGCCATCCAGTGGACATTCCAAGGACTAAACGAGAGGTGGCACACGCACACTTTCTTACGGCTTGCACTTCGGGTCAACTTCCCACCTTCAACCACCTTGAGTTCATGGTATATACTAGTTCACTGTATTCATGGCACTGTGGCCCAATGCTCGCTAAACCTTTCTAAAACCATGGAGGTTACGCCCAGCGAGTATAACGTAGCAACCTTTTCCTGTCAGATAGTGCTCAATGTACATGCCAGTGGCTGCTAATGTGAAATGAGAGACAGGAGGATTCAGCTTTTAATTTCTTACGGCTTGCGGTTCATATCTGCTTCCCCCCTTTAACCACCTCGAATTCATTCATGGTATACTAGTTCATTGTATTCATGGCCCTGCGGCTCAACGCTCGCTAAACATTTCTAAAACTAAGGAGGTTACACCCAGCGAGTATAATGTAGCAACCCTTTCTTGTCCGACAGTGCTCAATGTACATGCCAATGGCTGCTAATGGGGATCGCAGCGTGCGCGTTCACTAAAAGCCAAATGCTCCTGTCTCTCATTCCCCATTAGCAGCCATTGGCATGTACATTGAGCACTATTTTTATTGTTAAACAACGCACAGAAGAAATCTCTCACCGGCACCACCTTGGAGGTCAAATGTTATACGTGTTTCGGGTATGTGCCACTGGTGGTTACGTATTACGAGGGACGCACAAGCCACGCCATAAGGAGCTTCGCCCCTAAAATGGAGAAAATGATCGTTGCCCAGAGTGTACTTCTGATGAGAATCACCGAGCTGGAGACTGCGTTGGCGAGAGAGCAAGAGAAATCGAGGGCTATGGGAAAGGGCTCAAGTCTGCCGAGGAGGCACTACCGAAGGTAAACAAAGCAGCGGCCGACGGAGAGAATGGTAGGGCACCGGCAAGCAGAACAGCGCAGAAGAGAGAGCAAGCAAGTTCGAAAAAAACATGTTCGGCCAGTTGAATGGTCACGAGACCCAGGTTCAGCGAAGAAGTGGTGGGGTTGGGAGCAGACAAACCAGCTGGCGTCACAGGTGCAAGTACCTCCCAGGTGCAGGACGCTCCAACTGAAAAGTCACAGCGCGTGATAATCGCTGGGGACTCGAATTCAAATCGATGCGCAGAAGAAATCAGAAAGGGTAAGAGAAGACAAGAGGTTTGCAGTAGGGACATTCCCAGGACGCAAGCTGGAAACAGTCATGAGGGAAGCGAGCGCTAATCTGAAAACTACAGCTGATGGACAAAACCTCGTGATAATTGTAGGTGATTTAAACGATGTCTTAATTGAAGATACGGCAGGACTAGCGACCACACTGGCGAAAGGGGTCAATGACATGCGCGTCATTTCTTCTCAGGTACAGGTAGTGATATGCACGATACTGGAGGTACCGGTGCGTGACGGCAACCTGCAAAGAGTGGTTGTCAACGCAAACCAAGAGATTTGGCGGATGAGTCGAGAAAAAGGTTTTCAGGTGGTGGAAATAAACAGAGAGGCGCATAGGTGGGGTGGTTTTCAACGAGACAGAATTCACGTTGATGGGAGGCTAGGTCATGAGGTGGGTTGGCGACTTTTAGGACACGGAGTAGCTTTTTTAGGGGGCACGCGGGCACTTCGGGGTGCAGGAGAGCTAGTAACGAGGAAAACAACCAGGGAGACTCTTTGACAGGTTGTATAGACAGACACGATTCTAAAGTTGCACCAGTAATTAAGATACGTAGGGTCCGAGGCAGAAATCGACGTAGCCACGAGGGCCGAGCCAATTCAGACGTGGGGTATATTAACATGCAGGGTGGCAGGAATAGGCTGAAGTGGGAAGAGAGAGAAGAACAGTTAAGGGAGGAGAGGCCGATGGTATATGGTTTTGTAGAAACACATCTTAGAGACATAGAACAACCTCCTATCAATCCGGACTACCATGAGAATATTGTAATAGAACAGAAGGCAGCAGAAAGCGGGGTGGTATTGAAGCATTTATTCATAAAACTACAGACTGGCAAAAGGTCAAGGAGGAGTGCAAGAAAAGTTTATGGCTAAAAGGAAAAATGGCAGGGCAAATGACGCTCCTGGGATTTGTATACTTGTGGTCAGGTGCAAAAGCCAGACAGGAAAATCAATAAATGATGCAGTGCATAGAAAATGACATTGACGAACTAGGAGAAGAATGCGAGGTAATTATATTAGGAGATATGAATGCGCACATAGAAGATATGAATGGATATACTCACCCAACAGGAAAAATACTAATGAATATGTGTTAAAGGCATGATTTAATCATTTGCAACAGCACCGAGAAATGCGAAGGGCGATAACATGACAGATGGGAAGCCTCAGTCGACGATATATTACGCAATAATGTCACATAGGTTGTATGACCGGCTAAGGGTGATGAACATAGATGAATATGAGTCCAGAAGCTTAGGTAGTGATCACAAACGCATCAAGCTGAGTTTTGGAAGAGAAATGAAATTAGAAAGGCGGCATTACGAGCAACCACACGGTAATATTTCTTCAGAAAGGCAAATAGAAATAGCAACTGAAAAGATTGAGAAAGTAATCACTGAGGATACTAAAACAGAGTGGACGTACACAAATCTAACTCGATTGTGTGAGTTAGAGCTTGCTAAGGTACGAGTCAAATCAACCGGGAAAAGCAGACATAAACCCAAGATCTGGTGGGATGAGGAAGTTAAGGGAACCATAGTGAGACGTCAGAAAACCTCCAGAGAGCACAGGTAGGCTAAACAAAAGGGTGAACCGGATGATTATGACAAAAGAAAATGGGATAACTTTTTGAGCTGCAGAAGGGAAGCGTCCGATTCGATCAGTGAAAACATTAGAAGAAAGGGGTCCCAATGGATGGCGGAAGTAAACAAAAAAGATAAAAAGACAGCTGCAAAGATTTGGAATCATCTCAATTCTCTGAGTACTGAAACCAGCATGAAACAGAGGTTTATAAATACAGTTCAAGGGGACAGACTACAAGGGGATGAGGCAATGGAATATATAAAAACAATGATGACAGAAAAATTTAAACACCAAGAAAGCGCTGCATGCACTGTACCAGGTGAGGATGGACCAATTAGCTCAGTGGGACTACGAGAGTGGGAAAGGGCAGAGGAAAGAGTTCCTATTAGCACATCAAGAGGCCCTGACGGCATCCCAATCACGCTAATAAAGAAACTAGGATCAAACTTCAAGCAAACATTAAGAGAGGCAGCGAGCAAAGCAATAATGGATGGTGAAGCTCCCAATGGGTGGAAACTAAGCAGGATTAGCGTGATCTATGAAGGAAAGCGGGACAAAGCCGATATAAACAACTACCGTCCTATAACAGTGTCATCAGTAGTTTACAGGCTGGTGCTGCAGATAGTAAATGAAAGACTGCAGACATGGGTGGAGAATGAGGGGTTGCTGGGAGAACTACAAAATGGGTTCCATAAACGAAGGAGGTTGGAGGACAATCTGTTTTCATTGATGCAGTGTATTGAAATAGCTGAAAAAGAACATAGGCTTCTGTGGCTGGTATTTCTAGATATCAAGGGAGCTTACAATAGCGTAATTTAAGAAGACTTGTGGAGAATACTGGACACACTAGATTTGGAAGACGGAATAAGTAATCTTCTAAAGGATATCTATCAAAATAACAAGGCAGTTGTCAAATGGGAAGAACAGGTGTCTGAACCTATAGAGATACAACGCAGGCCTCGACAGGGATGTCCCCAGTCACCTTTGTTATTTATACTCTATCTCCAGATACTATAAGCCAAATTAGAGGGGAGTCGACTCGGGTGCAGCCTCTCTTTTGCCAAGCAAAGAAAACACGTTGAACAGTCATTACCAGCATTGATGTATGCAGATGATATAATATTTAATAGCCGACAACAAGGAAGATCTGCAGAGATTGATAGACATCTTTGGTAATTAGGGAGATAGGTTAAATTTGAAGTTCAGCAGGGAAAAAAATTGCAATCATGATTTTTAATGATAACAAAGGCAGTGCATAAGTTACAGGAAGTCACGCTAGAAATAGTGGATAAATACAAATACTTGGGCGTATGGATAAATAACGGGGCTGAGTATCTACGGGAGCACAAAAAATACGTAATGACTAAAAGCATCAGGAATGCAGCTGTAATGAAAAAAAAGGGCACTGTGGAAATACAATAGGTATGACGTTGTGAGAGGGATTTGGAAAGGTGTCACGGTCCCGGGTTTCACGTTCGGCAAAGCGGTCTTGTGCATGAAACCAGAAGTTCAAGTAACGTTGGAAATTAAACAATGTGGCATAGGTAGACTTGCTTTTGGAGCACACGGGAATACCCCAAATTAGGAGGTACAGGGAGACATGGGATGGACATCGTTTTAGTGCAGGGAAAATAGCAGCAAGATAGAATTGGAGGAGCAATTGGAAAAAATGTGGAGGAGCGTTGGGCTAAGAAAGTTTTCAGTTAAAAGTACATAAAGAATGTCGATACTAAATTGAGAAAACGAACTCGAAAATTGTCAAGCAAGTATTTAGACAACAGCAGAATACCAAGCCAAAAGGAAACATCAGTTAAGAAGAAGGTGAAGGAAACCGACAGGGACATGTGGAAGATGGGAATGCTAACGAAATCATCACTGGACACCTACCGACCTTTTAAGCAAGAAATTGCAAGGGAAAATATATACGATAAATTTCAGGGCAGTTCTCAGCTCTTCGAGGCTATAACGGGAGTATTGCGGACCAAGACGTACCGAGCGAAATACGAAGGCACAGACACGGTATGTAAGCGTCTGGAGAGGAGGAGGAAACGGCTGAACATTTGACATTGTTCTGTAAAGGGCTCCACCCTATAGTCGAAGATAATGGCGCCGAATTTTCAAAGCATTGGGGTGTAAAGACAGTGAAGGCAAAATAGACTCTAAACCGGTAGAAATAACCAGGAGGAGGCTAACTAATTGGTGGCTACAACCGAGGCGCAAGTGAAATTCAATCCTTTAACAAACAGTGATAGTACTTAACTTTATGGCTAGGTGGCGTACCATGCCAGCTTCGGCTGCGTTGTCAGGCCGTCGCAGGCTCCAGTCGAGCTGCGGATCTCGTTACTTCTAACGTGCGTTCGCTTTCTGATTCATGAAAACCTAAAACTACGATGTTAGTGCGTGACTGAGTGGTTTGTAGATACATATTTCGGCCAAGCAATGCAACCCAAAGTTGTGCTTGACTAAAGTTTGGCTGCAATTGTTGCCCACTGTTTTGTGACGTTCGCCCTCAACTTCTGTAGCGCTTACTTGACGTTTACAAATGAATAAATCACGCATGAGTGCCACTTAATTGCACTGCTAACCTACGCAACACAGCGATTGCTGATCACATGCACATACGGCGCGTTTTCACTATAGTGGGTCTGGCTTTTTGGATAGAAGGTCACGGCACAAAACACTGGTATGCACAGAATATGAAAAAAAACGGGCAGCTATTCTCATTTATTTTGATGGTTGAAAGACGACAACAAATATTACAATGTAACAAATTCAAGCTCCTAATATAACACTTTATGAAAACTATTATGAAGATTCGCAACGAAAAACCAAAGATGCACTCAACTTAAGGTGCTTGGCTGCTTCGCGTTTTTTAGCATCATTCTCGTTAACGCTTTTAGTTAGAAAGAGCAGGCGAGTAGTAATGTAATAAACTACGACCTCGGCAGCATTGCTTTCACAATGGTCAGGACAACCGAGCTCGTCTTTTTGTTTACCGTTAACGTCGCTCAAGATGTCCAGTATACTATCAGTGTGTAGCTCCAGCAAACTAAAACTTGTTGTGAAGGCTTTTTATAAGTCATGAGCGAACTTATAGAACAAGCTGGTCGGGTACAGAGGTCACCATTGTTTTTCATCTGTGTCAGCTGTGAAAGCTCTTTCAGGTTTTCAGCCGACTCCTTTTGTAATAGAACTAGTTTCGCACACTCTTCGCACGCAGACTTCGCTATGCATTTCTGAGCTACGTAACCTGCTGTATAGAATGTAAGCCGACTATTACTGGTATGTATGACACACGATGCATAGTCAGGTGAACTCCCTGGGAAGGAGCTCTGCACGGCATCTACATTATCACTGCGCAAAAACTTCTACATTAAACGCTGCTTTCCAGATGGAACATTTTCAGCACTAGAATGTGCGGGTAGAAGGGCATGGAGCGCTGCAGGCTCACAGTTTCTCTTTGAGACTGAGTGGGCAAGATTGTTGAAGCTCAAGCAGTGGATAGTGGCAATTAACTGCTGCGGTGTAGGGTGCGTATTGCATCCAGATGATTGCCTGACAATGCCGAAAACATGCTCAATGGGAACTAGACTCACTCTGGACGTCATAAAGTATGCATAGCCTTGTTTCTCGGTGAGATACTCAAGCAATGAAAGCATACTAGACACTGTCACTCGCAGCCCTGCAGCTGTTGACTGGCTGAAAAATGCTTTCTGTCTCTTCGTTTGGTCTTCCCATGATGAAAGATATTCCTGAAACGATCGCAGCTTCTCTACACTTGCCGAGTTCGGGCACAGTGCTTCAGCTTGAAATCTTGACGTCATGATTTGCACAAGGTCATTGATCATCCTGTGAAATGAGCAAAAGCAGTGTGAATTAGGTACCTAGTAACTTAGGAAAATTCAGAAATACCAAAAATACTTTAAGAAGAAAAGTGAATAACAAACAACACGAAAGTAAGACGATGGCTTTTAAAAAGCGTGCTAATACGTATCACTAAAACATGAATGCAATCAGTTATTCTTATATTTACGTGTTGCGAACCATATGGATTACTTAACCTCTACACTTCGAGCTGTCTTAGGCAAGAGGACATGGGACCCTGGGACTTTTTTTTTCTGGGCACATGTACTACAAGCACAATATAACCATGATGACATGGCGCCTACTTAAAGAACTTCAATGTAGCTGTGATGTCGCCACAGGTATCTTCGATTCCAGACATATATAGCTGCAGGCCATGAATCACGTTTTCTCCGAAAAGCTGGAAAGCTTTGAATACTCTCAATTTTCCAAAATTGTTGGGGCTCATGTGGGTTTCGGTGATTCCATGCATTGATTGCAATGCAATGCTGCAGTAGTAGTAGTAGTAGTACAAAACTTTATTATATACATAATCCAGACAGGCTTGAACTCCATTGCCCCGAAGAATATACGGGGTGGAGAGCGAAGTCTGTCCGGCAGGGTGGTGCCCCTATTCCAGGGCCCCACTGGCGCGAGCCATCCGTTCAGCTCTTTGGATCAGTCGCAGCTGATCCACTAGGGCTGGGCTAGACAGCAGCGCCTCCCATTCCTCCCACGTGCCAGTGGTGTCGTGCTCTTCGTCGTGCTCTGCACACTCCCACGTGTTGTGAAAGAGTGTTGGGGTGGCTCCGCACCACGGGCACATATCTCTGTACGCCGTGGGGTAGATCAGGTGAAGAGTGTGCAGATTGATGTAAGTGTTCGTCTGTATTTTTCTTAGCGCTGTTGCCTCCGCAGCGCTGAGCTTGCTGTGAGGACGTGGATACAGCTGCCTATTTTCTCTGTAATACTTTAAGATTGTTGCGAAGCTAGGGTCCAGGGGTGTAGGGTCATCACTTGCATCGGCTTGAGTGGCTCGGTGATTTGTGAAGCCTCGAGCCGCCTCATCCGCGCGCAGGTTCCCTGTCACACCCTCGTGCCCCGGTGCCCAAGTCACAGCCTGTACGTATTTCACTGTGGGGTCCCATCCTGTTCCAACCAATATACGGAGCGCTTGTGCTCCAATTTTGCCCTTTAGATAGTTTCTGCAAGCTTTTTGCGAATCTGAAATGATTGTTAATGGAGCGTTTCGCGTCCATCCCTCTTTTATTGCGAGTGCTATGGCAACTTCTTCTGCTTGTGCTGTCGACGCCTGATCTATTGAAGCGCAGGCTGTAATTTTCCCTCTATGGTCGGTGGCTACACACACATATCTCTTTGCATTGGTCTGATAAGGCGCGGCGTCAGTGAATCTGGCCGTGTTCAAAAATCTTGTCTTTTTGTCTATGTAGTCAGCCCTTGCCTTTCTTCTTCCAGCATGCAGAGTAGGATCCATGTTGCTTGGTATTGGCAATACGGTGTACCATTTTCTGAATTCGCTTGGTACTTCTTTAGTTTCTTGGTGTTTTTGTAATAAAGTATCGCGCCCTAGTTTTGTTAGGACTGCTCTGCCCGTTGGGGTCTGGAGAAGGCGATTTTCTTGCGCTAGTAACTGGGCCTCGGATAATTCTTCAATTGTGTTATGAAGACCAAGCGCCAGCAGCTTGTCGTTTGAAGTATTCCGCGGTAATCTCAGGGCTGTCTTGTAGGCCATTCTAATTATTTGGTTTGCTTTTTCCTTCTCTTCCCTGTTCATAATTTGATATGGAAGCGAGTATGTAATGCGACTGATGACGAGGCTTTTGACCAATTTTAGGGTATCTTGTTCTCTCATGCCTTTATGGTTGTTTGTTATTCGCGAGATCATGCGTGAGATCTGCTGTACTGATGTTTTGAGTTGATTTAGTGTGTGCAGACATCTCTGATTAGCTTGAAGCCACATTCCTAGTATGCGTACAGTATCTTTCTCCGGAATGACATTTCCGTCGAGCTTGACTTCCAGCTTTAGATTCGGGTCGATCCTCCGTGCTTTTCTCTTCGTGAAGCGAATGAGCTCTGACTTTTCAGCTGAGCACTGAAGACCCCGTATCCTTGCGTACTCTTCTATGGTGTTAGCTGCCTGTTGTAACCTATCTTCTTTCTCTGCTAGGCTGCCTGTGGTTGTCCATACCGTAATATCGTCTGCATATATCGCATGTTGTAGACCGGCAATATCTTTGAGTTTTCCTGCAAGGCCTGTCATGGCGACATTGAAAAGTGTCGGTGAAATGACCGCTCCTTGGGGTGTTCCTTTATTTGGAGGTTTAATGATGTCGGATTCGTAATCTCCCAGCTTGATTGTTGCAGTCCTGTTACTAAGAAAACTTTTGACGTAGTCGAACATTCGTTCTCCACAGTTAGCTTCCTCCAGACCTTCTAGTATTGCTTTGTGACTGATGTTATCAAAGGCTCCCTTCATATCAACTGCCATAACGACGTTTTCCCCAACCTTAGAGATGTCCATTAATACTTGTTCTTTTAAAAGTAGTAGAACATCTTGCGTAGAAAGGTGTGAGCGAAAGCCAAACATAGTTTCGGGCATGAGATTGTTCTTCTCGAGATGGTTGAGGAGCCTGGTGTTCACCAGTTTTTCAAAGATTTTTCCTAAGCAGGACGTGAGCGAGATAGGTCTCATGTTCTCAATGGCAAGTTTTTTTCCTGGTTTAGGCACCATGACCACAATCGCATGTTTCCATTCTGGTGGGACAGTTCCAGCCAGCCAATGTTTGTTTATGTATTTAGTGAGAGCTTCAATAGCTTCGTCATTTAGGTTCCTGATCATACCATTGGTGATTTTATCTCAAATGGTATGATCAGGAACCTAAATGACGAAGCTATTGAAGCAATGCTGCAACCATCCAGTACCAAAGGTTTGCGTATGAATTCTAAAGATACCTCAAAGAGTACCAAAGTAAGCAACTGCAGAAAGAAAAGAGACTGTATTCATAAAAGTGCACAACATGCTTGAAGATGAAAAAAAAAACAACTTACCGAACCTCAGCAGTCCATTTCTCAGGCACTTAATTAGGTGTGAAAAGTTCGACAGAAAATGCAGCTTGCGCGTTGGGTCATCCGGATAGAATGTGTTTCATTTCGTTGTGGTCAGCGACATTTTGATGCCCATTATAGACTACATTTTGCGATTCTTAGTGGAACCATCAGATGTTATGAAATCAACCTTGAGTCCGGCCTTCTTAGCTAAAATGACAGTTTCAAGCACTACCTTCATCAGGAGGTCACCATTTATGTTTCCGTGAGTGGCAAATGCAGCGAGTACTTGAGTCCATTTTCCAACAAAGGGCACAAAAACATCACCATACCGTGATCACAAAAGCTGAGCTTATGTCTGTCAGACGTAAATTGTCCCAAGTCGACGAAGCCGTCGATGCTGCCTTCACTGTTCACTGAGAAGTGCTCCGAGAGTTTCATTTCATCCACGATGAGTCCTCCGTGGCACGAAAACTCATCCATTGTGCACGTCTTTTGTTTCAGCACATCAAAGATTTTATTGCTAAATCAAAATCCAGTTCTGTAACACTTTAAATATTTGCGAAGCATAGTCTTACTGGGGAGAACCAAGATTTTTTTCTTTTCTCAAATGTTCATACAACTTTGAACTTTTCAGCTTCATAATCAAACATTCGAGCACCCACTCAATTGAAAATAACATGCCTTTAGTAGGTTTTCGTGAAGCGGCTTTAAACATGTAGACTGTTGCCTCACGCTGCTTCTCTGGCAAGAGAGCTACTTTTGCATTGAAGTCTTTTTCTGCGATTGCCACATTCTTGGCCTGCATGGCACTCAGTCTTTTTTAAGCACATTTGCCTGATTTTGAAGACGTGCTGTCTTCTTCTTTTCAAGCTTGAGCCAAGAAGGAATAACATTGTTTACAGGCAGATGAATACAGCAGTTAACGTACAACTTTCTTGTCAGTAACGGGCTTTCCTGAGAGACTTGCATTTTGAGCACCTTGAGCCTGCAAGTTACCGATCCAATTCATATGTTAAAACCACACGTCACACGTCTGGATGGTTGAGGCAATGTGGTAATATTATGACCATCGATTAACGCCTGCTTACCTTCAGAAGGAACTTTTCCTATGCAGTGTTCGCTTCAGCTCACTGATATGCGGTCAGACGGGAAGACAGCAGCCCGAATTCTTGTTTGCACATTTTTCCCTTGCAGGGCTCTCTCAAACTTCTTCCAACACGGATGTTATCTCAGTAAGAGATTGCACGGGTTTCGTTTCACACAAAACACCTCGATAGAAGGCTTGAGCCACAATTTCTCCGCTTGTGTACACGAAACATACAGTCTTTTCATAGAAAATCTCCAGCTTTGTACGCTTGCTTATCACTGTCGTTTCAAATATGAGATTGCAGTGGTCAACTGTTTCGATACGACACCAGTAGTTGGCAGGAACTTCCAGCGAGCGGATAGCTTCATAGGAGAGTCGCGAACTTAGGGCAGCAGTAACAACCATGCCTTCCATTCCGTCACACACTTCGTCAGGTGCACCAGGCCTGCTCCGCTTCCTAGTAGCGCCTTCAGCAGGTTTGGCTGCTTTCCTTCTTCCCTCATGTCTTTGCTTAGGTGCCACAGTAGAAAAGTACGCTGGACAACCTGGCAAAAACGTTGGCATGGCGTCAGGAAATAGTGAAGGTTTTTCTCGGGGAATGCGCACTTCACTGCCGTTTATCACGTGCACATATTCGCGCAGGATGTATCTTGGCTCAAAATGATGTTCGCACACCGCTGAAGTTTCGGTCAGAGGCTTGTCAGCCCTCCGGAGGTTACGCTCACACTTTCTGCGGAGATCGTCATCCCTGGGAGCTGAAAGCAGCGACGCCTTCGTAACGCCCCGGTTTCCGACTGTGAGCAACCCGGAGCAAAGCAATGGGAGTCCGTTCTCGGCTTCGACATGTCACGAGCTACGTGTTTGTTGGGGCGGGATATCTCACAAAGTACAGAATCCACCCCGGTACTGACGATAAAATGCAGCAGATAGATTGATATGTGGGGTTTAACGTCCCAAAACCACCATATGATTATAAGAGACGCCGTAGTGGAGGGCTCCGGAGATTTCGACCATCTGGGGTTCTTTAACGTGCACCCAAATCTGAGCAAATGGGCCTACAACATTTCCGTCTCCATCGGAAATGCAGCCGCCGCAGCCGGGATTTGATCCCGCGACCTGCGGAACAGCAGCCGAGTACCTTAGCCACTAGACCACCGCGGCGGGCCAGAATGCAGCAGATTACACGTGCACACGTGCAGTTGAGTAGCTTGTTAGAACTAGAAATGCAATAATCAAGCCTGCAAGAGACGCTCATCGGGTTCGCTCTTACGCGTACCACAAGAACGTGGTACGCGTCCCGCAATATCGCTTGTTCCGAAGCAAGCCCATGGACCGGAGGAATGTGCGCGTCTTTTGTACACTAGGACCTCCCTTTGGTCGTCGCTGGCCCTCTCGTCTATATCACTTGGGATCAACATCATTTCAAACATTTGCGAATGACAAGAAATTGACAGCAATATGCTTCCCGTTTATGGTATTGGCCTTAACGCGTACTTCGAAACGCGCGCATCGGATAAAAGTGACACGGGTATAACACGGCACTAGTTGTAACACAATACACGAAACGAAAGAAAGGAGCATATTTACTTTTTCATGTTAGATGCGGAGCATCTAATACTCGAGGCTTGTAGTGCGGCGCCGTCCGCAAGCTTCCTCCTCCTTCTTCCACCATCTGTGCATCCCTTCCTCCTCTACACACCGCGCGCGCTTCACTCCTCCACCATCTGTGCACCCTTCCTCCTCTACACACCCTTCCTCCTCTTCACGAACATTCGCTAGCTGTATAATGTAGCGCGCATGCGCCGTCACGCTTCGAGAACATCGGCAGCTGACGCGCGCGCATGCGCCGTCGCGCTTCGAGAACATCGGCAGCTGACGCGCGCGCATGTGCCGTTGTGCTTCTTCTCCTTCTCGAACATTCGACAGCTGACGCGCGCATGCACCGTCACCCACCATCTGTACCGCGCGCGCTTCTCCACTTCGAGAACAATCTACAATTCTCCTGATTCTCCAGGGGACGCGCATGCGCCGTCGCGCTTCGAGAACATTCAACAGCTGACAGTGCATTCGCCGTCGCGCTGTATATATACTCAAGGTCGGCGCTCGCTCGCTCAGTTGCCGCTCGTCGGTTGGTTTGTACGGCGCGTCGACGTCCAAGGTCGCGGTGAAATGAATTCCAACGAATCCACAAACACAATGATCGACGTCCCTTCGACCAGCGCCGCCCTTTCGCATACGTGTGTACGTGTTCACTCATTTAACACCCCCTCCTACAACCACGTTAACCAATTTAGCCATCGACCCAAGTAAGTCGCAATTTAACACCCCATTTCACAACCACGTTAACCAATTTAGCCATCGACCCAAGTAAGTCGCACTTTAACACCCCGTTAACCAATTATATGCTCCGCATCCTCCTCAGTGTTCCCCCGAGGGAAGCTGCGGGCAATCTTTTTTGTTGGGCTGACATTATTCCTTAGGATAGCCCGTATCCATGCCTTCCGCGTGCTTCGGCCAGTCGGGAATTCAAATACATACATTCGCGGCCCAGATTCATGGTTTACACAGAAATGTGGACACAACACCTCCTTGACACCCCAGCTACTCGCAATCTGGTCCCTCACCAACAAACACGAGCACAACCACAAGCAGCACACATCACAACTCCAAAGAGCCCGACGGCACGCAGAGAACGATGCAACACTCGTCGTTTCTCGTTGAGGCGCAGTAATGCTGCAGGAACTGCAACGCCGATGTGAACCCGCCATCGAATGCCGGCGTCGGTTGCGTTGTGTGCCACCACAGCGCAGAACGCAACCAGCGTCGTCAGCCCGTTGACATATGCGGTAGAGCTTCCAGGCCTTGACGAAGTTTCTTCAGGCGGCGGTGGCTCAACCCTAGCCTCCTAGATTGCCCTTGCCTGCCGGATTATCGGCGGTCACCTGGGAAACGGCCGTCGTCGGAACTATGGTGATGGCGCCACTTAAGTAGGGAAGTCTTCAAATAAGATTTTTACCTTTTTGAAGCCTATATGCAAAAAAAATAACGTAAAAAGTTTTAAAAAGGCGTAAACGTAATTATAATTAACCCTACGTAAGTGACGCCGTTATAGATGACAGGCGTTTTGTGCTCATTCAGCAGACAACCCCTTCAATACAAGGCATAGCCTCTGAAATTAGCAAACGCCAAATAGCCAATCTGAAAAGCTAAGTACAAAGACCTTTACCCCTACATAGGTAGCGCTGCCATAGATGACGGGCGTTTCGCGCTCATCCGGCAGGCAAGGGAAATATAGGAGGCTATGGCTCAACGCACCAAACTCACACACATGCCGTTGTCAGATAGGAAGGAAACGCGGCGCCGAAGGCGCTTTGTCCCAGAGTCTCACATAACTCATCAACCCATCATCATCCATACGACTCATACTACCGCACATGCACTGATTGACTCCCGCGCTTCCCACTCTTCGGGGAAGACTCCGCCGGAGAGTGCTCGCTTCGCGCCCATAACATGAATGAATAGATTGAAACGGCTGTGCCCTTTAAATTGGGCGGTGGCTGGCGCCCCCCAGCCGTAATACTTAGTGAACCAAAAACCAGATTTATCTTTTTTTCCTTTAAATAGTAAAGGTGAGGACTGGTACTTTGCAGTGAAGGGTTTAATTTTCACTCGTGCCTTGATTTTAACCACCAATCGGATAACCTTCTTTTAGTATATTTTGCCATCCCTATACCTAAACCAAAGTGCTTTGAAAAACTTGGGGAACCCCAAGCCTCGCCGTTATGAGCTGAACGCAATAGCTAAATCCGGCCCTTAGAGCGCCCTTCAACCGCTAAGTGCATACTTATTAATATGTTTTGTTACATAAACACATGCGCACAGTAGATTGTACCAGCACGCGCTATTATCGCCGAATGGGCTCGTTTTCGTCGTGACACCTGTCGAACAAAATACGTTAAGGGGACCCTGAAACACTTTTTCAAGTAACCATGGAATGGATTCACCAGAAGAGCTTATTGCCTCACGAATTCAGCGCCACAAAAAGTTTGAGAATTCATTCAGTGCTAGCGGAGTTACAAAGGTGTTTCGCTTGCTGCGATTGAAATGTCTCTTCTCTCGTCCCGACCAAAGCACTGGAAGTAAAGCAGGGATGGGGTGGCAGGCCCAACAGAGGCAAAGAAACTACCGTGCCTCATGACCATGAGTACTTTTTTTTTCTTCGAATGCGCGGATTCTTCGATGTGATCGCGCGCGCTCGCGCGGACAAGTAGCGTCCTCTAGCGGCAATCTCTGCAACTTGCTTTTTCTATCACAGACGTGCAGACAATTTTTCGCTCACACTGTGACCAACGGTGCTGACACCAGCGGCGGGATTTCTGCGACATGAGCTCTCTAACGCTATCACGTTGAAAACTCTGCGCCATCATCCTGAACTATAGGATGAAACCCTTCACAGAACATTATCAACTGTTGGGCAGATTCCTCCTCCTCTCCACACAGACTGCATACCATGTCCACTCCTTCGTATTTGGTCCGATATGTCTTGGTTCGCAATACTCTCGTACTGGCATCTAACAGTGGAGAACTAACCAGAGTATTATCATAGATTTTTTTTCTTGCCAATTTTCTGCATAAAAGCTCGATTGATTTCTAGTGCGAATTTCTTAATTATGCCAATTCCCTACATATCGGTCTCCGTTTCCTTTACCTTCTTCTTAACCAATTGTTCTTTTTGGATTGGCCCCCTGCTCTTTTCTGAGTATTTACCCGTCAATTTTCTGGTTCGCTTCTTCCGTTTTGTATCGACATTCTTCATGTACAAGTAGCTCAAGACCTTCTTGGCCCAACGCTCCTTCCCCATTTATCTCAATCGCTTCTCAAATTCTATCTTGCATCTAGGTTCCCTGCCCTCGAATGATGTCCATCCCATATCACCTTGTACTCCGCGATTTGGTGTATCCCTGTGAGCTCCTAAACCAAGCCTACCAATTTCTCGTTGCTTAATTTCTAATCTTGCTTGAACCTCTGATCTCATGCACAAGACTGACCAAGCCCGCGAGGAAGCTGAGGAGCTTGGCATCTCAGTCCCCACGTGGGAGCTGCCCGCAACACAGTGATCTGTGTTTTGGAGGACCAAATAGATGTTTATCCAATTCAATGCACAAGACTGCATTGCCGAAAGTCAGACCAGGAACCATGACACTTTTCCGAATTCCTCTCACAACATCATACTTATTGTTATTCCACAGTGCCCCATTTTCATCACCGCTGCATTCCTGTTTCCTTTAGTCGTTACGTATATTTCGTGTTCCCTTAGGTACTCAGTCATATTGCTTATCCATACGCCCAGTTATTTGTATTTATTCGTTTTCTCTAGCGTGACATTCTTTATCATTAGCTCACTAACTTGATTTGCTTTAAAAATCATGACTGTTGATTTTTCCTTACCAAGTCTCAAATCTAACTTATCTCCCTCATTACTGCAGATGGTCATCAATCTCTGCAAATCTTTTTTGTCGGCCATTACCACTATATCATCTTGGTACATCAATGCTAGTAGTGCATATGCAATAAGTTTTTCTTGTTTGACGAAAGAGAGGTTGAAGCCAAGTCCACTCCCCTCTGATTTGGCCTATAATCCTTGTAGGTACATCGTGAATAACAAGGTTGAGAGAGGATACCCCTGCCTAAGCCCCAGTTTTATCTCTGCGGGCTCGGATAACCGTTTTTCCCATTTTATAACTACCTTGTTACCATTATAGATATCCTTTATAATATTAGTGACTCCATCCTCACACCTAGTGTGTCCAGTATTCCCCACAAGACCTCTTGCACCACGCTATCGTACGCTTCCTTGATATCCAAAAAGGCTAGGCACAGGAGCCTGTGTTCCTTTTTGCTATTTTGATGTACTGCGTCAGTGAGAACAGATGCTCTTCCTACCTCCTTTGTTTTCGAAACCCATTCTGCAGTTTCCCCAGCACCCCCTCATCCTCTATTCATGCCTGTAGTATTTCCTTTATAATCTGCATCACCAGCCTGTAAAATCATGACTGTTGACTTTTTCCTATTTCAATGCACTGCGTCAGTGATAACAGATTCTCTTCCTACCTCCTTTGTTTTCGAAACCCATTTTGCAGTTCCCCCAGCACCCTCTATTCTTCTGTCTATGCCTGCAGTCTTTCCATTATAATCTTCATCACCAGCCTGAAAACCTCTGATGTCACTGTTATAGGACACTAGTTGTTTATGTCAGCTTTGGTACCCTTCCCTAATAGATCATGCTCATTCTACTAAGTTTTCATTCATCAGAGACTTCACCATCGATCATTGTTTTGCTCGCTGCCTCTCTCAAAGTCTGCTTAGACTTGGGACCTAATTCCTTTATCAGCGTAATTGATATGCCGTCAGGACCTGTTGATGTACTACTAGGAACCCTCTTCGGAGCCCCTTCCCACTCTCGTTGTGAAAATGGAGCCATTGTGCCACTTGATCCATTCCTGTCTATTGTGGTGCATAAGGCACTTCTTTGTTGAAAATTTTCTGTCACCCTTGTTTTTATATATTCAATAGCTTCGTCCCCTTCTAGCCTAGCACCTTGAGCTGTAGTTATAAACCTTTCCTCTAAGCGTGTGTCCTTTTTTAGGGCCCGCTCGGGCAGTGCCCCTCATAACGCGATTCTCGGCACATGACCGAAGAGAAATGGAGCTCTGCGCTCAGGAGCTCAGAACTTGCAGATACACTCTGGGCTGTCCAGAGGGCCCACGACGCGGGGTGAGGCTCGGCCTACCCATCCCGACGTGGGAACGGCCCGCTGCTTTACCTCCTTGAGGTAGCGTTCCTCATGACCTCAATAAAGTTCTCTGTCTGTCTGTTTAATAAAACTTTGCGTCCGAACGATGAAAGATGAGTTTAGATGGTTCCAAAATTTTGCAGCTGCCTTTCTATCTCTTTTATGTACATCTGCCAGCCACTGAGCCTCCTTTCTTCTAATCTCTTCACTGATCAGAAGGGATGCTCCCCTTCTACAACTCAGAAAGATATCCCATTTTATTTCAACACCATCTATCCGTTCAACCCGCTTCTTAGCATGTCGGTGTTCCCTAGAGGCTTCCTGGCGTTTTGCTGTGGGTCTCTTACCTTCCTCATCCCACCAACTTTTGGGTTTGTGTCTCCTTTTCTGGGCTGACTTGAACCGTGCCTTAGCAAGCTCTAGCTAAGTCTAATTAGATTTGTGTACGTCCACACTGTTTTGATATCCTCAGTGATTACTTTATCAAATTATTCAGTAGCTATTTCTACTTGCTTTTCTGAATATAAAATTTCTTGTAGTTTCTAATCTTCCCACTTTCATTGTTCTTCCAAAACCTAGCTTGATGCGTTTGTGATCACTACTTAGACTTCTGAAGCCACATTCATCTATGTGCATTCCCCTCAGCCTATCATACATCCTATGTGACATCAGTACATAATCCATAGTCGACTGCAGCCTTCCCACCTCCTATGTTATTTGCCCTTCACACTTCTCAGTACTATTGCGAATGATCAAATCATGCCTTTCACACATATCCACGATCATTTTGCCATTTGGGTCAGTATCCATCTATATATCTTCAATGTGCACATTCATATCTTCTAGTATACTTATCTTGCACTCTCCTCCTGATTCCATGTCCTTTGTTATACACTTCAGCATTGCCTGGTTTTCCTCTCTAGCCTTTGCTCCCGCCCACAAGTACACCTAACCAGGGAGTGTCATCTGCCTAGCTACTTGTTCTTTTAATAATAAATGCTTCATGTATCCCTCCTCTACTCTTTGCCAACCCATAGTTTTATGTATAAATGCGTCAATTCCACCCCCCCCCTTTTTTTTGCTGCCTTCTGTTCTATTAAAATATTACCCTGCATAGTCCGGGTTGCAAGGTGGTTGCTCCATGTCCCGAACATGTGTCTCCACAACTGCTCTTCTATATCAGGACACAAAAGGTTAAAGTGGGAAGCTTCCCACTTTGACCTATTTCTGCCACCCTGAATGTTAATATTGTTACGGGAAGGAGACTGACTCAGAGGGGTAGTCAGCGATCACCGATGTATTTACAGACGGTTAGGCGAGCAGCGCCAGCCACACAGATTAGCTCGTGCCAGTCTATCTGCTTCGTCTTCTTCAGCTCCATGCACTGGCACGTAGCATGACCCCCGGCGGCGGAGGCACCGTCCCGGTGCTTTAAAGGTCGTTATCTGACGCATTATTGTAGGGCTTGATCCGCGAGACGTGTACGATATCACTGGGCCGCATAGTAGATGATGATGGGCAGGTGGGGCTGATCTCGTAGGTGACAGGTGTTACTTGACGCAATATACGGTAGGGTCCCGTGTAATGAGACAGAAGTTTTTCCGATAGGCCCAGCCGACGATGAGGGGACCAGAGTAAAACGAGGGTACCGGGAGCGAAATGTACATCTCTATGTTCCGCATCATACCGACGGCATTGGTTGGTTTGCGACGCCATCAGCCGAGCGCGAGCGAGCTGACGGGCATGATCGGCTCGCGCAATCGCGTCGCGGGCATACTCGCTGGTGGACGAGGTGTGAGCTGAGATGACTGTGTCCAGTGGTAAAGTCGGGTCTCTTCCGTACAATAAGTAGAACGGCGAAAAGCCCGCTGTGTCGTGGCGGGATGAATTGTACGCGAAAGTTGCGTAGGGTAAGGCAAGGTCCCAGTCTCGGTGGTCGGGCGACACGTACATAGCGAGCATATTTGTTAAAGTGCGGTTGAATCGTTCCGTGAGGCCGTTTGTTTGAGGGTGGTAAGCGGTTGTCAGTGTGTGCTGCGTGGAGCAAGAACGCAGAATGTCGGCGATGACTTGGGATAGAAATGTACGGCCACGGTCTGTGAGAAGCTGTCTCGGGGCACCGTGAATCAATATAACGTCCCGTAACAAGAAGTCAGCGACGTCGGTTGCACAGCTGGTCGGTAGAGCTCGCGTAATAGCGTAGCGTGTAGCGTAGTCTGTCATAACGGCTATCCATTTGTTTCCCAATGTTGATGTGGGAAAAGGACCAAGCAGGTCTAACCCAACACGGTAAAATGGTTCCGCGGGTATGTCAATTGGTTGAAGATGGCCAGCGGGTAGCAGCGACGGTGTCTTACGACGTTGGCATAGGTCACATGTGGCGACGTATCGGCGTACCGAACGAGCAAGGCCTGGCCAGAAAAAACGGCGCCGGACGCGCTCGTACGTGCGGGATACACCGAGGTGCCCAGCTGTGGGAGCGTCGTGAAGTTCGGTGAGAACACAGCGGCGCAAATGCTTAGGCACAACAATGAGAAGGTCGGGCCCGTCTGGTCGGAAATTGCGACGGTATAGCACACCCTTTTGAATGACAAAGTAGCGGACGGAAGCATCATTTGTGCAGGATTCTATACGGCTGATGATGTCAAGCAGCTCTGGATCACGCTTCTGTTCTTCCCCAATATTAAGGAAGTCGGACACTGACAAGATAGAGTTCTCCGTGGGCTCGTCAGTGTCCTCGGGATCGTCGACAGGGTACCGGGAGAGGCAATCGGCATCACGGTGTAGGTGGCCAGATTTGTAGACCACCGAATAGGAAAACTCTTGCAGGCGCAAAGCCCAGCGACCAAGGCGGCCTGATGGATCTTTCAGAGAGTTCAGCCAGCAGAGTGCGTGGTGGTCGGTAACTACCGAAAATGGGCGTCCGTATAGATAAGGTCGAAATTTCGCCACCGCCCATACAAGAGCCAAGCACTCACGCTCTGTTATCGAATAGTTACGTTCAGGGGCGGATAGGAGACGGCTGGCATATGCAATAACGCAATCATGGCCATGTTGTTTCTGAGCCAGCACTGCACCAATGCCATGCCCACTTGCATCTGTACGGATTTCCGTAGGGGCAGCAGGGTTGAAGTGTGCCAGAATCGGAGGGCTAGTGAGAAGAGCGACGAGAGTCGAGAACGCAGAAGCCTCTGCGGAGCCCCATGAAAACGGGACTTCTTTCTTGAGGAGCTGCGTAAGCGGCCTCGCTATGTGCGCGAAATTTTTCACGAAGCGTCGGAAGTAGGAGCATAATCCGATAAAGCTGCGTACATCCTTCGCAGATCGTGGTACAGGAAAGTTTTTGACGGCGCTGATTTTTGCCGGGTCTGGTTGTACACCGTTGGCGTCTACTAAATGGCCAAGCACTGTGATTTGATGGCGTCCAAAGTGACATTTGGACGAGTTGAGCTGCAGGCCAGCGCGACGGAAGATTCCCAGGATGGCTGAGAGGCGCTCTATGTGAGTTTCAAATGTTGGTGAAAAGACAATGACGTCGTCCAAGTAGCACAAACAGGTGGACCATTTGAATCCTCTGAGCAGGGAGTCCATCATTCGTTCGAAGGTGGCTGGAGCGTTACAAAGGCCGAAGGGCATGACCTTGAACTGATATAGGCCATCGGGGGTGATGAATGCCGTTTTTTCACGGTCCATTTCATCTACCTCTATCTGCCAGTAGCCGGAACGAAGGTCTATGGAGGAAAAATAGTGGGACCCATAGAGGCAATCAAGCGCATCATCTATTCGTGGCAGAGGGTACACGTCTTTTTTGGTAATTTTGTTTAGGTGTCGATAATCCACACAGAAACGCCATGCACCGTCTTTCTTGCGGACTAGCACTACAGGAGAAGCCCAAGGACTGCAGGATGGCTCAATGATGTCCTTGGCGAGCATTTTGTCGACCTCACTTTGGATGATGTGACGCTCGGCTGCCGACACCCGATATGGACGCCTATGAATAGGATGCTCATTACCAGTGTTTATGCGGTGGCTCATACCGGTAGCTTTCCCCAACGGACGGCCGCTGATGTCAAAAACGTCGATGTAGGACAGCAGAACCCGGTGGAGCTCATCAGTCTGCTGCGGCGTTAAGTTGGGAGCGATCATCGAAGTAATAGCGCTGTCGGAGCAAGTGGCAGACTGATGTTGAGCGTGGGGGTCAGAAGGGGCGGCCATCACAAAAACATCTACCGCATTGTCTTCTAAGGTGCAGAGCAACGCCAAAGAGATCCCTTGTGGCAAAACTTGAGGTGTCAAGCTAAAGTTGACAACTGGGAGGCATGTAGAATTTCCTGCGACGGACAGAATGGTGTGCGGTAATGTAATGCCACGGCTTATGAGAACATCGGTGATAGGGGTCAGAACATAGTCACCGTCGGGAACTGGTGGCATTGAGACGAGCTCTATGTAGGTCAGTGTCTGTGGAGGGAGGCGAGCGTGTCCCGTTGTGCAGAGGCGACTTGGCCGTTGTGTAAGAGGTTCTGTTGCCGGAAAGTGTAGACGGAGCGTACTGGTCGAACAGTCTATGAGGGCAGAATGCGCGGACAGGAAGTCGAGGCCTAAGATTACGTCGTGGGGGCATTTGTCAAGGACAGTGAAGAGAACAACTGTGTGTCGATCCGCAATGCTCACACGAGCGGAGCACATTCCAACGATAGATGTTATTCCACCATCCGCAACACGGACGAACTGAGTGGTCGCAGGTGTGAGAACCTTCTTGAGCTTTCGGCGAAAATCACTCGTCATCACGGAAAGTTGGGCGCCGGTGTCGACAAGAGCAGTGACATGTACGCCGTCTACTTGTACGTCTATGAGGTTCCGTTTTGTCGGTATCGTCAAAAGAGGATTTTCGGTCAGTCCAGGCGATGCAGCGCCACCTCCGGGGGCTGCAACGCTTAGTTTTCCGTCGGAGAACCTCGTGGGAAGGCGGGGGAAGATGGTCGGCGGGGCTGTGGAGAACGGGACTGGCGACGTTGGGGGGATGGAGAGCGGGAGTAGCGGTGTTCAGAAGCAGGTTCATGGGCAAAATGGTCGCGGCTGGTCTCATGGCGATAGGCAGGACGGGCATAGAAGGGACGAGAGGACGGTTGTGCAGGAGGACCCCAGCGACTTCTGCAATGACGAGAAATGTGCCCGATTCTGTGACACGAGAAGCATATCGGCTTGTCATCTTGTGTTCGCCATGCGGACGGATTACGGAACGTTGAGGGAGAGCTGGTCTGGAAGGGACGTGCAGGCGTGTATCGGGGCTGGTAGTCGGTGCGGGGAGGCGGTGAGATGGAGTGAATTCCCAAGCTGGCGATTTCCTGCCGGACGACTGCTTGAATGAGAGGCAACGTAATTGGCGGGGAGGGGTCTGGGGACGTTGGTCCCACCTTAGCTGGAGCAGCCGCTTCAAGCTCCCGCCTGACGATTCGCGTCAAGTTGTCACAGGTGTCTGGTGGATGATATGTGTCGATACACGAGGACGTCGCAGTGGTGTTCGGGAGGCGCTGGAACTGATGGGAGATGCGTCTGCTTTTAGCTTGTTGGAACCGGCGGCATTCTTGAATGATCGCATCAACAGAAGACACATTGTTGAATACCAACAAGTTGAACGCATCGTCGGCGATACCCTTTAGGATATGGGCAACTTTTTCAGGTTCAGACATATTTTCGTCAGCTTGGCGGCATAGTGAAAGGACAGCCTGAATATAACCAATATAAGGCTCCGTGGAAGATTGTGCGCGAGTCGACAACTCATTTTTCGCAGCTTCTTGACGACCAGAGATGTTGCCAAAAAGCTCACGGATCTTTGCCTTGAAGCTGTCCCAGCTTGTTATGTCATGCTCGTGGTTATCGAACCAAA
Source organism: Rhipicephalus annulatus (assembly GCA_013436015.1). Classification (NCBI taxonomy): domain Eukaryota; kingdom Metazoa; phylum Arthropoda; class Arachnida; order Ixodida; family Ixodidae; genus Rhipicephalus; species Rhipicephalus annulatus. Next base: position 18,174 of record WOVY01001923.1, on the reverse strand, counting down.
CACGAGGGGTTCCGTCGAGATAAAAGATGACGTTTGCGAGCATAAGGGTGGGATCCCACCTGTAAGTGGCGCTGACGCGTTCGTAGAGGCGTAGCCACTGGTCGACGTCGGAACCCTCGCTGCCCGAGAACACGCCGGGGTCTTTGAGCGCGGGAAGCGTCACGAAAGTTGTTGCGGGCGCTGGGTTGACAGGTCGGGCAGAAGGGGGAACGACCGGAGAGGATGTAGCCGAGTCTTGAGTGGTCATGTTGTTAGCCGCGAGGGAGCGTCCGCTTCGGAGTTCCGTGGCGAGGACGGGGATCGCACAACTCCACCAAATATGTTACGGGAAGGAGACTGACTCAGAGGGGTAGTCAGCGATCACCGATGTATTTACAGACGGTTAGGCGAGCAGCGCCAGCCACACAGATTAGCTCGTGCCAGTCTATCTGCTTCGTCTTCTTCAGCTCCATGCACTGGCACGTAGCAATATAGCCTATGTCTGACTTAGCTCGGCCCTTGTGCTTACGTCGATTTCTTCTCCTACGGACCCCGTGTGGCTTGAATATTGGTGTCCATTTAGAACAGTCTTTGGCTACACTGTTGGCCTCAGGGCCCTTCGTCACCCTAAAAAAGCTGGGGCTTGACGACCCATCCTATCACCAACCGAGGCCTCCTGCCCGTCGCACCACTACCATCCTGTGCAAAGGGGCGAGCGCCGGGCGCGTACACGTCTTGATTCACCTCCATTACGCTGTATCTGAGCTGCCGGCTCATACTCCTGATCACACAGTTGGCCTCCACTACCCTCCTTTTAATCCCATGAGACCACCCCTAGACCTCTGGGACTGTGCATATGGTCACATGCACACACCCAGAGGCGTCCGGAGTTTGCACATCCCATCTGTCTGTGAAGGTTCTGGACCTTGCCCTTCAGCACATCATTGAGACCAGCACGAATAATGACGAGATTTTTGCCCCCCCCATGCTGTTCTCTACATTTTCCTGAGCTTTGGGCAGCGCATCCACCATGCTCTTCTATGACAGGGCCTCCACCCCTCAATCTCCCATCTTCCTTCACTGCCGTGATCCCTAACCCTGGTCACGTTAGAGTTCCCCACCACTAGGACCCTTCTACACTTCGATCGCTGGCTTCCTATCTGCGATGGCACCCATGTTTGCTTCAATTGTTTCACTCTTTGCCGTCTGTCCTGTGTTCCTTCCCTGCTCGAAGCCTGCCATGCCACCGGGCTGTATGTTCTCGAAGCCTCTATGCTGTGGCCAGACACTGCAACCCCCTGACCTCCCTTCTCGCCTGTTCCTTCCCGCCTGTTGCCTTCTCCGCTACCCACGCCTTCGATTTCACACCACTCGGGGCCGGGGCAAAGCGCCATTAGCTCTTTTACCCACTGCTCGAGCTCGATCCGCCCTTCCCGTTCTTTTCGAAGGCCCCCCTTTATTTGCTCTAATAGGCTGGCGGTAGCGTCTTCCCGCTCACGCGACGCTTCGGGCTGTTTTTGGAGCTCTATCCTCTACTCCCGTTCCACCCTAAGCTCCCCCTGAAACCCCTCAATGCTGGCCTCCATGTGCTGCACGGCCGCCTTCAGTGCCTCGCACAGCCTGCACAAGAAGCTCGCCTTCTCCGCGTCAGCCAAACTCGTGAATGCTGTCTCGTCCAAGTAGCACCAGCGCTTGCATTCTTCTCACGGCACCAGCTCACTCTCACCCGTGGTTTTCCTAGCCTCTTTAGCCATCGCCCGCCCGACCATCGGACCGGGGTACCCTACAGCCCCAAGTTCAACCCTAATCACGCTATCCAGCCACCTCCTCTAACTCTGCTACCTCAACAACTGTTTGAAGCTGCCGCCTACACCGCACACACATGTGTTCAAATTCACTAGTAGCTTCTCACGAGGTCCACTTTGTGTTCGGGTCTTAGTTTAACAACTAACCGGGCGGCGTATTCGTAGTTGTAATTGCAAGAGCGTTGTGCTCGCTCGCCTCGTCGAGACCCCACAAGCTTCTTTCAAGAGTATGTTTCCACGAAGTGCTGGATGAGTCCATTTGCGTTATCCTGGTCAAACTGTGCACCAGGACGGCACCCAAAGAAAGAAGTGCGTTAAAGAGCGCAGGGTTTCAATTATTCGGTGCCATCTATGCCTGACTGCATTGTTTATGTGCCGCCACGCCGCGCAGCTTGATCAAGATCAGCGTTTAAATAGCCATCTGGCTTCGACTAAGAAATACATTTTACAGCGCGCTGAAAGCTAGAAAAAAAGATATCTGAACGCATTCAATAAACATGCCGATCGCCCGACGACGTTGGCCGAAGAAGCGATCCCGAAATGAACTCTTAGCACACCGCTACAATTATCAGCATCCCCTGAGATCTTTAAAATCGTGATTTTTTTTATCAGAAGTATTTATTTATTTATTGTACCCTCAGGGCCCGAGGGCATTACAGAGGGGAGTAGAGATATACATAACGAAAGCAATGTAAAACAGCAAGGAAAAAAAACTCACAGCAGATAAGTAAGTTAAAAAAAGTAGGCATAGATTACAACAATTCGATAAGGAAAAAGGTATACTAACAATAATAAGCATATATATACACACATATGTACTACACATATACAAACATATATATATATACAAACATTTAGAGAATAATAATAGTTTTACGAAACATATTATTATCAGTTATATAAGCGATATCATGGGGAAGATCATTCCAACTGACACAAGTTCTGGGTATGAACGAGTCATGAAAACATTTGGTGTGACATGATGGAACTCCAACTTTATTGCGGTGATCAATTCGAGCTGATATGTATGATGGCCTTGTTAATAATTTCTGTTTCAGATAGCTGTTGTAATAAAGTTTGTGAAAAAGACATAATGAAGCTACTGACCTGCGATGAGAAAGAGGAGTGAGGGACAAACTTAATTTCATGGCGGTTACGCTGCTTGTTCGGTGGTACTTGGAGAGTATAAAACGGCAGGCACGGTTCTGCACAGCTTCCAAATCGGAAATGAGTGATTCAATGCCAGGGCTCCAGACAGATGCAGAATACTCTAATTTTGAGCGAACCAGTGTTTTATAAAGTAAAATTTTTGTTGAACTGGATGAATGAGAGAAGTTCCTGCGAATATACCCAAGCATGCGGTCGGCGTTTTTTATGATGTAATGAATATGAGTTTTCCAAGACAGGTTAGAAGAAATGTGAACACCTAGGTACTTGTAAGAGAGCACAGTTTCAAGAAAGACATTTTTAATGTGGTAAGTGGAAGCTGGGCTAGAATTTCGATAATTGTGCATGTGCTTACACTTTGTGAGGGTGGCCGAGAGAGGGCGTTACGTGACGGCGTCATCATGATCGGGACTTGGCCGAGAGAGGGCACTACGTGACGGCGTCATCATCATCAATGGGACTGGAGTGGTGGGGGTTGCGTGTGTGGGGAAGGGGGAGTTCGGGCTGGTTGGAAGGAGTGGCAAGACGTAGCGGTGTGTGGTGTGCGATTTAGGGTTAGCTCGTGACAAGTGGGGGCTCGTCCGGGATGGCTTCAGACCCGACAACAGCAGCGGACGACATGCCTAGGCTCCAAGGTCTCGTTGAAGAGCTGTTGCTGGGCACCGACGGCTCCGCCATGGAGCGCGAACGAATCGCGGCGGTCGTGCGCGATCGAGTGATGGCGACGCCGCTGCCCACGGCTCTGCACGTGGGAGCATGGACTGGGGTCGCTAACACTGGCGCGGTCCCTCGGGCCACCGACGACTCTGCGCCTCGGCTCGCCGCTGCGCACCTCCCCCGCTACTCCGGTGCTAGGGACTTGCAGTCGCCGGAGGAGTTTCTTGAATGTTTGGAAAACTTCTGCCTCGTGACGGGGGTCGCCGCCGATAAGCGACTGACACACGTGGTACCGGCTGCCCTCGAGGGTGGCGCGAAGTTGTGGTGGCGGTTCGTGCGCGGGTTCGACTCATAGGAGCAATTCACTGCCGCCTTCCGCTCCGAGTTCTCGTCGATTGACGCGAAGCGTCGCCTGAAGGCGGAGCTCGAACAGCTCACGCATCACCCGGAAGAAAATTTGAAAGAGTTTATATATGCGATCGTTACGTTTTACGACCGCATCGGGGAAGAGGTCTCCGAAGCCGAGAAGGTGCAGCGCGTACTGAGGCAGATGCACCCTCAGTTGCAAGATTTGGCGGAGGGGCATGCCTACAACGACCTCGCCGAGTTGGTGAAGGCAGCCGACGGCCTAATGGAGCGGGCTTGGCGTCGCCTCCAGTACAGACCACCGCCGCTTCCGAGCAACCAAGTAGCCAGAGATCTGGCGTTCCGCCCTAGCCAGGCCCCCGACCATCGCTCACTGTCGCAGCCGAACACTATGGCGATGGCGTCGTTCGCTTCGTTTGCTGCTGCCCCACCGGCACCGCCGACTTAACACTGGCCACTGCATCCAGCTGCGCTAGACCCGTCGTACTGCCGAGACCGACAGTACTCGTGCGACACAGCACCTCCGTTCTCACCCTACGGGCCGGGACCGATGCCGCGGCAGGAGCCCGCGAGTGGAGCAATGCGTGTGCAGTGCCATCACTGTGGTGGATTCGGCCACATATCTCGTAACTGTGCCACGGGTCGACGAATGGGGCCACCCGTTTGCTTCCGGTGCCAGCGATCGGGTCACCTGCAAGCACAGTGCCCGGGAAACCAGTGGCGGTAGGTGCTGCCCCGGCGGGCACCTACAGCAGTGCGCACCAAGTAGCGACCACAGCCGGTGGCAAAGAGCCCCTTATGGACGTCCGTATCGGGTCGTCGACATTCAAGGCCCTGCTAGATACAGGCTCAAGTGTAAGCTTCTTCGGACCGCACGCCGCGGCGGCGGTCCAAGCTTCTGGAGCCAAACCCAAGGCAGACGTACGCGTGCTGCGTTTGGCATCAGGCTGGTCGCAGTCAACCATGTCTCTGAAGTGCCAGATCGAGTGGGCTGCCGGTTGCCGCAGACAGCCGTTTTTGTGCGTTCCTGACCTGTGCCGTCACGTTGTCCTTGGTAGGGATTTCCTGACGGTGAGTGGCATCTCTCTGCACGTGTCACTTGGTGGGTGGACTGTCGGCACAGAACCACGAAGAATTGTGCCGTTTGTCAAGGCCGTTAAGGAACAGCCAGAGGCAGTGGATGATTTTGGAGACAGTCTGCGCTGCATTTTTGCTGAGGGCGATGCCAGTGTGTGTGCCAGTATGCCGGAGGCGACTGCAGCCTGCAATGTGATCATTCCCGGCCACTCGTCGGAACCTAGACCCACGCATGAAACACATTTTAGAAGAGTTCAGCGAAATCTTCACCACAACTCCGGGCTGCACAACCCTGGCAGAGCATCGCATAGACACGGGAGACAACCCACCTGTTCGATGCAAACTGTGACCAGTGAATGCCAAGAAGCAAGCCATCATGGACAACTGCATTCAAGACCTGCTGGCACAGAACCTCATCCGCCCTAGCCAAAGTCAGCATGCCAGTGCTCCAGTCCTGGTTGAGAAGAAGTCTGGTGGCTACCGCATGGCCGTGGATTACCGCCAGCTGAATGCACGCACTAAGGTGCCAGTCTACCCCATGCCGAGGACTGATTGGTTGCTGGCACATTTTGATCTTTCACAGGGTTTTTTTCAAATCCCTGTTCAAGAGCAAGATATTCCAAAGACAGCGTTCATTTGCCATCGGGGAGCCTTCGAGTTCATAAGAATGCCCTTTGGAGTTGCCGGAGGTCCTGCCACATTTCAGACCCTGATGGACCGACTACTGGAGGGAATTAATCACCAGTTTGCCATGGCGTTTCTCGATGATGTCCTGGTGTATTCGGAGACCCTATAGGATCATCTTGAGCATGTTCGGGAAGTGTTGAAGCGGATAAGTTCGGCACAGCTGACCATTAACCCAGAAAAGGTGCACGTGTGCTATCAATACGTTAAGTTCCTTGACCATGGAATATCGCCCGGGCAGTGTAGGCCGGACAAGGAAAAAGTGCGAGCGGTGCTGGACATCCTCAACTAACAACACTCAAACAGCTGCAGGCCTTCCTGGGACTAGCAGGCTATTACAGAGGGTTCATACCTCAGTTTTCTATCACTGCACGTCCACTCACAGAACTTCTTAAGAAAAACCAACGTTGGCGGTGGGAGCTGCAGCAAGAGGAAGCCTTTAGAGCACTTAAGCAGTCCCTGGCCGACGATGTTGTTGTAAACTTGCCGGACCTCAACAGACCATTTGTGGTGGAAACAGACGCCAGTGGAGTCGGCATTGCAGCGGTGCTTCTGCAGGCAGCCGAGAGTGATGCTCAACTGCTTCCAATAAGCTTCATTAGCAGGGTTCTCACTGAGGCAGAGCAGCGCTATACAGTGCAAGAATGGGAGTGTCTGGCTGTGGTGTGGGCAGTGGACAAGTTCCGACCATACCTTGAGTTCACCGAGTTTGAGGTACACTGTGATCACTCTTCACTGTCCTGGATGTTCACCACAGACCAGGCCTCACCACGTGTAAAGCGTGGGGTTTTGCGGCTGCAAGGTTTCAACTGCAGAATCAAGCACAGGCGGGGTCTTGCAAATGTGCCAGCCGACGCCTTGAGCAGAGCTCCCCTTCAGCACCAGAAAGTTCTAAGCCCGAGTCTACACGAGACGCTGTTCCCTATGGCTTTTCCAGAGCCCAGCCCACAAATCAGCTTTGAGGCAGCTGCTGTAGCATCTGAACTGGACTACACTACTGTCTTGAATGATGCAGGGCTCCTCGCCCAGGAACAAGAGCAGTACCCCATACTGTCAAAACTACGAACTGTGATGAAGGGAGGGAAGCTTCCGCCCACTGACAGTGATCAACCTTTGATCAAAGACCTGGCGGAGACGACCGAGATGGAAGAGAGTGGGTTGCTTGTACAGCACCGAGGGAAGAGGAAAGTACCTTGGCTACCAAACCATCTCTGCAACTTGGTCCTGCGACTGTCCCATGACCACCCGATTAGCGGCCACTCCGGCTTTTTTAAGACCCTCAAACGCGTTTCTCAGAATTTCGTGTGGCTGGGTATGCGCTCGGACATATCCAAGTATGTGCGATGCTGCCAGGTTTGTCAGCGCACCAAAGCCCACCGGCAGAAGCCAGAAGGACTGATGAGCAGTCGATGGGCCACTGCCCCTATGGAACAGCTCAGCATGGACATAATTGGGCCCTTGCCTATGACGCCTCGACGCCACAAGTACCTTCTCGTGGTGATTGACAAGTTCACCAAGTTCATTGAACTTTTTCCATTGCGGGCAGCAAACAGCAAGAGTGTGGTGGCCTGCATGATGCAGGTTTTTTGCAGACATGGCACACCTGTCTCCATTTCAAGTGATAATTAAAAGCCGTTTGTAAGCAGGTTGTGGAAGGGCCTCCTTCAGCATTGGGGCATACAAGACCGACACACTGTTCCGTACCGCCCTGCCGGGCAAATGGTGGAGCGCCACAATGGCATTATGAAGCAGTGCCTTAGGGCTTATTGTTCCAACCACAAAGACTGGGACCAGCACATCCCTGAAATCGCCCTGGCCATGCGCACGGCTGAAAGCGTTGTCACGGGCTACACGCCTGCCTTCCTCTGTTATGGCCGGGAGCTGAGAACCCTATGGACACAGGCTGAGGCCAAAGACGACGCGGAGCCTCCTGCGACGGCATACCGTGCATTTGCTACTGAAGTCTCCAAGTGTCTGCAGGAGGTGCTTGATTTCTCCAGGACACACCAAAACCACATGATGCGCGCCCAGAAGACTCGCTACGACCAGCACAGGCGGCCACTGACAATACAGGAGGGTGATCTTGTTCTGCTCGAAAGCCACTCCCTCAGCGATGCCACCAAGGGCTTCTCCTCGAAGCTTGCACCCCGGCGTTCCGGTCCCTTTTGGGCAGTGAGACGTGTAGGACAGAATGACTTTGTTCTAGTGGACCCCAAAACGGGTCGTCGCCACGGTGTGAGACACGCAGATCAGCTGACACTGTACCATGACGCTGCAGGCGATGTGTAGTGGTGGCTTCACATTTTGAGGGGGGGAGACCTGTGAGGGTGGCCGAGAGAGGGCGTTACGTGACGGCGTCATCATCATCGGGACTTGGCCGAGAGAGGGCACTACGTGACGGCGTCATCATCATCATTGGGACTGGAGTGGTGGGGGTTGCGTGTGTGGGGAAGGGGGAGTTCGGGCTGGTTGGAAGGAGTGGCAAGACGTAGCGGTGTGTGGTGTGCGACTTAGGGTTAGCGCGTGACAACTTATTAATGTTTAGTTTCATGTTCCAACTGTTGCACCAGTCCGTGACCTTGTTAATGTCGGATTGAAGGCAAGAGACATAGTTATTGTCATTAATTTCACGATAAATAACACAATCATCTACAAAAAGAATAATTGAAGAAGAAATATTAGTCGGTAAGTCATTTATATAGATTAGAAACAGAAGGGGCCCGACAACAGACCCCTGAGGAACACCAGAACGGACAGGTGAAGGATGTGAGTCAAAGTTGTTTGCTGTTACGAATTGTGAGCGGTTTGAAAGAAAACAGATCAACCGCGCATCATACAATGAAAACTGTTTTCTGTTTTGACTGATCTACAAGCCAAACTGACAGTACCCCCGAGCAGCATAAAAGCATTGCAGATCATTTTAGTTTGATAAAAAAGTTTCCTTGCCGTTCATGGCTTTCGTATAGCTTGTCATCGTCACAGTCACGGTTAGCAAAAACAAAAAAATCAACTTCTAAGGCACTGACATTGAACGAAGAGGTGTTTTCTTTCAACGGAGCTGTACAAAAATGCACGCGTGCCGCTGCTAACCCGCGTGGTGCGTTGAACCGGAAGCCTTCGTACCCAAAAGTTCCCTGCAATGGCCCATATTACTGGTCACCTATTTTAAAATACGCAACTGGGCGCACCGAATTTCTTCCAAACAGCCGCCTACACCATTCACGTGGTCAACGTCATTGCAACGTTGCCCGTGTCCCACACCCAAAGTACCCGCAACGCAAGTTAGGAGAGGAAAAAAAAAGAACGCTGTTTATACTTCTTTTCTTTTGTCTTCTTTTGTACTTCTTTTTCTTTTTTTACACAAACCTATGTAAATATGCAAATTTTCATGTTCTTTCCTTGTCCCACCCCCACTATATTGCATGCCTGTATGGGCGCTGTGGGTATTAAATAAATAACAGTTATTTCAGCCCCTCTAACAACCAGAGCGAGCGAAAACAAAACAAATAAAACGAAAACTTATCTCTCGTTTCACTGCTCCTTCACCAACAGACCTGCTCGACCTTGCAGCTCCAACGCCCCTTCCTCTGCGAGCGCAGGCGCCTCGCAGACGAAGCAGTATATTGCAGCGCTCGAAATAAATCGAACGAAGACGATGTGCGCGCCAACTGTCTCGTTAAGGACACTGAAGAAGACAACGGGCTTTTGTTTATGTCTTCTTGTTCATTGGCCACGGTTTCACACACCTCAGATAATGCTTGTACAAAAGAGTCTACAAAGTATAAATGTGAACATTAGAAATGTAATTGAGACTAATGACTCGAATTGAGTATGATATATTCCCCCAAAACGCCAAGTTACAATCTCTCAAATTTTTAAATAACATATTATTGTATTACTTGGAGCATGCAGAAACTATAAATATAATAGCCACAGATGCTTCCGTAAATAATCAAAAGGCTGGTGTAGGCATTGACTCTGATTCGCTTGACTGGTCCTTTTCAGTGAGACTGCCTGATTTTACTCCAGTTATTGAAGCGGAGCTCGTGGCGATTATTCTAGCTCTTCGAAAACTTCCGTCAAATTAAAACAACGCAGTCCTAATGACAGATTCTCTTTCAGTTTGTGCAGCTCTGACAGCACCAGAGAACTCTCGAATTCTAAGCACATTCAAACATTAGTACCCCCGCAGTTGTGACTCCTGAGGTTACTATGGGTTCCGGGACACTGTGGATTTAGATTAATTGAATAGGCCGATTCCTTAGCACGAGCCGCACTTGATGGGCCAGTTTTATCCATACTGCTAGATGTTAATATTACGGCAATAAGATATCGAAAAATCAGCAATCTCCACTGATACGATAGAAAAAAGTAACTACATGGACACAATATAACCACCTCAAGTTTCCACGGCGACCACACCGGAGCCAGTCCAGAAAGCTCGAAATTTTAATTACTAAATTTTGATGCCGTGTCTTCCCCCCTCCTAAACCTGTATCTACACAGAGTTGGTCAGACAACATCACTCATCTGCACCTCTGCACATTCTGCGGAGAAATGGAATCACTAGAACATTATTTTTTGTATTGTCGCCACTACGCTATACTCGAAAAAGGTTACTAGTTATTCCATTTCTGAAAATAGGCGTTAGATTGACGGCGGAAACTGCGCTAAGCTTTGCCGCCTCAGTTTTGGGACATTGCCACAGGTATGCTTTCAATGCCGTTTGCGATTATATTCAGGCAACCAAGCGTATACCTTTGTGGTCTTCAAACAAAAAATTATTATTTATTACTCCCCAGGGCAAAGTGAAGTAAACGCAGCTGAGTGGTAATCATAACACCTGAAATCTCAAAATTGCTCAACTTGACTTTTCTATTTTGTTTTTCTCGTTTGCTCTCTTTTATGTGGTTGATCGAACAGTAGTAATACTACAATACAAATTCATTAAGCATAGTTAAAATGATCACAGAAAAACTGCACTACACTTTCTTGGTCAATCCCCCTGAGTGGGTATGAGCCATCATCCCAGGGAAACAAACAAACATATGTTTCTTGCAAGAACACACGCCGTCGACGTCTCAGTGATCTGCTTACGTTGAACCGCGACACTGGTGGAGGTGCTGGACTGCAAGCCTGCCGATGCTCTACACCCGATCTGGGAGCCGTTCATCAAGTACCGACGCGCAGCCGCCTGTTACGACACCGCTGCGCCACTTCAGTCGGCGGTTGCTAGGCCTCTCTCCTGAGCTGACCTCCTTGAACGAACATTTTACCAGACGTTTCGTATCTCTGACAATGGCCTCAGCCAGCCAGCCACAAGTGGTCTAAGGGATACAAGACAGCCCCGTTTCTAATCCAGCCCAGGTAACACTTCTTCAGCCACTTGTACCTGATCGCTTCAGTGGTGCCCCACATGAAGATGTTGAAGATTGGCTAGAGCATTACGAACGCGTTGCCAACATCAACCAGTGGAATGCTCAACAGAAGCTCGCCCTCGATAACAGCGCACTTCGCTCTTGATGTCAGCGCTCACACGTGGCTTGAGAATCGAGAAGGCCATATATTGACATGGGATGAGTTTCGTCAGCAGCTGATTGACACCTTTGCTAGCGTCGACCATCGAGAGCGGGCGCAGCAGTTGCTCGAGTAAAGACTTCAAAAACCTAACGAAACTGTGGCAATGTTTGCTGAAGACGTGACGCTCCTATATGTCGTCGGGCCGATCCCAATATGTCCGAGGAAAAGAAGTTGCGCTACCTTATGCGCGGTGTGAAGGAACAACTGTTCGCCGGACTTGCGTGCAATACCCCAACTACCGTGGCCGATTTTATAGGAGAAGCCACTGCCATTGAGCGTGCTCTGCATCAAAGATCGATGCAGTATGATCGCTTGTCCACTACCACCTCAATCAACGCCGCTTCAGACTGACTCTGGACAATCAGGTCTCCCTACATGTGACCTGATCAGAGATATTGACCAAGAAGAAATTCAGAAGCTTTGGACTCCTCCAGTGAATAGACCACCACCGTTGCCGCAGTCGTTCGTGACGAACTTAGGCCCGCTTTTTCAGCAGCTGTTCTTGGTCGCGAGCAGCGTCAAATGAGTTACGCCGACGCTGTCCGCCGTCCACCACCCGTCCCGTCTAGTACGCCATACTACCAGTCACCTACAGCAGCACCTTCGTCGCAACCTTTGCAGGAGGCTTTCAGACGTTGGCCCATGTCTCCGATGTCTTCATGCCACCAGCCACCACTTGACGCGCCTTACTCACCACCACAAGAGGACATAAGACGCCCACAATTTCGCAGAATGAACGTTTGGAGCACCGTCGATCGGCGCCCCCCCCCCCCCCCCCGCTTAAACTGTGGTGGTGCCGGCCATATGGCTCGCGATTGTTGGTACCGCGACACATCGCTTTACGCACTGCGCCGTGCTCCTGACTGGGCTGCATAAATTAGGTGCCTTTTCCTCTTCTAACCACTACCACCACACATCGCTTCGCCCATTTCAGCCAGGGTATGACAGTCACCATGCCAACGCCGACTACATTGTTCGCCATGACGACCCTCGTTTTCGAGGACGTCCAACAACGTGGTCTCCCTATCACGAGTCGCTTCCCAATCGCCAGCGCAACTCCGCCCACAGGTCACGCTCTCCATCCCCAGCTCAGACATCGTCATCGAATCTCGACGTACTTTTGCTGACCTTCGGGGAACAAAGTCGCCAAGCTCTTACCAGGGAAACTAAAGGCGGCTACCTCTTGGGGTAAGGTCACAGCCCGACCACAAGACGATAAAAAGTCCCCATTACTGCCGATACAGAACGACTCGACGCCGACGAATATTACCAACGACGAAATCGTGAGCACCGACCTCAATGTAATTATTGATGGAGAGCAAATGAAGGCCTTAGTCGATACGGGTGCTGATTTTTCCATAATAAGTCACAAGCTGGCCGATCATCTTAAAAAAAGTAAAAACGCCATGGAGAGGACCACTTATAAGAACAGCGGGTGGTCAATTGGTGCTCCCCACTGAAAAATGCACAGCAGGAATCAGCATGGGAGATTCTTCTTTCGTCACGACTTTCATCGTTCTCCCAGAGTGCGCAAAAATTTAATTATAGGAATGGACTTTCTCAGGGAGCACGGCGCAATAATCAACATCCCGGACCGCGTGGTTTCGTTTTACGAGAGTGCTCGTCTGACTGATTCATCACCAGAGCACAAATCCTTTCATCTCAAAGACCACAATAAAGTCGTGCCGCCTTGATCATGTATCCTCCTTTCAGTAGCATGTGATGTACCGTTCGACGGTGAAGGAGTCGCCGACGAACTAACTAACCTTGCTGCTTTTCACTCACGGATTTCAGTAGCACGAGGAATAGTCAATGTCACCGACGGCTGAACGAACTTGCTGTTCACCAATTTCACCTCCGAGCGACGGCACCTTCCAAAAAGCACAACGTTGGCATATTTTGACGAGATAACAGATGTTTGTGACTGCTTTTCAGCACTTGAAGCAACGCCTACACAAGACCCACATGACCTATCACCTAACCTTGACGTCAGCCATACATTAACTTAGCAACAGCAGGAACACCTGCTTGGGCTTCTTAAATTTGTACGGACTGTACGAATTTAAGGTCCTACCATTCGGCTTGTGCTCCACGGCTGCTACTTTCCAGCGTTGATTGATTGATTGATATGTGGGGTTTAACGTCCCAAAACCACTATATGATTATGAGAGACGCCGTAGTGGAGGGCTCCGGAAATTTAGACCACCTGGGGTTCTTTAACGTGCACCCAAATCTGAGCACACGGGCCTACAACATTTCCGCCTCCATCGGAAATGCAGCCGCCGCAGCCGGGATTCGAACCCGCGCCCTGCGGGTCAGCAGCCGAGTGCCTTAGCCATACTTTCCAGCGTCTCATGAATACCGTGCTCTCTGGGCTTAAATGGAGAACCTGCCTAGCATACATTGACGATGTCATTGTGTTTTCTGCAACGTTTGACGAACTTCTTGAACGATTGCAGGTGGTCTTGCATGCCATACGGGCCGCAGGTCTGACGCTCAAGCCGGAGTGTCACTTCTGCTTTGAGAAACTAGTTTCTTGGCCATGTCGTCAGTTACGCAGGAGCTCGTCTAAATCCCGAGAATGTTGCGCCGTCGCACAGTTTCCAACACCATCAGATAAAAAGACAGTCAGGCGTTTTCTCGGGTCTCTGTGCATATTATCGGCGGTTTATTCCAAATTTTGCGCGCATTGCGTCGCCTTTAACTCGTCCACGAGGGATGACGTTGCAATTTTTTGGACGACGAACAGGAAGCTGCTTTCAATGACTTGCGGCACTGTCTACACATGACCCCCGTGCTTGCCTATTTCGATGAAACAGCCCCTACAGTGCTCCATACTGACGCCAGCAATATTGGCCTCGGAGCTGTGCTTGCGCAGCGCCAGGACAACGAGGAAAGAGTGATCGCTTACGCAAGCAGAATTAATTTTGTCATGCACAGAAGCAAATTACTCGACCACTGAAAAGGAATGCTTCGCCGTGGTGTGGGCAATAATGAAAGTTCGCCCATACTTGTACAGTCGCCCATTCAAGGTTATCAGTGACCACCATTCGTTGTGTTGGTTAACACGTCTGAAAGATCCTTCCGGGCGATTGGCACCCTGGAGCCTTAGACTACAGGAGTTCGATATAACGATGGTGCATAAGTCGTTTTCCGACACACGGACGCCCACTGCCTGTTTCGATCACCAATAGAGTCGGCTGCTTCCCTTAATGAAGAGACAGCGTTCCTCGGAATCCTCGACACGTCAACCATCGCAAATCACCAGCATGATGATCCTGAGCTACTTGGCTTGAATAATTACTTAAAAGGACAAAGCCAAAATGCGCCCAAAGCCTATGCAAGAGGACTATCGTCGTTCCGTCTGCGAAACAATGTCCTTTACAAAATGAACTTCTCGTCAGACGAGTCTACCTACCTGCTCGTCGTCCCTACCACTCTTCGTTCTGAGGTATTGCAAGCATGCCACAACGAGGTCACATCTGGGCATTTAGGCTACACGCGCACACTGGGCAGAGTTCGAGTGAGGTATTACTGGCCTACACTCACTGCTGCCGTGAAGCATCATGTTCGGACCTGCCTCAACTGCCAGCAGTGCAAGTTACCTCCGACAAAACCAGCCGGTTTGCTACACCCTGTCCAGATCCCGACAACGCCATTTGACCAGATGGAATGAACCTTTGGGCCCACTTCTTACCTCTAGTGCTGGTAACCGCTGGGTTATAGAGGCGACCGACTACCTTACTGACTATGCAGAGACAAAAGCCATCCAGAGAGGCACAGCTGAGGAGGTGGCCCGATTCTTCATAGAGAACATTGTGCTGACACACGGTGCGCTGTCGATCGTTACAACAGATCGCGGAACTGCATTCACGGCCGCGCTTTTAGATCATGTGTTGATGCTCAGCGGTACTATTCCTCTCAAGTCGACAGCTTACCATCCACAAACCAACGGGTTGACAGGGCGGCTCAACAAAACTCTGGAAGACATGCTTTCAATGTACATGGATATCTAACACAAAAACTGGCACGAGATTATCACTTACATGTTTGCATACAAGAAACCACACGGATGACCCCATTCAACCTTGTTCACGGACGAGAAGTAAGGACGATACCTGCCACACGAATGCGATGACAGCGAAACGAGTGCTGAGGCGTTTACTCAACGCGCAGACGAAGCCAGGAAGCTTGCACGTCTGCGAATATACCAACAGCAAGAGTATGACGCAGGTCGCTATAACCTACGTCATAACCTGTAAAGTACGAAACCGGGGACAGGGTATGGGTGTGGATGCCTGTACGAAGACGGGGACTATCCAAAAGTTGCTCAAAAGATACTTCGGACCTTATTGAGTGCTGCAACGTCTAAGTTACGTTACCTACGAAGTCGTTCCGGATAGCCCAAACTGTACAAGGCGTCGCCAGCACCGACCTGAACTTGTGCACGTAGTGCGCATTAAGCCATACATCAGCGAGCGACTCTGCGAAGCACCGTCACTTGTACAAAGTGACTTTATGCGCGAATGACTGGCTCGGGCTATAGCATCGCGACGATGCTCTTTTAAGGGAAGGCAAATGGCGCGCTTGAATAGAGAAAGATGAACTATGTGCGCACCAACTGTCTCGTGAAAAGGGTCACTAAGGAAGATGACGGGCTTTTGTTTATGTCTCTTGCTCTCGGCTCCTGCATAAAAACACACGTCCAGTTCTCGGACTGAGTGTCTTGGTGATTTGCTTACGATGAACCACGACAATACGAAACACGATAGCATTGATAAGCTTGTATCGCTGGAAATTCTTGTGGCGACGTTTAATTGTTGGTTGTGGGTGAAAATTTAGAGTTTACCATAAGTGAAAACTCAAATAAATACAAATAAATAAACATTAGAACAGCAGTTCGATTGTTAATTGAACCCAAGCCTTCTACGTAGCCACGAGACTTTCAATCAAGTCGCGCAAGTGCTTGAAAACTGCTTCAGAAGAAATGTACAAATATCCTGAAACTAGACGAGTCTCCTTAACATATATAGTCCCACCGTTACAAAGCGCTCAAGTCGACAGCTATTTAGGTTCGCGTCTTATTTACCGAAGCGTAGTGGACTATTTCCTAATTAGAAAGAAAATATGGCCTTTAGTGGTCCACTTCGCAACTGTACTTGCAGTAGGCATTCTAAATAAATAGTTTAAAACGGTGAATGTTTACACGTGCTAACGTTCATTTCCCTGCAGCATTGTTGAAGCATCCACGGAGAGTCGCGGCTAGCAACTGATGAGGCAAATACATGGAGCCAGATTACGTCATAGTATCCTACTATTGAAGACGAATCTCAAGTGTCATGCAAATTTTCTTCAAGTAAACATTGCCACACATGCAGCAATATAAATAGGTTTCATGCACAGAAAACCGCACAGAAAAACAATACGTAGATACATTCATTGGGGGCTGATTCAATATTGCAGGCTGAGTATATGAAGTAATGTCCAGGATAGGAGTCCCTTATTCGCACTTAGGAAGGCTTCCATCTCAATGTAGGTGTACGACAGACCAGCTTTGTTTTGTAGTTAGAAATTCAATGGTAAGGTTGAAGAGCCGCTCCATCAAGCGCTCGAGGGTTTTGCCATGTTCACAAAGATCAGTGTCAATCGAGGTAGTAGAGCTGAGGGCAGGCTCAGCGGCTGCAACAAGAATGTATTGCTGGATGCACTTGTATTGTTTATTGCACGACAGTCGTTATCGGTGCGCGTGGTTGCTGAAAATGACAATGAATATTATTCTGACTGATTGCTACACAGATAACTGACAAGGTTGCTAGATGTCTGGCCTAACGCAACTGCCGCAGGTGCCACTGCGGCACTCTCTTCTATTAGGTTTTGGTCCTCTTCCCTGCCATCCACGCAGCCAGGTGCCAAAGATTTATTGATAGCTGCCAGTGACATACACGAGAAACTGAAGGGACGATTGCCCAGAGTAGCTGAAGTACACGCGACGAGAAAAAACTTTCCAAGAACTAGGTCCAAGCTTTGCACTCTGTGAGTGCTTGAACATGAAAAATAGGTAAACGTCCAAAGCATACACTGCACGTGGAAAGGGGGCTCATTTTCAAGAGATAGAGTTGCAAAGTATAGCTTTGGAACTCTATCCAAAGTGGGGCCCTAAGACTATTCAAGGGCAATGGAATCACTGCGTGGATTACAGCGCTTAGCACATCAGTGCTTTACTCACTTTTTGTGCCTCAAGCGTCTTGATTGGTTCCTGTGTCCTATGCGCGATTAACCCGTTTCGCGGCAATCATTCGCATCTTTCAGACACCATGGAACCACACGCAAGTGTCTCGATGATGCCGACAAGGTCACGTGGACACATGCATGCATGCATGCACGCATGTGCACACACACACCGTTCATGATAAGTCTACACGAATACTTGGTGGCATAAGTGAAGTTTCCCGAAGGGCATCTCTCGTTACAACTGCATGGGAATACTCCTGGCACAACCCAGACTGCAGCATGCCTTTTTGGCCTGTGAAGATCATGCAGACGTGTGTGCCCACAAAACTTGGAAGAGGGCACGTATGTTGCAGATGGAATACAGGTATGCGAGACACGAGCCAATGGCAATAGTTTATTTGCAATACGCAAGTTGAATCATTGCCATGCAAGCACAATGCCGCACTGACAGCTACGTTTAGTTTATTTTTTTCACTTTCATGGAAGGATTTCTGCATGAAGAGTTCATAATGCATTGCTAACGCATCCTACTCTGTACATTATATATTTATATGTATACACAGGATAGAGATGTATAAATATACGGCTATGTACCTATTTATAGACGCATGTCATAAACCATTCCACC